>BLSH010431951.1:484742-527212 GCA_018402905.1 Glandirana rugosa
CAGGCTTCGTGGCGCCCTCGGGAGAGACGGGCGATCGGTGTAGCACCTCTGCCTGCCCCCCTGGTTCTTCCGGTGCCGCCGCCGATTTGAGTACGGTATTGCGGTCGTGTTACCTGGGCCTCTTGGACCTTAACATTCTTTTCCAGCCAGTAATGAGACCCCTCCTCCAGTCTCGCCGTCCGTGTAGGTCCTCGTGAGATAAAGTGTGGGTTCGGTATTGTTGTTGCTAACCCACATGGTTCTACCGGCGGCGAATCCGGATTTCTAACAAATTGGTGAAGTCGGGGCCTTCCTAAAGGTCGAAATCCTGGCCTCCAACGCCGCACGACCGCGCAATTGTCAGTTAAAGCGACGCAGCGCCGAATCGCAAAAAGGGCTCCGGTCCTAAAGCTGGAAATCCTTCCGGGGCTGAAGTGGTTAAACAATCTTTAGGCCTAAGCGGCGGCCATCTTGGTACACCCAATCGTTGTTGTTATGGCTTGGGTGTGAAATAGAGTGCTCCTGGATGTGCCTGCCGCTCTGACCTCCTCCCCAGAGTAATGACCGACCTTTTCTTACAATTCCAGGTTCTCCGGGTCCATTGTGCTGGCGTTATGGCATGAGTTTAGCCGCCGCCGTGGCCTTCTTGGTCCCCCCGTCCGTCTCCACGATGTGGCTAGCGGGCAGAGAGGGCTCCCGCGGTGCTTCGGACCTCTATCCCCTGATGGAGAAGGGCTTAGGGGGAGAGGAACCTACGGGGCCGGCTCTCCCTGGGGTTGTCTCTGCTCGATCTTTGCCTTTTTAGCGGGCGGTGGTGCGGAGCTACGGGCTAAGCGACTGACCTGGAGCTTCCGCACATGCGCACTCTGCAGTTTAACATTTTAAATAATAAATAAGCATTAGCAGTCTGCACTATTGGTTTGCTTTATGCTTCCTTTATGCCACCTCTAACCCTGGGAGATCGTGACCATAATTTTAGGAGGATTGGGAGAGAAGCCATTTGCACACGTTATTAAAGTGCATTTGACCTCCTTTTTCATAGTGGGGTCCTTCAGACCAGATGAGGAGATAGCCATTGCGTGTGGTGAAGAGCACTCTGGTGATTATTCACGCTGAAGAATATACAATATTTTCGTTGGAAAGATCTGAAGAGGATTCTTGATTGCATGAAGATTGGATCGTGTATGGAACTTTTATTTGATGATTTTTTTATGGCTATATATATATATTTTTTGATTGCACATTTTTTTGATTGCGTATTTTTTCACTGGACATTCCTTTTTGAAGATATTTGCTGCATTATATGATGTTTATTCATGTCCAATTGTTTATACTGAAGATATGTTACAAGTATTTATTGTGATTTCCACCTAAGAACCATACCCGAGCCACCTCCACCAGATCAACCCCTGCAGCTATTACCTTTGAACCACCTCCCCCTCCCTTTAGAGTGTAAGCTCCATGAGCAGGGCCCTCCTATTCCTTCTGTATTGAACTGTATTGTAATTGTACTGTTCCCCCTCTACATTGTAAAGCGCTGCGCAAACTGTTGGCGCTATATAAATCCTGTATAATAATAATAATTTGAGAAGTGCTTCACTGTTTTTAATCGCTTGCCGACCGCTGGTCGGCAATTGACGGCGACAGAGTGGCTCTATTGCGCAAATCGCCATCATACGATGGCGGCTGCGGGATCGAGCCTAGTGTTCGGGGAGGGCCAGGGAGCGGGTGCGGCGATCTCCGCCGGCCACCCGCGATGCCCCCCCCCCCCCCGGAGTGAAAGAACGGAGGTCCGTGTAAGTAAACACGGACCTCCGTTCTGTGAGGGGGGAAGGGCTGTGATCACAGCCTTCTTGTACATGGAGGCTGTGACCACTTCTCTTCCCCAGCTAGGGTAGTCCCCATACAGTTAGAACACGCCCAGGGAACATAGTTAACCCTTAGAGCGCCCCCTGCAGGTTAACCCCTTCACTGCCAATGGCATTTACACAGTAATCAGTGCATTTTTATAGCACTGATTCGCTGTATAAATGCCAATGGTCCCAAAAAATGTCAAAATGTTCCGACATGTCCGCTGAAATATTGCAATACCGCTAAAAATCGCAGATCGCCGTCATTATTAGTAAAAAATAAAAAAAAAATAAAAACCAGAGAAATTAA
Source organism: Glandirana rugosa (assembly GCA_018402905.1). Taxonomy (NCBI): domain Eukaryota; kingdom Metazoa; phylum Chordata; class Amphibia; order Anura; family Ranidae; genus Glandirana; species Glandirana rugosa. The sequence goes on from BLSH010431951.1 coordinate 486,882, forward strand.
TTCTCATCATCCGTAAAAGCGACCACTTTTGCGCAAACCAATCAATAAACGCTGATTGCAATTTTTTTTATCACAAATATGAGGAAGAATATAAATCGGCCAAAAATGGTGAAAAAAAAATGTTTTTTTATATATTTTTTTTGGATTTTAGCAAAAAGTAAGAAATTTGGGTTTTTTTGCAAAATTGTTGCTCTACTTTTGTTTATAGCAGCGATCAGAAATGACGCAGCGGTGATCAAATACCACCAAAAGAAAGCTCTGTTTGTGGGAAAAAAAGACGCAAATTTCGTTTGGGTACAACATCGCACGACCGCGCAATTTTCAGTTAAAGCGCCGCAGTGCCGAATCGCAAAAAGGGCTCCGGTCCTAAAGCTGGAAATCCTTCCGGGGCTGAAGTGGTTAATATCTCACAAAAAAAAAATCAGATGTCTTTTTTTTATTCTCTGAAGCAGGTTACCGAACAATGACTTAAAGTGGAACTTTACTCTCTCAATCAACATTGACTATTTTCAATGCTGCTGGCCTTAGTAAATAGTAGAGTTTGCACCGATACCGATATTGGCAATACTGGAGGTGTCCTGAACCGGTCATATCATTCCCAGGCGGTAAGCTAAATCTGTACTAGGATTGGGGCTTTTTGACAGCTTGTCTCCCTGAGTGCAGTGCGGTGAATAGGAAGATGCTAGCACTCCAGGTAGTACTGTCAGAGACAGGAGGGAGGCCTCAGGAGGTAGGCTGCACTTTCTCTGACCTTGATGCCTGGATACCAACGTCCGGCTGCAGAGAGACAGCGCTTGCAGTGGGGGATGCTGTGCAAGAGCCGGCCAGGTACTTTACATTAGTACAACAATGGTCAGCAAGGTATGTGCAGGATGTAGCTTTTAACAGAGGGGTGAGAAGATGAAGGCAGTATAGGAGGTGTGAACACAAATCAGAGCTGAAGAGGGGGTGGATGGGGGATCATGTGGATGAGAATGCAGTGGAAAGGAGTGGTGGAAGAGAACTGAACCCCGTACTCTGTATGTTCTGCCCCTGAGTCCTGCACTCTGTATGTTCTCTGCCTGAGCCCTGCACTCTGCACTCTGCATGTTCTGTGCCTGAGCCCTGCACTCTGCATGTTTTGTGCCTGAGCCCTGCACTCTGCATGTTCTTTGCCTGAGCCCTGCACTCTGCAATGTTGTGTGCCTGAGCCCTGCACTCTGCAATGTTGTGCCCGAGCCCTGCACTCTGCATGTTCTGTGCCTGAGCCCTGCACTCTGCATGTTCTGTGCCTGAGCCCTGCACTCTGCATGTTCTGTGCCTGCTCCCTGCACTCTGCATGTTCTGTGCCTGAGCCCTGCACTCTGCATGTTCTGTGCCTGAGCCCTGCATTCTGCATGTTTTGTGCCTGAGCCCTGCACTCTGAATGTTCTGTGCCTGAGCCCTGCACTCTGCATGTTCTGTGCCTGAGCCCTGTACTCTGCACTCTGCATATTCTCTGCCTGAGCCCTGCACTGTGCATATTCTGTGCCTGAGCCCTGCACTCTGCATGTTCTGTGCCTGAGCCCTGCACTCTGCATGTTCTATGTCTGAGCCCTGTACTCTGCCTTCTCAACCCTAAGAACCAGCCCTACCCCACTGGCACACCTGATGATAGTAGAACCCAAATATCACAACCACTGACACAGATTTGGATGAAAGTAAGAAAAAGGCAAAGTTTACTGTAGGGCTGCTAAACAGAGGATATAGCAACAGTCACAGCATAGACGTATAACAATTACGTTTGATCAGATATGATAAAAAAGTTATTTTGGTTATATGTACAGAATGAGAAACCCCTTCATCTACTCCTGGAGGCCCCCTTTGAACTCCCCAAGAGCAGAGGTAAATTCTTGTAAGAAAGTAAACAATTATGACATAAACTTCTGTACAGCACTTGACACCCCAACAAAGATAGGGCTATATGAGTCCAGGTGGGAGGAGGGTCTAGGAACGACTTGAACTCTAGTGTGTCAGTCCTCTCTCTCCTTCCCCCTGGTACCACAGTCCCAGAGGCTGATTACGTTTGATCAGATATGATAAACAAGGGATTTTGGTTATATGTACAGGATGAGAACCCCCTTCATCTGCTCCTGGAGGCCCCCTTTGAACTCAGACAGCCCCAAGAGCAGAGATAAATTCTTCTAAGGAAGTAAACAATTATGACATAAACTTCTGTACAGCACTTGACACCCCAACACAGATAGGTAGATAGATATGATTCACTCTCTGGTCATCTCTCGCCTTGACTACTGTAACTCCCTTCTCAATGGCATACCTCTACACAGGCTATCCCCCCTTCAATCCAACATGAATGCTGCTGCCAGACTCATCCACCTTACCAATCGCTCTGTGTCTGCTACTCCTCTCTGTCAATCCCTCCACTGGCTCCCGCTCACCCAATGAATTGAATTCACAACAACCTACAAATCCATCCACTATTTAGCCCCCAGCTACTTCACCAGCCTAGTCTCAAAATACCAACCTAATCGTTCTCTTCGTTCCTCTCAAGACCTCCTGCTCTATAGCTCCCTCGTCACCTCCTCCTTTGCTCGCCTCCAGGACTTTTCCAGAGCCTCTCCAATCCTATGGAACTCGTTACCCCAACCTGTCCGAGTATCTCCTACTCTGCTAGATTTTAGACAATCCCTGAAAACCCTCCTCTTCAGAGAAGCTTATTCTGCCCACACCTAACAAATGTATTTTCATTTTCTTCATCAGTTCATCCCCCACAGTTATTACCTTTTGTTTCACTTGACCCTCCCTTCTAGATTGTAAGCTCTAACGAGCAGGGCCTGATCTCCTGACGCTGGATAACCCTTGTCCCTGTTTTAGGAACACTGGGCCGCTCTGGAACGGCAGTGGAGGCTGGACGTAGAGGCCTAGCCTTCGGCTCTTGTTTCTTTTTGCTTTGGGTTTGGAGCTAGCTATTATGGGTGGACTCCCTGTTGGCTCCTTCACCGGGGTCCTCTGAAGTTTTCTTCAGTATCTTCATAACTTCTGCTGCAAGATCATTCACATTTTCTCCATCGGGACATTGTGCCTTGAAGTGGCCCACTTCTCCACATCCGTAACATCTCATCCTAGTTGAGGTGGGAGTAAGACGGGGTCTAGCTTCCCTGGCTACTTCATTCTCCTTGGGCAGGCCCATCACTGTCTGCTGAATACCTGCAAGGGCTTTCTGTAAGTCTGTCTGTGCCTCCACTACCTGTCTTATGGTCTTTTGCATTTCAAGCTGTGCTTGCATCACCTGAGCCACAATATCAGATGTGGTTGTAGCAGAGTGGACCTGGGGTATGGTTACGTTGGGTGGCCCAGGGTCAGTAACATCTTCCTCCTCCGCTTGGTCTTCCCCAGCTAAAATATAGCAGGTAAGTACCTTCTCCTTCTTGGGTGTTGGTTGTGCTTTGGGGTAAGAATTTGGGTTTTTTTTGTCAATAGATCCTCTTCCTCCCTTACCAGTCTAATTAGCTCTGAGTATGAGATTTACACTGCTCAGAGGTCTTCAACTGAATCCATATGCGGTCAGAATGCAAGGCACCTCTCAGGATCTGCTTCATTCTGGCTTGGTCCAATGCTGTCGAGTCCATCCCTTTCCTCAACACAATTTGATGCAGTATCTTGTTTAGTCTTCGAATGTACAAGGGTTTGCCCAGTTGTTGGAAGGCGTGTTCAAACTGATAGACTAAGCCCGAAGCCTTTTCTGTTTGACCAAATTCCTCTTGTAACATAATAAGGTAGTTGTAGGCCGTACAATTCCTTTTGCTGAATTTGAGATTTCGAATGGCTTCAGCAGCAGCTCCTTTCAGACTCTCTGTGATTCACTGTTTCTTCTGAGCCTCAGGGATATCCCATTCCTCCAGGGCCTGTAAGGCCTGTTCCATCCAAGTCTCGTATTCTTCTTCTCCCTTCTGCACGGGCAATGTCCCTGAGAAGGGTCTCAGCTTTCAGTCATAAAGTTCCCCAGAGCAGTGAAGAACTCGCCTCCCAGAGTAACTGGAGTTGTGGACATAGGCATCTCCCCAACTGGGACATCAATACTGGGGCCCCCTTGGTCTTCTTCCGCTGCCTGTAGCTGAATCAGACGAGCTTCAGTGTCATTTATTAGTCAGACGTTGTGCCCTTGAAAGCAGGCAGGAACCCCCCTCCTCCATTCCAACAGTACCAGGGTGTGCGAAGCATCTTGGCTCACCTTCATATCTAACACAGACACTCTCTTCTCAGGAACGATAGTCTCTACTGCTTGTTTGATTTGTGATTCAGTCCATGCAATTCCAGGGATCTCTGCCACCAGACTTAGTTCCACACGGCCATTTTCCTCCTCGCACCAACGAACTGCAGCGGCTGTATCCATGTTGACATTGGTAGGGTTGCTGTCATGAGAAGTTGCCTGCAGAGTAAAGGTATCCCGGACGAGCCCCCACATGTAGCGCCAGCCCCCAGCAGGAGCCGCTTGATTAATACGGGTTCTTTACTCTGCCTTCTCAACCCTAAGAACTGGCCCTACCCCACTGGCATACCTGGTGATAGTAGAACACAAATATCACAACCACTGACACAGATTTGGATGAAAGTAAGAAAAAGGCAAAGTTTACTGTAGGGCTGCAAAACAGAGGATATAGCAACAGTCACAGCATAGACGTATAACAATTACGTTTGATCAGATATGATAAAAAAGTTATTTTGGTTATATGTACAGAATGAGAAACCCCTTCATCTACTCCTGGAGGCCCCCTTTGAACTCCCCAAGAGCAGAGGTAAATTCTTGTAAGAAAGTAAACAATTATGACATAAACTTCTGTACAGCACTTGACACCCCAACAAAGATAGGGCTATATGAGTCCAGGTGGGAGGAGGGTCTAGGAACGACTTGAACTCTAGTGTGTCAGTCCTCTCTCTCCTTCCCCCTGGTACCACAGTCCCAGAGGCTGATGACTTCACCTTAATACCTCAGTTCAGTGCACTGATACAACTCCCCCAGTATAGATTTGCCTGCATGTTATTAATGTCACAATACTAACAGGGCCCTGTAGTCTCTTTATGGTGGTACACTTGTAGATCTTCTTATAGTAAGACAGACTCAATATTTCCAATTAGGCACCTGTTAATCAGTATTATAATCCCAGGACCAAAGGGAAAAAAATAATGGATAAGCAATATTGCTGTTTGAGAGCACCACAACTTGCAGTCTCTTTGTAATTTGGATATAAGAGTGAGCAGAGGTAAAGCAGAGTTCAGAGTTAAGAGGTTCCTTTGGGCAGACAGCCCTCTCACCAACTCCAGCCCCAGTAAGGTCACACAACAGTCCCTTCAGTTGAGTGTCCGACTGACACTGTCCCACCGATATATCTCCGCTGGCACCGGTGCCTAGAGGTTCTCAGGGTTCTCTGTCGGGTCCTGGAATTCCCCTATCAGCTCCTGGATACATCACTCCAGGCCCCCCTGCATCCCAGACGGCAGCTCCCGGTCTCACACCCGACTCCTTCCTCCCTCGTGGCGCCTCTCAGGAAACCTACTTGCAGTAAAAACCTTCCCCTCCATTACAAAGGCTGCTGGACATTGTAATTTTCAATCCATGCATCACAGCACAATCACCCCCTCAGCAAACTCCATTTCCCAGAGTTCTCCTCTGCTCTTACAGTCTCCCCTGATTGGCTGAGTTCAGTATACCAATCAACAGTCAGAGGAAAGAGCAGAGTAGGCTGCACCTCAGCATGTGTCTGTGAAAAACAAAAAGGAGGGGTGAAATCACTTCTCAAGGCTGACAAGCTGTGTCTCTGTATACTGAGAGTTCTGGTCAGCTTGGCGTGGAAATCCCAACAACCGCTACACATGTAATGCGCCTGAACCCTGCACTCTGCATGAAATGCACCTGAACCCTGCACTCTGCATGTAAAGTGCCTGAGCCCTGCACTCTGTATGTTCTGTGCCTGAACCATGCACTCTGTATGTTCTGTGTCTGAACCATGTACTCTGAATATTCTGTGCCTGAACCATGCACTCTGCATGTACTGTGCCCTAAACCCTGCACTCTGCATGTACTGTGCTCTAAACCCTACATATAAAGAAGAGATGGCAACAGGGGGCCACCCAAAGATACCATATCAGGGAGCCGCCGGGAAATGGTCAATAAACAGAAAAAAATTGTATATAAGTGAAAAAATACAAAACTTTGAATTTATTAGTATTGTTAGGTATCAAAAAATGACTAAAAAGTAAAATTGACATTATCCCACCACCGCTTACAAATTGGCAACGTTGTCAACTTTAAAAACATAACCGTCCGAACGCCATCCACTCTCTCATGCAGTGTTGTGTTACACAATGTGAATTATTATAGTTTTCATGTGTGTATAATTTGGTTTATTATTGCTCTGTGTCTTTAAGTCGTCTGCCTCTGTCTGAGCTGAACCTTTTCTCCCACCATAGTTTTGTATACCCCCTCTTCTTCTCTCTTTCTAGTTTCTGAGCATGCTACCTTCATGTACACACCTTTCCATGTGCCTTACAACTTCATCATTTTTCTACCTATGAATATCCAAACAGAACATTCGAAAGGCTTTATCGTCTGTCTCCTCAACAGTGATTTTATTCATTGAGTTAAACTGTCTGAATTGATGCAAGGGATAAAAAGATCACCAGGTCAGTGTAAGCCCTACATGATGCTGAAGATAAAGTTTATGGCATTGTAGTCAAAACAGAACAGTAGAAAAACAAAGTTTGACAGCCTAATTACAAGATTTCTGCATGAAAGTACTGATCCAGACAAGATTTACTGCCCTTGCAATAGCTGCATGGACATAGTTGAATGTCAAAATTTGAAATGCAGACAGGAGGGGATGCATGTATCCGAACGCTCAGTGTCTGCATTCGGATCTGTGCACCCACTTCTATAGGTGAAGCTCTCTGGTGGATGCAGATGCGTCAAAAAGTGGCTCAGCATACAGGACCTGTCTCAGCGCCTGTCTGAATGAGCCCTTAGGGGAATATATCAAAACTAGAGCAGACAGAATTTGGAACAGCTGTGCATGGCAACCAATCAGCTCATAGCTTTCATTTTTAAAGCTGAACAAGCTGAAGATAGAAGCTGATTGGTTGCCATGCACAACTGTTCCAAATTCTGACTCCACCAGTTTTAAAAAATTCCCCTCACTGTGTTTTAGATTTCTTACTCCTGACTACTGCATTCAAAGTACAGCACATGATTTGTTACAGTAGTTGTAAAGGTACAAGATTTATAATCTTCATGCCATGCATGAAGGTAAAAAAAACCTTCTGTGTGCAGCAGCCCCCCAGTCCAACCTAATTCCTACCCGAGCCACCTCTGGTTCCAGCGAGGTCCACGAGAGCCTTGGCTGTCTGGGGTCTCGCACTCCTGATTGGCTTTTGGCAGAAGCAGGAGCCATTGGCTCACACTGCTGTCAATCACAGCCAGTGAGCCAATCAGAAGACAGAGGAAGGGGAGTCGAGCCATGGCCACACAGAGCCGCGGCTCAGGAGCGTGCCTGCTTGGGTGCCCCCACACCAAGCTGCTTGCTGTTGCGGCACCCAGAAAGAAGAGCCAGGGATGCCAGTGAGGGACCCAAGAAGAAACCAATTGCACAGAGCAGGTAAGTATAACATGTTTATTATTTAGAAAACAAGACTTTAATATCACTTTAAGGTTAGCTGTGTGTAGTAAAGGATATGCAGTAGAACAGTTTTATTTTTATTAAAATGAGTATACTGAGGTGTCTACTGTTTGTTACATACTCGCTTGTGGCACAGTGATTAAAGCATATGGCCCTTTAAGCCCCCCCCACTGTCGATGCAATCTGACCACACCCACGGTTTTGGCGTGGCGCCGCTATATTACCACATACCATTTTTCTTGGGGGGAGGGGGGTGCAAAAAGAGTCCGGCCCCGGGTGCCAGATGTGCAAGCTACGCCACTGCTCATGAGTTGGACCATATACCTCTCCCTCACCTACATCTTTAGGTTGTTTGTTGCATTATATGCCTGTTTCCTTTTTTGTCTCTCAGATATGCAATAACGATATTTGTGGATGCCAACTGTTTGAAGATTGTTCAGCTATCTGTTGAAGATTGTCTGCAGTCATTACCTCTGCTTTATTCAGGCCAGGCATAGAGGTCTCAGGAAGAGATAAGTCACTATTACTGCAACTGGAGTCAGAATATCCTATCTCAGCTGCTACATTTTAAGAATATCTGTCAATCAGCCATCAGAGAACATTGTCCTGCAAAACTGGGAGCTGGGGTCACCCTACAAAGCCTCAGAGAGAGCAGAAATCAACAGGTATTTCTGAACCGTTTACCTAGCACAACTGCATTTACAAATTGTAAAGAGAGCTATTACTCAACCTGAGTTGTACACACACACTTTAAGAGCATCAGCCTTTGGTCCATCCACATCACCCATTTGTTATTCACTAATGTGACCTGTGCCTTTCGTTATTGCTGCACATGCCTACCTCTCCAGTAGACCATCATTATTCTAATTTTTAGCCCTGGTCCTACAGGACTGAAAATCAGTGGTGGCTAGTGGTGTTTTTTTTTGGGGGGGCAGTAAGCAACACCCCCCCCCCCGGGCGGCCAGAGGCGCCGCACTAACACCCTTCCGCTTGCTGTCTGCCGGTCGGTCTGGCACTTACCCCATCAAGGTGGCGGGTGACGGGCGGCGGGCTGCGACTCCTACTCTGTAATCGCCTCCATCATGGCGGCTTCCATGCGCCTCCTCCTTCTAGGCACTGGGTGTCCAATAGAATCCCCCGTTCTTTTAGCCAATCGGGTGACGGGTCTCAGACCCGCTTCCTGATTGGTCGGGAGGAGGATCAGTGTTAGAATAGTGAATGTTCATTCACTATTGTAACACACCTGGGTGGGCTGAGAGTGCACTCACTGTGCCCCGAGCCCACCCTAATTTGAAGCCTATTAGAGCCTTTGGCTCTAATCAGTGCTTCAAAAAAACACCCCTGACATTGTAATTCATGCGTTGTAATTTCATCCTGAAAGGGGCCGGACACATGGACAGGGGTGTTGCTAGGTGGGAAAAAGCCCAGGGGCTTCAGCCAGAGGAAGTGCGTTATTTCTATTATTACATTGTAATATAAAGTGAAATAGTTCAACTCACCACAACGCAGAACCAGTGGAAACCCTGAGCGTGTCACTTGCCATGTCGCCTGCCACCAGATGCCATCAGGTGTCCCCAGCGGAGTCCCTCCTTACAGCAGGTGTGTCTCTAGCAGCGTGCCTCCTTATATCAGGTGTGCTCCCTTGCATCAGTTTTCCCCAGAGGTCAGAATGCCTCCTTACATCACTGGTGTCCCCGGTGCTGAGGTCCGAGTGCCTCCTTACATCACAGGTGTCCCCAGCACAGTGGTCAGAGTGCCTCCTTACATCAAAGGTGTCCCCAGCGCAGTGGTCAAAGTGCCTCCTTACATTACAGGTGTCCCATCGGCTGCCACTATTACAAAAGACCCAAGAGAGAAAGGGCTGCTCCAGGTGTATGGCCATCTGATCCGGTATGCTGATTAAGTGAGGTGCATGCCCTGTCATAGCCACAGAAGATCTGTGTAACAGAAATGAGGAATGGCGGCACTCTCAACTCAATGCAATCGATTTTATTGAAGGAAGATATAAAAACAAATACAATCGGCAAGGCAAAAGCTGCTAACGCGTTTCACGCGATAAACATGCTTCGTCACAACCACAGATACACACATACACTGGTGTTTAAATATAAGCAATATAATTACCACATGATACAAAACAGGTGCGATAATCTTAGATTTTTTCAGATTTTTAACCAGCGAAAAGACGTTCCTCTTCTAAGACTCTATTCATATCAAAAGATGTTCCCTGTGGGTTCTAATATGAAAACGTACCACTGCAAATGAAAAAAACACACATATATATGCGCTCACAAATATGCCACTCAAAAAAGTTACATGTATATACAAAAAATGAAAAATAAAGATAAAAGCACTTACATGTACACACAAAAGTGCACATGCAACAGTATGCAAAAAATGCGTGCAAACATATGTATGTAGCCAGTTAGTATGTTCATCCCCAAAAAAATACATAGGAGCCTCACAGGGAAAAAAAAGGAAAAAAAATGTAAGTAAAATAAAATTAATAGAATCAAAATTGCAACAAAAATGCAAAACAAAAAGAAAAACAATAAAAACAACTAACAGCTACATACTCTTGATACAAAAAAATGCAGCACATCCCACGGTACATGAACAGTGTCATGAACCATATATCATAAAATAAGTACACATTATTATGCACATAAACAAACATGATGTAAATCTCCTCGAATGAGACTGGTGCGGGTGGGCCATAAAAAGATAAGAAAACCCAAACCAAGCGTAGGATCACTCATAGAATGGTCCCATTCGAAATTTAACATCTTCTGCATTCTCATGTGCAAAGAAAAGATCCAAAACACTTCTCTCTTGCAGAGTCTACCAAAACTGTCACCCCCTCTTCTAGGGATCTTGACCTGTTCAATGCCCTGGATCTGCAAGAGAGTAGTGTTCCCCCCCCCCCCCCATGCACCTGATTAAAGTGTCTGGCAACATTAGTGCCATGATTTGTCACGGAGATGGTCGTTCAACCGATCTCAAAGTCTCTGGGTCGTGCGACCGACATATTCAATGGCACACATTTGACAGGTGATGAGGTAGATGATGTATTTAGTGTTGCAATTCACAAACGTTTTAATTTTGAACGTCCTAGAGCTCACAGTGGAGCGAAACTCTTCGCCCACCAAAACCCTAGGACAACAGAGGCAGCCATTCATCCCACACTGTATAAGCCCTTAAAGTGCAGCCATGTCCTGGCCAGACCGCAGGAAGCAAAATCATTGGGTGACAGAGAATTTGCCAAAGTGGTTGCTCTCCTGGCCACCGTTTTAAATCCCCATTTCAATACATTGCGGTAATGCTCATTATCATGTAATAGGGGTAGGTGACGTTCAACAATACGTCTAATTTTGGTGAATTCTAAACTAAAAGCTCTAGAGAAAATTGGAATCCGGGCCAAGTCAATTCCCGATCTATCCCTATTTCTTAAAAGGGTATCCCTGGAGATATTTTCTGCAATGGCAGCCGCCCTGCGCAATGTACTCTCCCTATATCCCCGATCCTGAAATCTGGCAGACATCTCTGATTTTTCACGTTGGAAATCAGTGTCCTCCGTGCAAATCCTGCGCAACCTCAAAAACTGCCCCATGGGGATGCCCCGTGTGACTTGTCTGGGGTGCCCAGAGTCCGCACGGAGAAGAATGTTCCCAGATAAGGGTTTCCTATAAAGACCAGTCATGACTCGCCCTTGCTGGTGGGATAATGTCACATCCAATGTCACATCCATTTTTTTTTTGTATCAAGGGTATCTAGCTGTTACTTGTTTTTATTGTTTTTCTTTTTGTTTTGCATTTTTGTTGCAATTTTGATTATATTAATTTTATTTTACTTACATTTTTTTCCCTGTGAGGTTCCTTTGTATTTTTTTGGGGATGACCATACTAACTGGCTACATATATACAGTATCTCACAAAAGTGAGCACACCCCTCACATTTTTGTAAATATTTTATTCTATCTTTTCATGTGACAACACTGAAGAAATGACACTTTGCTACAATGTAAATTCGTGAGTGTACAGCTTGTATAACAGTGTAAATTTGCTGTCCCCTCAAAATAACTCAACACACAGCCATTAATGTCTAATGTTTTGTATCATGTGATAATTATATTGCATATATTTAAACACCAGTGTATGTGTGCATCTGTGAGTTTAGAGTGCCGTCATTCCTCATTTCTATTACAAAAGACCAGCTCTCGTGATTGAAGCATGGTCACTCAGAAGGGAAGAAACAAGAGGCGGAGCCACCTGGGTGGCTGCCAATAGAAATGGAGCTGCCGCCAACCCCCCCGCTCCCTTTCCCATAACAGGTCATAGCAGCAAGTTACGGGGCGGAGGTTGGCGGCAGATCCATTTCTATTGGCAGCCGGCTCCGCATATTGTTTCTTCCCCTCAGCGTGTAACCATGCTTCAGTAAAGCTGCTCTTCTTAAAAATGGCGGCAGAGACATCACCAGTGCCGACCTGAAACTCTAGCGGCGGGAGGCTCTGGTCATTCTCCGGAGCCTCGGGGCTAATAATAGCCTATTCCCTTTCCCGAGCCCCAGGGCTTTTCGAGGACACCCCGGGGGCTGTAGCCCTGTCAGCCCCCCCTTAGCGACACCCCTGCACATGGATGGGGGAAGGCGCCTGTGCGCCCTCAATGAACGGGCCGCCACTGCAGAAAAGTGAATGGAAACCTTCACCAATGAAGCCATAATCAGACATAAAAGACAAACTTCTATCTCTTCCCTTTCACTGGAGTTTGGCTTTAACCGTGTAGTGTAATGTTTTCCATGTATCCTGCAATTTCCTAGAATGCCAAAATAGCATATTTTGGCATTGGATATAAAACTACTGTCACATATTGATTTATTTTGTTTCATTAGCATGGCATTTTCATTGTAAAATTAAGCTGTGCAAGTTGTGACATGAAATAACCTGAAAACACAGTAAGATCCTTGCTGAAAGGATCAAAATACACCTGGGGGACTAAGAAATATTAGCTACACAAACCTGCTGAAAGCTGTATAAACTGGAAAGGCTACTGATACCTGGTCATCTAGGCCTAAAGTTTAACTCATAGCATAGTGGGCAAGGCACCTGTTATTCCAGTACTTTAAACTGACCCTGAGGCTGCAGAGCAGGCAATTCCGACATGTATGTTCATGAGAGCATGCATGCATGTTCAGTTTATTTTCAGAATTACCTAGCAATCCCAAGACTCGAGCCCTCTATTATATATACTGGAAGCAGAACTTGGTTGGTTGTACTCCGCAAATTGCAGGAGAGGAGGTCTAGATCATAAGCAACAAAACTCAGATTGCAATATATATTATATATATACAGAGAGCCTGGGCTTCAGAAATTCAGGGCACTAATGAAAATAAAATTAATATGTTTGTAGACACAAAAGTGTTTTTCCTGCTTTATATTTTTCCCATTGAAGAGTATTTTTATATGGTTATAGTCTTTGATACAAGAAATGGGAAATCTCCTCTATGGCAACACAGTAGGAAATAAAAAATTCACAGAGATCCTAACTCTTTAAAATTTAAAAAAAGAGAAAAAGAATATTGGTTTTGGCTGGAGTTCTACTTTAACCACTTGCCGACCAGCTGCCGTCATTATACTGCGGCAAGTCGGCACGGGATGTGTATGTCGGCGCGGGATCTCGCTTTTGTGGGCGCGCGCTCCCACTGGCCAGCGGGGGAGCCAGTCAGCGGGTCCGACAGACTCGATGTCCGCTGGCCACCCGCGATCGTTCCCTGCAGTGACAGAAGGGGGATCTGCCTGTGTAAACAAGGCAGATCTCCGTTCTGACAGGGGAGATCACACAGATCCTGTCTTTTTGCTATGCAGGAAGATGGATCTGTTTGTTTCCCCAGGCAGTCCATCCCCCATACAGTAAGAACACACAGTGCGAGAACACATTTAACCCCTTGATCACCCCTAGTGTTAATCCCTTCCCTGCCAGTGTCATTAGTACAATAACAGTGCATATCTTTAGCACTGATTACTGTAATAATGTCACTGGTTCTCAAAAAAAAGTGTCAAAAATGTAAGTTAGGTGTCCGATCTGTCCGCTGCTATGTCGCAGTCCCTCTAAAAATTGCTGATCGCTGCCATTACTAGTAAAAAAAATAATAAAAATACCATAAATCTATTCCCTATTTTGTAGACGCTATAATTTTTGCATAAACCAATCAATATACGCTTATTGCGATTTTTTTTTACCAAAAATATGTAGAAAAATACATATTGGCCTAAACTGAGGAAGAAATTAGTTTTTTTACATTTTTTTGGATATTTATTATAGCAAAAAGTAAAAAATGATAGATTGTAAGCTCCTTGAGGGTAGGGACTGATGTGAATGTACAATATATATTTAAAGCGCTGCGTAAATTGACAGCGCTATATAAGTACCTGAAATAAATAAATAAATAAATAGCAAAAAATGCAAAAATACGGGGGTTTGGTCACATTGAATGGCCATGAAATGCTTAAGCCCGATGACTGCTGCAAAGTAGTAACTTATTTGGTTCAGATGGTGTCAAGCATGTGTGGCGAAAACCGGGTGGGGAGTACAAAGACAAGCATGGTGGTGGGAGTGTCATGGTCTGGGGCTGCATAAGTGCTGCCGGCACTGGGGAGCTACAGTTCATTGAGGGAACCATGAATGCCATCATGTACTGTCACATACTGAAGCAGAGCATGATCTCCTCCCTTTGGAGACTGGGCCACAGGGCAGTACTCCAACATAATAACGACCCCAAACACACCTCCAAGACAACCACTGCCTTGCTAAAGAAGCTGAGGGTAAAGATGATGGACCAGCCAAGCATTTCTCCAGACCTAAACCCTATTGAGCATCTGTGGGGCATCCTCAAACAGAAGATGGAGGAGTGCAGGTCTCTAATATCCACCAGCTCCGTGATGTCATCATGCAGGAGTGGAAGAAGACTCCAGTGGCAACCTGTGAAGCTCTGGTGAACTCCATGCCCAAAAGGGTTAAGGCAGTGCTAGAAAATAATGGTGGCCACACAAAATATTGACACTTTGGGCCCAATTTGGACATTTTCACTTAAAGGTGTACTCACTTTTGTTGCCAGCGGTTTAGAGATTAATGGCAGCGTGTTGAGTTATTTTGAGGGGGCAGCAAATTTACACTGTTATACAATCTGTACACTCACTACTTTACATTGTAGCAAAGGGTAATTTCTTCAGTGTTGTCACATGAAAAAATATAAAAGAATAGTTACAAAAATGTGAAGGGTGTACTCACGTTTGTGAGATACTGTATGTTCAGTTCATACAGTCAGATCTATTATCCTGATAAGAGTTAAAGTGATTGGAACCTGTCCAGACTTTCCTTGTCAAAGAGGGTTATTGGGTTTTTACATTGATAACAGTTACAATCATGGAAGCAGAACAGTTACTCTTCACAACGTGAAAGGTTGCAATACAAATACAAACAGTACTGTCTACTAGGTGTGAGCTAAAAAGGAAACTGTTGTAGGATAAGAGTAGGTCTATGGGTAAGGGGGAACCTCTACCATCTGCATGGACACCCCTAATGGGAATATACTGTGTCAAATGGAGAGGGAGATGCCTCCGACCCGCAGGCCGCCTATGCATTATACTATAGAAAATGCTTAATGTTACAAAATTAGAACAGAGTGAAGTCAGTACCGTAATCCTACCGACAGTAGTGGACAGAATGATGGGAGATGGAGTTGAGAATGTCTCTGGTAGGGTGGTCCGCGATGTCTTAAGAAGCCATAGGGTAAAGGACCATTCGTGGGCCCTTGCAGGCAGACTTCAAGCAATGGACTAATAATATTACAGCCAAGAGATTTAAACATGGGTCTGGTATTGAAATAGGATTGAGGAGGAGAGTATCTCCCCTCTCGTTTCAGAGCATTAGAATAGTGAAGAGAGGTTAGTTAAGGGAGGAAAGAGAAGAGGAGAACGATAGATACAGAAGGAGAAATAAAGTTGAAGATTCAAAGTGTTAGGTATGGTTATGATTGGTTACTACACGTGTCAAGAGGTTACAGCTCACCTTTCAAGGATGGAATCCAGAAAGAGGCAAGAGGAAGGAGGAGGAGGTCTTCCCAGGACGGAGGCACGGAGAGAGGTCCAGAGGCAATGGGCATGGTATGTGATGGTAATGCAAGAGCATCATGGCCAAGGGTTCACCAAGGCATTAACACGGTGTCATCAAAATCTGGGGGTAGGAAACGCTTGATCCAAGGTCTCCAGACTTTCTCAAACTTGCGTATTTTGTTATTTTCTATAGCCTCCATTTTGGCATGGATAAGAGCTCTACGTATTCTACCCTTAGCCTCAGCCACCACCAAGTTCGAGGATTTCCATGCTTTTGCAATAGTCTGCTTGGGAGCAGTAGGAGCCGGTTTTAGATGTAGAAGTGCTGTTATTGGGTCAGCCACGACACTGATGTCCAATGCCTTGGAGGCCATGTCAAAAATGTTATTCCAAAATTCACAGGCACTCCAGGCACTCCCACCAGATGTGAAAGTGTGTACCTTGAGTGTTGCAACCACAGAAACATTGGTCTGGATATGATGCAACAAATTTAGCTATTCTAGCCTGGACCAGATACCAGCGTCTCATGACCTTGTAGTTGGTTTCTTTGGCTAGGATATTAGCAGATGAGGAGTTTGTGTTGGACCATATGGAGAACCAATCCACAGTGTCGATAGTACCCCCTAGGTCAGCTTCCCACTTGCTAAGAAAAGCTCTGTCCTAGGTAAACCAAGTGATTTGCATAAGGTGAGAAATGAGAAAAAAGCTGAGGCAGAGACTGGGGAATGTAACCGAAATAGGTTGGCTGTCATCCAAGTGTCAAAGGAGGCTGGGGAGTCCCGGGGGGGGGGGGGTAAATGCTGGGTTTCTGAGGAACGGGAGGAGTGGGTTGTGTGGAGATTGTAGGTTGTGAGACTTCTTATATATATCCCATATAGTTAGGGAGTGTTTAGTGATGAGGTTTGTTATGAGTGCTCTGTCTACCGGGCGCAGCAATAGGAGGTTCGCAACAGAGATGGGGTCAAAGTCAACCATTTCTATAGCTACCCATAGTGGAGTTTCTTTTGTTGCATGGTATTTCATGAGCTGCGAAATCTACGCAGCGTGGTAGTAAGCAGAAAAGTTGGGGACTCCTAAACCCCCCCCTTTAGGTGCGAACATAGTAGTTCTGGAGACCCATGGTCTAGTGGACCCCCAGATGTAGGCCATTATTCTACGTTGAACTAGACGTAGGAAGTATATTGGAATATGGATGGGGAGTACCCCGAAAGAGATATAGAAATTTGGGTAAAATGGCCACTTTAACAACATTTATCCTGCCTATCCAGGAGATGGGGAGCGTGGACCATTGTGACATGAGCTCAGTAATCTGTTTTAGAAGGGGCAGGAAGTTAGCAGCAAAAAGATCTGATATAGAGTCTGTAAGATTAACTCCTAGATAAGATAGGTGGTGCGGGACCCAGGTAAAAGGTAAGGAATTTTTAGCTAGTTGTAAGTCATGGGGGGATAAGGAGATGTTTAGAACTTTCGACTTGTGTGAATTCATGTGTAATCCTGAGATATACATTCGTAAGAGGGAGAGGAGATTTGGGGCTGCTATATGTGGTGATGACAAAAATATGAGTATGTCATCAGCGATGACCGCCTAGTTCTATGCCCTCGATGTTAGGATACGCCAGTATTAAATGCGCTAATGGTTCAATTAAGAGACCGAAGAGTAATGGAGAGAGGGGACAACCCTGCCTGGTGCCACTCTGTATGTTAAACTGTGCTGAATTGTAGCCAGCGTATTTTATGTACGCTCTAGGGTTATGATACAGCGAGAATGTCCAGGTCAGGAAGTGGTTTCCAAATCCCCAATTCTGCAGGGTATATTTCATATAGGACCATGAGAAAGAGCCAAAGGCCTTCCTAACATCAAGGGACAGAAAGCATGTTGGAATACGTCTTAGTTTGGCGGCAAGGGAGAGGAGTAAGGCCCGTCTGATATTGTCCCTGTTTGCTGCAAGGGGATAAATCCTGTGTGATCTCGGTGGATCAAATCTCCTATAATTGCAGACAAACGAGTGGCAAGTATCTTTGCTAGGAATTTAATATCAATATTTAGAAGTGAGATGGGGTGATAATTGGACCAGGAGGAGGAGTTGGTACTAGGTTTGGGTATCATAGCAATAATGGCCGTCAGTGATTCTGACCGAAAGCAGTGTTCGTCTAACAGTGAATTGAAAGCGTCGGTAAGTATGGGAGACAGAATTGTAGCGAATTGTTTGTAGCCCGTCTGGACCTGGTCTCTTATGAAGTTTAAGGGTTTTGATGGCTGACATGACTTCAGAGATTGTAATGGGGTTTTCGAGCCGTTCCCGCTGGGTATGCGTCAAAGTGGGTAGGGACATTCGGGCTAAGAGTTCATCAGCTTGTGAGGTGTTTAAGTCTTGGGTACTAGTATATAGTTTGGCTAAGTTTGAACTGAATATTTCTAATATTTTCATAGGGTTTCTTGTGTAAGCATTGCGGGATGTCTTTAGTTTGATAGAGGTAGAGTTCCTATTAATGGTTCATAGGGAATGTGCCATCAGGGTGTCCAGTTTGTTAGATTTAGTGTAGTCTCCAAAGTGTTTTGTCTGCAGAGTCAGTCAGAAATAGGTTGAGTTAGAGTCTCGCTTTTTCTAGATTAGATTTGGTTGTGGGGTTGGGGGTGTTTTGAAAAGTCTGGTAGCAGGAGGTAAAATTAGCATATAGTTTTTTTATACAGAGCCTTGCGGTCACGCTTCAGGGCTGAAGCCTGTTGGATTAATTTGCCACGTATGACAGGCTTATGGGCTTCCCATAATGTCAGTGCAGATACGTCAGCCGAGGTGTTATTAGTTAGATAGTCCTTGAGGGCCAGCTCGATATCCAGATGGTATGAGGGATGGGTCAGTATCAAGTCATTAATACACCAGGTGGTATCGTGTGTTCTAGGGACTAGAGAGGAAATGGTCGTGCAGACAGCTCAATGGTCAGTCCAGGAAAGGGGAGAATTGATGAAGCCAATATTTCAGGTGCCAGGCTGGTAGCGAGAAAAATGTAGTCGATACGAGAAAAGGTGTTATGTGGGTGGTAGTAGTATGTAAATTTCTTGCTAGTAGGATTGGATTCTCGCCAAGTGTCAACTAGGGCATGTTTAGCTATAAGCTGTTGAAATGTCAGCCTAGTTGGATTGGGGGAGGGAGCTGAGGGTGGTTTGTCTAGGAAAGGGAGAAGAGTGTGGTACGAGTCCCCCCACAGATTATAACTGTGCCAAACTTATGATGGTCCACGACATTTAAGAGATGAGAGAGGAAAGGAATCGGGAGCTGATTAGGGGCATAATACGATACTATTGTAACCGCGGAATCGGATAGGTGGCCTGTGAGAATCAAATATCTCCCATCTGGATTCTTAACCTGATGCAAATGAGTAAAGAGAGTGGAGCGGTGGAAAGTGATGAGTGTGCCTCGTTGCTTGGGGGCGGCTGAAGCCAAGTAAAACTGAGGGTAAGAAGCATGGAGGAACTTCGGCGTGTGTTTGTCTGTGAAATGTGTCTCCTGCAGGCAGGCTATGTGTAATTTGGCCTCAGCTAGAGACCTAAATGCCTTGGTGCGTTTATTGAGTATATTGAGTCCCTGTACATTCAGGGTGCATATGTTCCGGGGGGGCATGAAGAAGTGACAATAAAATATTGAACATACCTGTGTAGCCTAATTGACCTCAGGACCGCATCCGCATCCATCGAGCCGGGAAGTAAAAGGAGAAGGAAAGAAGCTAGATAGGAAGAGACCAAAAAGAAGAAGTTAGACCCAAATACACAAAACAACATGAGGGTAATATATTTCAAGTATCGGGTTAAGAGACAACCAGGGGTTGGGACTAGCCAACCCCTAGTGGCTCAGGTACTGCTGCTGGATTTCCGAACACAAAGGCGGATAACCAGGAAGAGTTAGTGGGGGTGCAAGAATTCCAGCGCGAAAATTCCACCGGGAAAACAGGAACACTAAGATAAACTATAGTAAATGTAATTGGGCTCCCTTTACTAAAAGAGAGTTGTAACTAAGAAAACACAATTGCACATTGTCGGGGATGTAACAAAATTGTGGTAAGGGTAGAGTTAATCGAAATGTTCAAAACCTCCAATTCAGGTGGTCAGTAGGGACCTTGGAGGGCCTCCTGCCATCCCCAAAATCGTGTAGGAGAGGGCAAAATTAAAGCTACCCCAACTATATAGGAGGGCTAGGAGGAGTTCCAATGAGAAAAAGAAAAAAAAAATAGATAAAGGGTGGGTGACGGACGTATTCCTCCATTCCCTTTGTGAGGAGGGTATAAGTGGTTCAGGTCCTAGGGCCTGTCAGTTTGGAGTTATATGAAAATTGCAGTGGCCTATTAGAGACAATAAAGGTCTTGAAGGATCCCTCTCGAGTTCCCTGGGAGATAGGCCAGCAAATCGAAAAGGACCCACTGTGAAGGAGGAAGGGGGAGTGCCTGTAAGTTGGGTGCTTCGCAGAGCGAAGATAGTCAGAGCTTTTTCTTAACGAGGATTAAGGAGTAGGAAACATGGCGCCAGATAAAAAAGCACTCAGGTGGGCAAAAGGGTGGAACAAAAAATCCTGGGCAGTGTTCAATCCATAGAGTTCTCTGCATTGGTTGCTAGGTTTTCAAAGCGGCCACATTTGTAAAAGCTCTGGGGAGATCCATCCGCGTGGTTGGTGACAGCTGACATCTTCTGGGGTGATCTGGAAGCTGAACGCCTGCGAGGGTTGTCCCTGCTGGGGGTCCGGTTCAAAGACCCAGTTCTTGTAGTGCAGACTGGAGCTCCTCCGCAGTGCGGCAGGTGTATTTGGTTTCCAGATGCGTGAAGCGTACTGAAAAGGGGACGCCCCAGTGGTATGTAACCTTGTGCTGCTGCAGAACTTGGAGGAGATGCTTTAGGGTTCTTCTTTTAGCCACAGTGATGGGGGGAAAGATCCATGAATATTTGGCAAGAATAGCCTTGAAAAGATATATATCCTTGCCTCTAGCAGCGGCAAGTAACTCTTCTTTTGTGCGATAAGAATGGAATTTAGCTATGATATCGCGTGGAGGGCCATTGTCTTTGCGCGGAGAGAGGACACAGTGTGGCGTGGAGATCAATAACCGTTTCAGGAACCCCTCTAATCCTAAGATTGGATTTCCTCCTTCAAGTTTTCTATTACAGCAATGCCATTCTGTGTGTTGTTTTTCAGGTCGTCAACTCTAACCTCCAGTTCTGCAGTTCTCCTGCTCAAATCTCTTTAGTCAGCTTGTCTGTTATGTGGTCAGAGGTTTGTTTTAGGGCTTTTTGGAGCATTTTCTCAAACTTAACAAACACGCTGTTATGTATAATAGTGTGTGCACTGTCCGTTTCAGATTCTGACTCACCGCCATAGTGTGTTAGCTGCTGTGAGCACTGAGTTTAGTGCCAGGAGTTTAGGGTGGCAGCACAGCCATTAACAGATTCTCCTTTAGTTTGTGAACCCTAAAGCACACAGCTATGAGCACTTTTGGGTTAGCGCCTGTCAGTACTTAATTTCATAGGCAGCACAGGGAAGATATCAGGGATCTAATAGACCCCTGATGTCTTCTTATAAAGTATTTTTCATTGCACAATACTATCACATAGTGGGATTGTCCCCCCCCTTGTGATAGTAAATAAGTTAATTAAAATGAAAATGTAATGAAACACAAAAAATGAAGGGAAAACGCATATATGTAAATATGTGTATCTCAGGATGCACATATTGTGCCTAGTGGTGGAAATCTCGCTGGAGTGGAGCTCTATTCAGGCATTACCACTCAGATCGGCTTCGCACATGTCCAGACTTTCCATATCTGTCAGATTTATGTTGTTATTCGTGTAGTTTACCCTGGCTGTGTATGGGCACAAAACAAGGATCAATACTATACTAACAGCTGGATGGTTTTACTTTTGCACATGGCTTGGAAGATAATATAATAGCAGCATCACACACAAAGTAGTGTTCTTTAAACAACGACAAATCATTCTTTAACCTCTCCAGCCTAAATGCCCAACCATTACTTGGGCTGGAATTCAATGTAAAACAGCTGTCCCCAAACGTTACCTGGAGTAGCCATTTTAACATTTAATTCCTGGCAGGAGTAACACTCAAGATTAGTGCCAGGAGTTTAGGGCGGCAGCACAGCCATTCACAGATTCTCCTTTTGTTTGTGAACCCAACAGCACACAGCTATGAGCGCTTTAGGGTTAGGGCCTGTCAGTACTTAATTTGATAGGCAGCACAGGGAAGATATCAGGGATCTAATAGACCCCTGATGTCTTCTTGTAAAGTATTTGTCACTGCACAATTGTTAGGAGAAGATGGACCATACTCCAGTGCCCGGTGTGTCCTGGCCATTTTCTGGACTGTTTACTTTCTTTGGCAACTTTGGGCTCGTTCGCGCGAGTTCACACGCCGCGCGCCAGAAACCACGCCAAACGGAGCTATTTGAACTTCCTGCACCTGTCAGCAGGTGCTATCCTTTCTACAGCGTCTGAGTACCTGTGAGCATCAGCTCTGTTCCCTGTGACCTGTTCCTGTATTGTTCCTGCTTCTTTGATCCGACCAGGCTTGATCTGACCTGCTGATTATCTGCCTGCACCGACCCCGGCTATCCACGACCATCCGCTTGCCTGACCCCTCTGTACTTTGCCGCCAGTCTGTTAAACGAACCCTGCTTGGACTTTGACCACTCTCTGCCTGATCCTTTGTACCTCACTGCCCGCCAGTTGCCGACCCAGCCTGCATGACCATCCGCCTGCCTGCACATCCATCTGGAGCTTCACACCACCACCAGTGACCATCCAGCCCTCGTGCCTTCCCGCACTCCAGGACTTCCTGTCTGTACTACTAGGGGTCCCCGAATCGGGTGTGTTAGAGCGGTTGTTCCCTGCATAAGACAGACTCCACCACCAGGACCGTGACAACAATACTATCACATAGGGGTATTGTCACCACCTTGTGATAGTAAATAAATTAATTAAAATGGAAATGTAATGAAACACAAAAAATGAAGGGAAAACACATATATGTAAATATGTGTATCTCAGGATGCACTTGTGTGGAAATGACAACTGCATAAGAACACATTGGGTTGCGCTTTGCACAGCGGAGTGATGAGTAATTACAGGGCCATTGTTTATGGTTACCTTTAACATGATAAGCCTTATCAGTTTTAAATATTGAGCATAGTATTTTTTTTCCCATGCAAATTTAAAGTAATTGTAAAGATTTTCTTTTAATAACAAACGTGTCATACTTACCTGCTCTATGCAAGGGTTTTGCACAGAGTGGCCCCAATCGTACTTTCTGGGGTCCCCCGGTGGTGCTCCTGGCTCCTCTTCATCGGGTGCCTCCTCGGAGAGGCGTTTTGCAAGGGGGCACCCGTGTCGGCGCGCTTCCAAGTCCTACTACTGCATCCATTGACACAGACAGCAAGACTCTGTGCCGTCTCCCAGCTCCTGTGTCACTGGATTGGATTGACAGCAGTGGGAGCCAATGCCTCCAGCTGTTATCAATCTATCCAACGAGGACCCGCACTGGACACTGCTGGGTTTGTCCTTGATGCTGGAACGGTCAGGCTCAGGTAAGTAAAAGGGGGGTTCTGGGGGGCAGCTGCATCACAGAAGGTTTTTCACCTTAATGCATAGAATGCATTAAGGTGAAAAGCCTTAAAACTTTACAACTCCTTTAAGGCTTGGCATATTTGGTATCTATTTATGTGACATAGTTTTATATTTTACATTTTGGGGAAAAAAAGTTTATTATATTGTGTTTGAATTCAATTTTCTGTTTGCTCCTTGTCAGCACAGCTGGGAACTAACTAGCCAAACAGGGGAGGGATAACGCTACACACTCCTCAATTCTGGCTAAAAACAGAAGCCAGGATGCCTCTGCTAAACTCAACTGTCATTAAGGCTTCTTCTATACAGTAATGAGCCATGAACATATACAGTATATTCTGGTGCCCACGTAGCTGCCTTGCAGTCTTAAACACTCGGCCTGCTGCCACTCTGAGTCGAGACCTTTCTAGTGAAGAGTGCCATGATTTTCCTGGCACGGCCAATCTTTTCAACTTGTAGGCCCAGGAGATGAGCTTCACCTACCAAGAGGCAATAATCTCGTTGGAAGCCGTGAAATCATTATGTGTTCCACCTGGAATGAGTACCACCCTGTCTGGGAAGTACGCAAATAAGGGTTCTTTGCGCCCCAAGGTCGCCAATGCTGACTCTCTTCTTGCTGATGTAATTGCCGCCAGTAAAGAAGTTTTCAGTGAGAGGTACTACAGGGTGATTGAAGGCATCTGATGCAAAAACCGTCCAACACCAATGGGAGATCCATTTCGGAAACGAGGTTTCAACCAAATTGAATCTTAAAAAACAGTATAATTAATTGTTTGCTGCCCACTGTATGCCGGTGAAGGCAGAGATAGGCAAAATGTGTGCCTATAGCATACTTACGCTTAGACCTAAATCAAGACCTAAATCAAGCCCCGCCTGCAGACATTTCAGAACAGACTTCTGAAGAGTCCAGTGTAAAATATTGATCAGCAGTAACCCTGCAAATTTATGCCATATTCCACTAAAAGCACTGTTTTCATAAGAGTATTCACAACCTTTACAGAGCATTCGAGATCCATTAGCCTCTGCCTCTCAAGACCCAAGCCATCAGCCTGAGCCTGTCGTATGCTGGACAAATGGGACTTTAGAGAAGATTTGATCTTACAGGCAAAGGGAGATGATCATTGAGACTCACTAGGAGGAGCAGAGGGTACCAAGGCCCCTTCGGCCAATCTGGGATCACCAGAACTGTCACCTTCCACCATCACAGCCTTAGCTGGCAGGTGAGAATCAGAGGGAGCGTCAAAAACGTATGCGCTGTCTTGGAGATCCACTCTGCGATCAGCACCTTCACCCCGCTTGCTTGTGGATTGTGGACCCTGGAATAGAACTTCAGCAACTTGGGGTTGACTGGGGATGTGAGTGGGTCTACCTCTGGAAGAAAATAGCAATCTCTGTTAGTTCTCGAAAGACTCGCAGTAGTCTCGACCATCCATTGTCGTCCAGACTGTTCCTGGATAAAAAGTTTGCCTGAAGATTCTTCTGACCAGGCACATAGGCCACAGATAGCTGCATAAGATTACCTTGAGCAGATTCTAGAAACAGAGAAATATCCTTCAGGAGGGAGAGACTGAGCCTTGTTTCCAGATGTAGGCCACAGTCGTTGTGCTCTCTGTCTAACTTCACCAGGACAGGTTCACCCCGAATGAGGTGACTGAAGGCTAGGAGCCTGAAATGCTGCTCTCAACTCCAGGATGTTGGACACCATCTTGGACCACTGGCCCTGAGCCCATTGCTCTGGAAGTAGGGCTCCTCTTCTACTTTATTGGTGTCTGACTTCACCACCAGCTACTAGGTCATCAGAAGGAAATGACATTGCTGACAATTTCATTTCTCCAACCACATGTTTAGGCCACTGATCTAGAAACTTGACTTGAATGGGGGTGAGAGTTCAACTGAGCCTACCTGAGCTGCTGGAGCTATTTCTATGACTCAATCTGAGACATGAAGGATGAAAGATCTCCAAATACGGCCTGAAATGCTTGCCTTAAGGGACCAAGTGTCCATCACCAAAGCTGTACCCATGTCCACAGAAGAGCCACAAAGTGCCCTTAAGGCATGTATGGGTGACACAATCCCAAAATACCAGAAGCATCCTGACATGGAGCTCTTTGCTGATTTCTTGGAATATGTGCTGGCTTACCAGTTTTTCCTGGACTCCCACACAGAAATTAAAAATTAAAATTAAAAGGCTAACCTCTGAACTGAGAGTGGAAAATAATTCTTGAGCTTCGGACTCCTTTAACTCAACAGATATTCATCTTGAGGCAGGAAGCCATACTGACCATATTAAATTTAGGCTTGACTTTCCAAGATCAAGAACAATGCAGTTATTGAGTATGTCCTTGAAGGCCACAACATATTCTGATGGTAAGGTCATGTATCTGGCCAGTCCCACAAGGGACACCCACTGACCAGAGGGATGATCCCAAATCTTGGACATCTTTCTGTTCAGAAGGGCATAACTGACATCCTGCTGTGACAACATGCTACAATCTTGTAGAACGATCACTTAATTCAGGCACTTGAAAAACTTCCACAGCTTTGCTTCTATTTAAAG
The DNA here is from genome assembly GCA_018402905.1 of Glandirana rugosa. Taxonomy (NCBI): domain Eukaryota; kingdom Metazoa; phylum Chordata; class Amphibia; order Anura; family Ranidae; genus Glandirana; species Glandirana rugosa. Next base: position 512,807 of record BLSH010431951.1, read on the forward strand.
GCATATCAACAACCTTACAAAAGGAGGAAATAAAAAATTCTTGACAAAGATCGTCCTCATCTTCCTGTTCAAAAGAGACTGAAGAGTAGGGATGAGCTGAACACCCTCCAGTTCGGTTCGCACCAGAACTTGCGAACAAACAAAAAGTTTGCATGAACATTCGAACACCATTAAAGTCTATGGGACCCGAACATGAAAAATCAAAAGCGCTCATTTTAAAGGCTTGTTTGCAATGTTATTGCCCTAAAAAGTGTATGGGGACCCGGGTCCTGCCCTAGGGGACATTTATCAATAAAAAAAAAAGGTTTTAAATCAATCGTTTTTTCAGGAGCAGTGATTTTAATAATGCTTAAAGTGAAAAAAAATGAAAAATTCCTTTAAATATTGTGCCTGGGGGGTGTCCTTAGTCTGTGTGTAAAAGGGTGCATCTCTGTGAGGTATAGAACATAGCCAGACCAAAATTACATTTCCATAGGAAAAATTCTCATTTAAAATTGTGGCTGTAATGTATTGCCAGCTCCCGGCAATATACAAACAAAAAATAAATCGCTGAAAAAAGTGTGTGGGGTTCCCCCCCACCTCAAAGCACCTTGTCCCCATGTTGATGGGGTCAAGAGCCTCTTGCCCACAAGTCTGGCCGGTGCTTGTGGGGGTCTGCAGGTGGGGGGGCTTATCAGAATCTGGAAGCCCCCTTTAATAAGGGGGCCCCCAGATCCCGGACCCCCCCCTATGTAAATAGGTATGGGGTACATTGTACCCCTACCCATTCACCAAAAAAGGAGTGGGTGTTGGCAGTGCCAGAACACTGTAACCCCTTGCAGTTACTCTTGTTGGGCGTAGGAATGGGACCTGCTGTTGTAAATCAGTTTAACCACTTAAGGCCCGGAGCCCTTTTTTACACTTGTTGTTCACAAGTTAAAATAATTTCTTTTGCTAGAAAATTACCCTAAACATTATATATTTTTTTTCAAACACCCTAGAGAATAACATGGCGATCTTTGCAATACTATTTGTCACATGGTATTTGCGCAGCAGTCTTTCAAGCGCAATTGTTTTGGAAAAAATTAGCTTTTTTGAGTTAAAAAATAAGACAACAGTAAAGTTAACCCAATTTTTTGTATATTGTGAAAGAGGATATTACGCTGAGCAAAAAAATTACTTTTGCAAAAGGTTGAAAATTGCGCACACTTGCGGAACAGCGACAAACTCCGGTACTTAAAAATCTCCATGGGCGACGCTTTAAAAAATTTTAACGGTTACCAGGTTAGAGGTGCAGAAGAGGCCTTTTTCTAGAATTATTGCTCACACTCTGGCGATCACGGCGAACCCTCACATGTGTGCTTTGAACACCGTTTTCATATGCGAGCGTGACTTACGTATGCGTTTTCTTTGCTGCGCAAGCTCGCGGGTACGGTGGCGTTTTAAATTTTTTTTTTACTTTTTCAATTTATTTTATTTATTTTTTTAACACGATTTGTTTAAAAAAAAATCTGATCACTTTTATTGCTATCACAAGGAATGTAAGCATTCCTTGTGATAGTAATATATGGTGACAGGTACTCTTTGTGGAGGGATGGGGGGTCTAAAAGATCCCACATCCCTACTTTGCACTTCACAGTATTCAGATTGCCAAAAACGGCGATTCTGAATATTGTCATTTTTTTAAAACCGGCGCTGTTTGCCGTCGAGTAAACCAGAAGTGACGTTGTGACGTCGCTTCCAGAATTTTACAAAGGAGTCCCGATTGAAGCCGATTCCGGCTTCCACAGGGACTCCACACAGCGGCCAGAAGCATCAGATCGGAGACCGGAGAAGAGCGGTGGAACGGTGGCGGGAGGGGGGGTGGCCCCTCCTGCTCCCTGGGATAAAGTGGCTTCCGAGCCAGATCGGCCATTATCACCAGATAGCCGGCCGTCTGCTCTAAAAAACGGTATTCGCGTTAAGTGGTAAAAAATTGTGATGACATGCTCCAGTCAAACAGGTGGTGAAAAATTGGGCCTTGGGTGTTGTCGGAGCCAGAACACTGTAACCCCTTGCAGTTACTCTTGTTGGGCGCAGGAACGGGCCCTGCTGTTGTAAATTAATTTAACCACTTAATGTGAATTGCTGTTTATAAACAGTGGCTGTGGGGGTATAGTCTACAGCTACAGGCTATACCCTGTTACCGTTTTTTAGAGCAGGCGGCCGGCTATCCGTTAATAACAGCCATTCCTGCTTGGGAACTGCTCGGTCATTATCCCAGGCAGCGGGAAGGGACATCCCCCCCCCCCTCCCGCCACCGTCCACCACTCTTCTCCAGCCTCCAATCCCACCGGGAGACCGGAGCTCCGATTCGGCACGTCCGCCGGCTGTGTGAAGTCCCTGTGAAAGCCGGAATCGGCTTTGATCGGGACTCCTTCGTACATTTCCCGGAAGCAACCTTACAACGTCACTTACGGTTTACTCGGCGGCTAACGGCAACGGTTTTAAAAAAATGACGGTATTCAGAATCACTGTTTTTGGCAATCTGAATACTGTGACGTGTAAAGGAGGGATGGGGGGTCTTTTAGATCTCCCATCCCTCCATAAAGAGTACCTGTCACCATATATTACTATCACAAGGGATGTTTACATTCCTTGCGATAGCAATAAAAGTGATCAGATTTTTTTTTTAAAAGGAACAGTGTTAAAAGAAAAAATAAAAAAAAAAAAAAAAGTAAAGCGCCACGGTCCCTGCGAGCTCGTGCAGCAAAGAAATCGCATATGTAAGTCGAGCCCGCATATGAAAATGGTGTTCAAACCACACATGTGAGGTTTCACCGCGATCGCCAGAGTGTGAGCAATAATTCTAGCAAAAGACCTCCTCTGCACCTCTAACCTGGTAACTGTTAAAAAAATTTAAAGCGTCGCCTATGGAAATTTTTAAGTACCGGAGTTTGTCGCCATTCTGCGATTGTGCGCAATTTTCAACTGTAACATGCATGGTATCTATCTACTCAGCGTCACGTCCTCTCTCACAATATACAAAAAATTGGGCTAATTTTACTGTTGTCTTATTTTTTAACTCAAAAAAGTGATTTTTTTTCCAAAAAAAAGCGCTCGAAAGACCGCTGCGCAAATACCGTGTGGCAAAATGTATTGCAACGATCACCATTTTATTCTCTAAGGTGTTTGAAAAAATATATATAATGTTTGGGGGTTCTAAGTAATTTTCTATAAAGAAAAAAATAATTTTAACTTGTAAACAACAAATGTAAAAAAGGGCTCCGGGGGTTAAGGGGTAAAAAACTGTATATATTTTTAAGACACCACGTCAAGTGTACTATATACCGTACATACACCCCCAAATGCACTATAATGCAATGATATGTAGTGTACACTCAATACGCTGTGTGTGTATATATATATATATATATATATATATATATATACTGTATATATACAGTATCTCACAAAAGTGAGTACACCTCTCACATTTTTGTCAATATTTTATTATATGTTTTCATGTGACAACACTGAAGAAATTACACTTTGCTACAATGTGAAAGTACAGCAAGTAGTGAGTGCACAGCTTGTATAACAGTGTAAATGTAGTTATTTTGAGGGGACAGCAAATTTACACTGTAATACAAGCTGTACACTCACTACTTTACATTGTAGCAAAGTGTATTTTCTTCAATGTTGTCACATGAAAAGATAGAACAAAATATTTACAAAAATGTGAGGGGTTTACTCACTTTTGTGAGATACTGTATATATATATATATATATATATATATATATTCTTGCACTGCCTGACTGTATACAGATAGCCCTATCTATCTATCTTTTTTTTCTTTTTATCTATCTATCTATCTATCTATCTATCTATCTATCTGTCTTTTTTTTTATCTATCTATCTATCTTTTTTTCTTTTTATGTATCTATCTATCTATCTATCTATTTTTTTATTCTTTTTTTTTTTTACACATTAAAAACGCTATCTAGCTAAACTTCCTGTAATCAGGAACCTAAGCTCTCTCTATCACCGCCAACACACTACATAGAGCCGCTGTTCAAGCGGCTTTATATGGTGTGGGGCGTGGATTGAGGTTGCTGTGCAGTGATTGGCTAAAGGCACCCTGCCTTTAGCCAATCAAAGCTCTCACAACAGGCCGCCCGCTGTTGCATGCTTTGGCCAATCAGCAGGCGGCATTCCGTTGCCATTGGAATGCATTATGGGGCACGCAAAGTTCCCGCAAACGCCCCATAATGTTCGTAAAGACCCAAACAAACGAACACTCGATGTTCGAGTCGAACATGTGTTCGACTTGAGCCAGGAGCTCATCCCTACTGAAGAGGATTGATTGGCTTGAGAAGGATTTGAGATCAGTTTTAATGGCCGTGAAAGGAATTCTGGACTTTGCCAGAATAGATTGCCCTAGCAGAAGATGAATTCAGCAATTCCTTTAGAGTGTCTGGACCGCTTAATTAATTGTGACAACTTGGTCGCCATCATCTTAATCACTGTCTGTCTGAACAAAGTAGGAATCACATATTCATTCACATTTTCTTGGTAAGAATCTGACAAGGGTAATTTGCCTGAGGAAGTTCTGAGACTGCTTATTGGCACAATATATGACCCCTTCACAGTGTGAGTGGAAGCAACTCCTTTAGAATGTATTGACCACGTGTTCAATGAACACGACAACATGGCAGGTGTGGACATCTTTATGCCTGGCTGCTAGAACCAGCAGGGCTTACACAGTCATGTTCATCAGTCTCTTCTTTTTGGAAAAGTCAGAAGAAGATGGTTTGCCTGGAAGGATAAGAGGCTGCTTGCTCACTGATAGAAACGATAACCCTTTCACAGGGTGTATGAAAACATTCCTTTAGAGCGTATAAGCCTCATGTGACAATCTGTTAGGTGTCTTATCCATGGTTGTTTGAACAAAGTGGTATTCATGCAGTCATGACCATCCGGAAACTCAGAAAACAGGCTGTTTCGCCTGGTATGGCTAGGCAGCTTCTCATTGCCAGAGCAGAAAACCCTTTCAAAGGGTGAGCAGAAACCACTCCTTTTGAGTGTATTGACAATGTGCTTATGGACTGTGGCATCCTATTAGGTGTCGTCATCTCTATCCCTGGCTGCTTGAGCCAGTAGGATACATACTGTCATACCCATCCGCATCTTCCTCTTAGAATCTGAAGAGGGATGTTTTGCTTTGGAAAGCTATGAGACTACTCATTGCCAGACCATATCACCCCTTCACAGGGTAAGAGGAAACACTACTTCTAAGTGTATTTGCCACTTGTTTAATAAATGTAACAACCTGTTCAGTATCATCATCCTCATCTCTGGTTGCTTGAACAAAGCAAGAGTTATACAGCCATGTTCATCCCTGACATTTTAAACGAAGAGCCTGAGAGGGCTGTTGTGCTTGGGAAAGCACTGAGAATGTTCATTACAAATAGAGATAACCCTTTCACAGGGTTTTGTGTGCCACTTAACAAAGCAGCCCAGAAAAATAATTAAATGCAGTGAAATAGTTTGCTTAGTAACAAGCCCTAAGGCTAGGTTTCCACTATTGCGGCCCCAAAGTCGTGCAATTTAGAATGTGGCTTTGCCGTGCGACTTTTATGCAACCTTGAGTGCAGCCCTGATTCAACTTGACACTCTCTGGATCAAAGTTGCATCAAAAGCCAGAACAAAGTAGTGCAAAACCCTTTTTTGGAGGCGCTGCAATTTGAGTTGCACCAACTAGAATGGGGAACATTGAAATACATAGATTTTGACTTGTCATGCAACTTCACATGTGTCAAGTCACACAACAACTCACAGTAGTGGAAACAGAGCCCTAAGGGTTAAGCACAGCTAGAGGGAGACTGAGATTTCATGTACAGCCCTGATCACCAGGTGATTAATGAGCTAAACCTTGCTCTGCCAGGATCAGGACAAAATGAAAGAGTTTTGTTCAGAACAGCAACAATAAGGTAGGAATTTGCAACAGAATTATAACATTATTCTGTGATGTCCACAAACCACCCAAGGGAATCGTAGACATCAACAAACAAATTTTTTTTGGTGAAAAACTGAAGAGCACAAACAAATGTAAAAGGATGTCCTATATTTCAACCGGCAATAGCTGGCTACAGTAGTCATCCACAGATGACTCCTCTACCTTCCCTGGGAATGCTGGTCTTTGAAAGGGTTGGCACAATGGCACAATAATAAAGCAAACATGAGAAGCCACCAACAGGTTAATGCCGTGTGTGAACAGACAAAGTATTACTTTGTGCGCCTGTTATGCAGAGTACTCCCTGTGGAAGAGCTCAGGGTATGCATAGTGGCTGCAGTGTGTAAGGCACAACAATTCCTAGCAATGCAGCATTCATTTGGATACAAAGCATTTTTAACATTAGCTCACCCAACCTCTGCCATCCGGCTGTAACACTGGCACAGCACGGGTGCGTGTGCCTAGGGGAGACTCTTCCGGCATCGCTGTCCACTTACCATGAACCCAGTGGACCCCAGACAAGGCTGTTAGGCATGATATAAGCCGCCCGAATACCAGCAGCGGGGCTCCTTGGATTATGGGTCATTTAGCCGAGACACCAGGGACTGCGTCCAGTCTAATCCACAGGCATTGGGAAAGTTTGAACCACACTGGAGGGGAGCAAATGCCAAAAGGCATATCTCTAGGGCTGAAACGCACTAGATATACCTCTTGAAGACATACTACCCCTTGGGACTTAATATAGAATGGGATATAAACTGTTTTATTAATAACAGTTGATCAAGAGACATCTTGTAAACTGGCTCTCAACATGGAAGAGAGCATGAACAATTTAGAGAATCACATAAATAATATAAGCAACACATCACCCTTAATTATTTACGGATAACATCTAAATAAACATAAAAGGACAATGGGATATCACCTGAGCTTCTCTCAGTTGAGGGGCAATCTCATTCAGTGAACATTGCCCTAGAACACAACAAGTAGCATATATGGATGGAACATATTTATGTTGTAGTAAATAGAAGATACACTAGATGGCGGTGTGATAGAACGGGATATACATGGGGTGAACTGTAAAGTTTCATTAACATATTGCATCCAAAGAACACATTTAGTTAAGGATACGAATTATCAAAATGGGGCCATTTCATACTTAACCACTTCAGCCCCGGAAGGATTTCCAGCTTTAGGACCGGAGCCCTTTTTGCGATTCGGCGCTGCGTCGCTTTAACTGACAATTGCGCGGTCGTGCGGCGTTGTACCCAAACGAAATTGGCGTCCTTTTTTTCCCACAAATAGAGCTTTCTTTTGGTGGTATTTGATCACCTCTGCGTCATTTCTGATCGCCGCTATAAACAAAAGAAGAGCGACAATTTTGCAAAAAAACCCAAATTTCTTACTTTTTGCTAAAATGCAAATCCAAAAAAAAAATATAAAAAAACATTTTTTTTCACCGTTTTTGGCCGATTTATATTCTTCATCATATTTGCGATAAAAAAAATCGCAATCGGCGTTTATTGATTGGTTTGCGCAAAAGTGGCCGCGTTTACGGATGATGAGATTTCATTTCTGGGGTTTTTATTTTTTTTTTATTTTTTACTAAAAATGGCGGCGATCTGCGATTTTTAGCGGTACTGCGATATTTCAGCGGACATGTCGGACTATTTTGACACTTTTTTGGGACCATTGGCATTTATACAGCGATCAGTGCTATAAAAATGCACTGATTACTGTGTAAATGCCATTGGCAGTGAAGGGGTTAACCTGCAGGGGGCGCTCTAAGGGTTAACTGTGTTCCCTGGGCGTGTTCTTACTGTAGGGGGACTTGCCTAGCTGGGGAAAGGAAGCGATCACAGCCTTCATGTACGAGAAGGCTGTGATCACTTCCCTTCCCCCTCACACAGAGCGGAGGTCCGTGTTTACATGCACGGACCTTCGCTCATTCGCTCCGGGGGGGGCATCGCGGGTGGCCGGCGGCAATCGAAGCCGCCGCACCCGCTCCCTGGCCCCCCCCGAACACAGCGGCGCGCGCGCGCTCACAGTATGTCTGTAATGCAGCCGCCGTCATATTACGGCGGTTTGCGTTACAGAGCCACTTTGCCGCCGTCAATCTCCGATCGGCGGTCGGCAAGTGGTTAAGATATGTTATAAAACAGGAATCAACCCTTCCACGTTGAGAGCCGGTATATCACAAAGTACAGGGTGGGCCATTTATATGGATACACCTTAATAAAATGGGAATGGTTGGTGATATTAACTTCCTGTTTGTGGCACATTAGTATATGTGAGGGGGGAAACTTTTCAAGATGAGTAGTGACCATGGCGGCCATTTTGAAGTCGGCCATTTTGAATCCAGCTTTTGTTTTTTCAATAGGAAGAGGGTCATGTGACACATCAAACTTATTGGGAATTTCACAAGAAAAATAATGGTGTGCTTGGTTTTAACGTAACTTTATTCTTTCATGAGTTATTTACAAGTTTCTGACCACTTATAAAATGTGTTCAATGTGCTGCCCATTGTGTTGGATTGTCAATGCATACCTCTTCTCACACTGATAGCAACACCGCAGGAGAAATGCTAGCACAGGCTTCCAGTATCCGTAGTTTCAGGTGCTGCACATCTCGTATCTTCACAGCATAGACAATTGCCTTCAGATGACCCCAAAGATAAAAGTCTAAGGGGGTCAGATCGGGAGACCTTAGGGGCCATTCAACTGGCCCACGACGACCAATCCACTTTCCAGGAAACTGTTCATCTAGGAATGCTCGGACCTGACACCCATAATGTGGTGGTGCACCATCTTGCTGGAACTGTGATGTCAGTGATAGGGAATTGCTGGCCATCAAGTCGGCTTTGGAGGAATGGCGGTACCTCCTGGAAGGAGCAGCTCACCCGGTATTGGTTTTTACTGACCATAAAAACCATAAAAAAACCATATGTTGTGAAGATACTTGATGTCCGCTCAAGACCCACGATCGCCTTAGAGAGCTGCAGAACGGGGAACCGCCGATGTAAACACGGCGGTTCTCCGTTCTGTGACGGGGACATACCAGATCTACTGATCCCTGTCACTGGGATCAGTTAGATCTGTTATGTCCAGACCAGCCCCGCCCCCCCACAGTTAGAACACGCCCAGGGAACATTGTTAACCCCTTCACTGCCCCCTGCAGGTTAACTCCTTCACTGCCAATGGCATTTATACAGTAATCAGTGGACATTTAAATTTCTGATCGCTGTATAAATGTCATTGGTCCCAAAAATGTGTAAAAAATGTCCGACATTTCTGCTGCAATATCGCAGTCCCAATAAAAATCGCAGATCGCCGCCATTACTAGTAAAATAAAATAAATAATAAAAACGGCATAAATCAATTCCCATAGTTTGTAGACGCGATAACTTTTGCGCAAATCAATCAATATACGCCGATTGCGATTTTTTTTACCAAAAATATGTAGAAGAATATATATATTATTTTTATAATATATATATATATATATATATATATATATATATATATTTTTTTTAATGGATTTGTATTTTAGCAAAAAGTAAAAAATATTGTTCTTTTTTGCAAAATTGTCGCTCTTTTTTTTTGTTTATAGCGGTGATCAGAAATGACGCAGAGGGGATCAAATACCACTAAAAGAAAGCTCTATTTGTGGGGAAAAAAAGACGCGAATTTTATTTGGGTACAACGTCGCAAGACCGCGCAATTGTCATTCAAAATGTGACAGCGCTAAAAACTGAAAATTGGTCTGGGCAGGAGGGGGGTTTAAGTGCCCAGTAAGGAAGTGGTTAACCACTTCCACACTGCCTACAGTATATCTAGTGCGGCAGTGTGGACGTGTCCCGCGGATCGCCATAAATAATGGCGATTTGCGGAGTTGCAGCTAGGGGGCGCGCGCACGCCTACCGTAATGTGCCCGCAGCTCGGGCGGACCTGATGTCCGCCGACGAGCCGGATGTCCGCCGACGAGCCGCGATGAGCTGCCACAGAAAATGAATGGGGAACCGCCGATGTAAACACGGCAGTTCCCCGCTCTGTCAGTGGGGACTTAAGAGATCTACTGATCCCTGTCACTGGGATCAGTTAGATCTCTTATGCCCATGGTAGCCCAGCCCCCCCACAGTTAGAACACATGCAGGGAACACAGTTAACCCAGTAGATCTCCCCGTGCAGGTTAACCCCTTCACTGCAAATGACATTTATACAGTAATCAGTGGACATTTAAATCTCTGATAGCTGTATAAATGTCATTGGACCCAAAAAAGTGTCAAAAATGTCCGACATGTCCGCTGCAATATCGCTAAAAATCGCGGCTCGCCGCCATTACTAGTAAAAAATAAAAAATAAATAAAAACCCCAGAAATGAATTCTCATCATCCGTAAATGCGGCAACTTTTGTGCAAACCAATCAATAAATGCAGATTCCAATTTATTTTTTACCAAATATATGAGGAAGAATATAAATCATCCAAAACCGATGAAAAAAAATGTTTTTTTTATATTTTTTTGGATTTGTATTTTAGCAAAAAGTAAGAAAAACTGTTTTATTTGCAAAATTGCCGCTCTTTTTTTGTTTATAGCGGCGATCAGAAATGACGCAGAAGTGATCAAATACCACCAAAAGAAAGCTCTATTTGTGGGGAAAAAGACGTAAATCTCATTTTGGTACAACATTGCACGACCGCGCAATTGTCAGTTAAAGTGACGCAGTGCCGAATCGCAAAAAGTGCTCTGGTCCTAACCTGGGAAATCCTTCCGGGGCTGAAGTGATTCATGTTTTCAGAAGGGGATGTCAGCAATGATTGTCAGCATATTTTCACATTACAGTTTTCCTCAACAAAGAAGCGTGTGGCAAGCAAAAACTATACATCTTAATTAAAGCTTTCGCAAAGCTCATACATTTGTAAGTATTGAATGATAAATAAGTACGTTTGCGATACAGTGGAACCTCGGATTACAGACAAGTCGGTACATACAAGTCTTGTCGGATCCATGCATGGTTCATTTTAATAAAGGTTAGCTTGTCCACGTTGGCTGTGGACAGGCGGCTGCGCTTGTCTGTGATAACGCCCCCTGCCGTGCTAAACACACGTTCAGACAATACACTGGCTGCAGGGCAGGCCAGCACCTCCAAGGCATAAACGGCAAGCTCAGGCCATGTGGCCAATTTTGAGACCCAGAAGTTGAATGGGGCAGACCCATCAGTCAATACGTGTAGGCGTATGCTCAACACTATTCAAGAGTTAACCTCTCTTGCACTTTTCTTGTGTTTGTATATATTTTATATTATACAAATTAGACAGTTGCAAATATTGATTCCAGGCTCCTTTACTTCAAATCAGTTATTCAATCAAATATGAATATGCTTTAAAGTGGAACCAAATCCTCCTTTCCTTTCCACCCAAGGAAGCTGCCATCTTAGCCTCTGTTTGATGTGCAACTGGCATGATGCTGCACATGTGATTAGTTATGATTCCAGCCATTTGATGGTTCGACAGTTTGGTTGAAAGCACAAACAAATGTGACAGTTGGTATTCCCTGCATGCCGGGAATGTAACTTTTTTTTAAACAATTAAACCATGGGTTTAGCCTAGGTTCATTTTGATTCGACCATTAAACCATGGGTTTAGCCTAGGTTCATATTGATTCGATTTGGCATGCGATTTGACATGTCAAACCGCATACCAAATCGATGGCTATTGCCCGCAATGGCACCGTCCGAATCGGTGCAACGCCGACTTTGTGGCGCCGCGCCGGTTCCCAAAAGTAGTTTCTGTACTACTTTTGGCGATTTCAGGTGCAATTTCCATAGGCATCTGTGCAGGAAACTCCACAGATGTCTCTGAAATCATCGGACTGACATACGGGAATGAAATTGTGCGAGTTCAGCTGAACTTGCTGACAATGCCTCCAGTTCCTTCACATTGTCTCCCTCCCGGTCCCTTGATGAAAGCTCAGAGTTGGCACCTGAACCCCATGGCCATCTGTCTTTCACCTCAGCCCCTTGTAAATTAGCCAAGCAGTCTGAGCCCCAAGTCCTGCAAGAGACTCTTATGCTTTTTGATGACTCTCCTGGTGTGCTTTCCATGGGCCATCCATATAGCGCTGCCCCAGAAGTGGAAGACATAGAGTGCACCGATGCCCAACCACTTCTGTTGCAGGATGAGGACATGGAAACACCAGCGCAGCACATCTCTGATGATGACGAAACACAGGTGCCAACTGCTGCAGCTTGCCTCTGGGTGGAAGATGATGTGGAGGATGATGAGGTCCTAGACCCCACATGGAATGAGGGTCATGTGAGTGACGTGTGCAGTTTGGAGGAAGAGGTGGTGGTCGCACAGGGGCACCAGCACAGCAAAAGAGGAAGCAGGTTGCAAAAGCAGACAGTAGGCCTGCTACTACCCACCGCAGCCAGGGACCTAGCACACCAAAGGCAGCTCAAAGGCGTTCCCCCGCATGGCAGTTCTTCAGACAATGTGCTGACGACAAGACACGAGTGGTTTGCAAGCTGTGCAATGATAGCCTGAGCCGGGGCATAAATGGCACAAGCTGCATTGGAATAATTACCTCAAAATCCAAGAAAGGTCTCGGCCTCCTCCTGCTTCCTCTTCTGCTGCTGCCTCGGCCTCTTCCTCCACCTCTACAGTGACAGTGTCACCTGCCACCCAGCAAACAGACGATATGACAGCAACGCCACCATGTCCGCCACCGTCCCCAAGCATTTCCACATGGTCCCATGGAAGCTTACAGCTGTCCATCTCCCAAACACTGGAGAGAAAGAGGAAGTACCCCACTACCCACCCGCGATCCCTGGCCCTGAATGCCAGCAATTCAAAATTCCTGGCCTTTGAAATGCTGTCATTCCGTCTGGTGGACACGGACAGTTTCAAAAGCCTGATGGCGGTGGCTGTCCCACAGTACGTGGTTCCCAGGCGCCACTACTTTTCCAGGTGAGCCATCCCTTCCCTGCACAAACAAGTCGGGGACAAGATCAAATGTGCACTGCGCAACGCCATCTGTGGCAAGGTCCACATAACCACTGATACATGGACCAGTAAGCATGGGCAGGGACGCTATATCTCGCTAACTGCACACTGGGCAAATGTAGTGGCGGGTGGGCCTGAGCCGGCTAGCCATTTGGCGCATGTCCTTCCACCACCGAGGATTGCAGGGCATTTCCCTTTGCCTCCTGTTGCCTCCTCCTCCTACTGCACTTCCTCCTCCTCGACCACCTACTCTCAGCATACGCTCAGCATAACACTTTCACCACCAACATCAGCACATCCAGGGGGAACTGATATGTTTGGGGGATAAACCCCACACTGCGCAGGAACTGTGGATGGGCATTGAACAACAGACCAATGAGTGGTTGTTGCCACTGAGTCTCAAGCCCGGCCTGGTGGTGTGCGACAATGGCCGAAATCTTGTAGCGGCTCTGGGCCGAGCCGTTTGATGCACATCCCTTGCCTGGCGCATGTGCTGAACTTGGTGGTACAGAATTTTCTAAAAAACGACCCGGATATGTCAGAGCTACTGCATAAAGTGCGGGCCGTCTGTGCACACTTTCTGCATTCTCACCCTGCTGCTGCTCGCCTGTCTGCGCTGCAGCGGAACTTCGGCCTTCCCGCTCACCGCCTCATATGCGACGTGCCCACAAGGTGGAACTCCACCTTGCACATGCTGGAGAGACTGTGCGAGCAGCAGCAGGCAATAGTGGAGTTTCAGCTGCAGCACGCACGGGTCAGTCGCTCTGCGGAACAGCAACACTTCACCACCAACGAGTGGGTCTCCATGTGAGACCTGTGTAGCGTATTGCGGTGTTTTGAGTACTCCACCAACATGGCCAGTGCAGATGACGCTGTTCTCAGCGTTACTATCCCACTTCTATGTCTCCTTGAAAAAACACTTCGGGACATGATGGAAGAGGATGTGGCAAAGGAGGATGAGGAGGAGGAAGAGGGGTCATATCCACGGTTATCAGGCCAGTCATTCGCAAGTGGCTCGAAGGGTGGGTTCCTGCACCAGCATAGGCCAGGTCAAAAATATTCAAGCCAGGGCACAGTTCTGGAGGACGAGGAAGATGAGGAGGAGGAGGAATCGCAGCAGGGTGGCACCCAATGCAGCTCGTGGGCATCACTGGAGCGTGGCTGGGGGGATACAGAGGACACAGATGATATACCTCCCACAGAAGACAGCTTGTCTTTGCCTCTGGGCAGCCTGGCACACATGGCCGGCTACATGCTGCAGTGCCTGCGCAACGACAGCCGAGTTGCCCACATTGTAACTTCTTCTGATTACTGGGTGGCCACCCTGCTGGATTCCCGTTACAAGGACAACGTGCCGTCCTTAATTCCCTCACTGGAGCGTGAGAGGAAGATGCGCGACTACAATCGCACACTGGTAGAGGCGCTGCT
>BLSH010431951.1:549711-568288 GCA_018402905.1 Glandirana rugosa
GTTAATAGTCGATGTGAGGTCCAATGACCGATCAATCGACGTCGTGACTAGTAACATAAGACCGTCACTTCTTCGGGACTACAGTCTTATGTTATGACGTCGCCTCTCCTAAGGGCGTAAATGGAACTTACGCACCTACCCCCTTAGACAAGTCAAAACAACTAGTCGTACCAACGACTATATTTTTTTTACTAGTAGATATCGGTCGAACAAAACGAAAAAGCTTTTCGGCAATAGTTCTTTTACTTAACACCCTTTTTTTCTTAAGATCCATATTAGTTAATACAAACTGTATGTAAGAATTGTCATCCGTATTTAGACAACAGACACACCTCTGACATGTCCTCAGTTATGCCTACTGTTAAGAATGTATGTCAAACATAATTGATTATACCTAGAATTCTTTTTTTCCCACAATTCATTTTCTTGATAACGGCTTTTCGAAAAAGCAAAACAAGCTGGCTATAGATGATCATTTTTTTTATATCAGCAACCATGCTGATCAACAAAACTGAACAGATTCCCCCATCCACGCATTCAAGGTAAATGCGGGAATCCTCTCCGCTGCAGTATTGTATTCTGACATCAGGGCTTCTTCACTGCCAGAATACAATGATCAGTGCTGCAGCTAACTAGCCAGTAACCTGGAGTGTAGCTGATAATTGCTGTGAAACTTCTTCCTTTGTTGCTGCTGCATAGTTACGTCAGATTGAAAAAAAGACACAAGTCCATCATACAAACCCATATACACAGTTGATCCAGAGGAAGGTGAAAAACCCCAGCAAAGCATGATCCCATTTGCTACAGCAGGGGAAAATATTCCTTCCTGATCCCCGAGAGGCAATCAGATATTCCCTGGATCAACTTTACCTATAAGCCTCATGCATACAGGGCGTCAAAAAAATGAGCTGTAAAGCTAGTACCGACACCAGGAAAAATGCTTGTTAAAAACGCGATTTTATCAGCGTTATGCATTGACGTCAATGCGCATTTTTCCATGCTAGCTTTAAGTCACGTGTCTCTGTCTCTATTCAAAATCAATGGTTCCCTTTGTGAGGGGCCTACCCTGATTCCCTTCACTGCATGATCAGAGCGTATAAAGATGGCGAGGGGTTCCAGGGCTAACGCAAATAGTCCTGGTGATAGGGGACATCCCTGACGGGTCTTTCTTCCCAGTTGAAAATTCCCAGATATATTCCCATTGATTCGAATCCGTGTCCATGGGGCATCATACAGTAACTATGTCCAGTGCAAAAAGCTAGGGCCAAAGCCAAATCTAGACAATACCTCCAGTAAGTAACCCTCACTCCACAGAGTCGAAGGTCTTCTCTGCGTCGAGTGAGGCCACAACTCCCACCTCCTCCGGACCCGCCAAGGCAATATGCATGTGTAATTGCCTAATGTTAATATCAGTTCCCCTCCCTGGCATAAATCCTGTCCGATCTGGGTGTACAAGTGCTGTGACAACTGTATTCAGCCTACTTCCAGGGACATTGGCTAGTATTTTGGCATCTACATTATGTAGTGAGATAGGCCTGTACGAGACGCAACGAGAGGAGTCTTTTCCGGGTTTGGGGATCAGTACTATAACTGTGTATCCCATAGAAGCAGGCAATTTCCCAACGTTCAAAGAGTTGGCTAACATTCGGTGTAGCCTGGGTGCCAGAACTTCCGCATAGAGCTTATAGAGTTCCACAGGGATGCCACCCGGCCCTGGGGTCTTGCCAGGTTGGAGCATTTTCAATGCTTTTAATATTTTGTCTACTGTAATGGGGCTTCAAGTTTGGTGCGGTAGGTTTCAGTTAGTACGGGAAAGTCAATATCTTCCAAGTAGTGTGACAGGTCTGTTTCGTCGTAATCTGCTCTGCTAGCATAAAGCTCCTGGTAATAGGAGGCAAACTGTTTATTGATATCCTCAGGGGATGAGTGAAGGTCACCCGACTGCGCAAGAATGTGCGGGATGCTAAACCCACCCATCTGTTCCCTAGATAGCCAGGCCAGGAGTTTCCCTGTTTTTTCCCCTTGTTCGAAGATACGCTGAGACTGAAATAACATCTTTTTCTGTGTCAGCGATGTTCGAACCCTGAGAATCTCTTTGGTGAGAGATTGGAGGTTGGTGTATTGTTGGGGATCTCCATTCCTAACATATTGTGCCTCTTGAGCCCTGGCTTCCTCCTCGAGTCTAGTTAACTCCGCCCTTCGTTCCTTACGGGTACATGCAATAATTGTTTGATATTGTCCCCTGGTAAAGGCTTTGAAGGCATCCCATACTGTGTTTGACTCTTCAGACCCAGAGTTGGCTTCCCAGCATTCAGTCAGGGCACAGCTATATTTTGATTCCACCATTACATCAGATATCCAGTATCTCGAAAGCCTCCACAATCTATTTTCTGGGGCAAGAGAAAGGTTGAGGCTCAGAGATAGTGGAGCATGATCCGAAATACCCCTTGGTAACATCTGTACATTCCGAACTTTAGGAAAAACAGCCTTCCCTGCAAATGCCAAGTCTATTTGGGAAAATGTCCTGTGGGTGGCAGAATGACATGTGTACTCTCTGGACCGGGGGTGTTTCCATCTCCATACATCCACCAGCCCGTAGGCTTCCGCCCAGACCGCCAGACTGCGATTTCATGCACCACCTGATCCTAGCCTATCCAGATGGGGGTCAGGGACCATGTTAAAGTCTCACATAAGGATGACATTGTCTTAGATGAAATCAGCCAATTTGGCCATGACCGGGTTGAGAAGCACTAGAGAAGCCGGTGGAGGTAGATACACATTTGCTATGGTCCACTGCTGACAGTGGATCTAAGCTCGTATAATAACAAACCTACCGTCCGGGTCCAGGGCCAGGTCAAGGAGTCTGAAGGGAAGGGATTTGAGAACTAGAACACTAACTCCTCGTGCAAAATTTGAGTAGGTGGAGTGGTAATGATGGCCTATCCAAGGCTTTTTAAGGGCTAACGTTCTACTGCCCACTAGGTGGGTTTCCTGTAACATGCATATGTGGGGACTATATTTCTTAATATATTGGAACACCAAGGACCTGTTAACAGGGGAGTTCAGACCCCTAGTGTTCCAGGAAATATTATTAAGCGATGACATGATAACTAAAGTGCCAAAAGCTATCAGGGTGTGCTATATTGGATACTCCCTGTGTAGGCTGCTGGACCTGAACGGTGACTTCCATCCAGTAATACTGTGGCATAATGTAGTACATTAATATCTGACAATACAAACCTTGGGGAGTAAAAAAGGTGCAAACCTTAACAACCCAAGCACCCGTGGAGGGCAGTTCATCCCCTCCCCCCACCCCGCCCATCCCCCCAAACCTGTGGAGGGCCATATACCCCAAAAAAAGGAAGCAGGTAAAGCCAGCAGCACTAAGGCTACGTGGGGGGTCTATGTGCAAGTGGCAGACTACACCCTGTTAGACAATGCACTGAGGGGGGTGTAAAGTGAGCGGTCTGCCCACGTCAGTGTTCCTCTTTGCTGGGGTCTGTAATGATATCACGTGCAGGACACACAAAACTTGCAACCGTTTTGTGCGGGGTCAGCCATGACGGTAGGACAAACACCTCACTTCTTGTCCCCCCTCCCGTCAGGTTAGGAATTCCTGGGTCACCTGGCAAGGTCACTAAAGGTCTGACTGTGTTTGCCAGGCCTGATCATAAACAAATAAACCATATCCATTAAGAAATAGCACAGGATGCCTGGAGATAATGAGGGTCATAAAACAAATGACACTCGGGCATCTGTGACCTTCTCAGAGACCCATAATCAATTTTAAGCTTAGAATGTACTCATGTTCCATAACTCCAGATAGGAACATGACATCTTAATAAAAAGTACATATTTGAATGCGGAATTGGACCCAGAACAAATGGAGTCCGAACTTTGATACGTCCGGTCATATGGGGGACCCTGGTCATTTCTGTCCCCCCAGGGTAATGGAATAGTGACAAATCAGTCGTGTTTGGACTTATTGAAATGCAACTTTCACGCTGAGCTTGAATTCCTTAATGTTGGGTCTGCACTGTGATCATATCC
This sequence comes from Glandirana rugosa, assembly GCA_018402905.1. Lineage (NCBI taxonomy): Eukaryota > Metazoa > Chordata > Amphibia > Anura > Ranidae > Glandirana > Glandirana rugosa. The sequence goes on from BLSH010431951.1 coordinate 553,762, forward strand.
CGAGATATGATTTTGATACAGCAAATTGCATATCAGGAAGGTTGTTATTCCACGGTCTGCCCTGGACACCCCACGGGCCCTTCTTACCCATTTGAGTGTTCAGGAGCATATGGCCCCACCCCTTTGCTTCCAGAGAAAAAGGGAATAGACAGGACAGTGCTCAGTTCTCACCTTACCATCAAAGAACAACCATCTGAGAACCTGTGGACTCATCTCCCCTTCAATTCTGCCTTATCTCTTTGCTACTGTATATTAGGTCTTTATTGCTTTGTAACACCATTGATCTGTAAATATTTTATCTGCACCAATTTTGACCCTTTCATTATTAAACCTTATTCTGAAAAGTTTTAATCTTGTCCCTAAAGCTCTTAATGCAAGCTATAATGAACCTGTTCCTTTGAAGAGTGCTACTGGTTGGGATAAATCACCTGAATATTCCTGTCTGTGGTGACAGCGTGTGTTACAGGTGATTATTCTAAAATCATAAGTGATATTGCTAAGATCCGGATCTTCTGGCCGGCATCCAGAAGCGGTGGCAGTGAAAGGGTTAATTGCTTGAATTAGCCCGGTAACAATCGCTCTCAGGCTGCTGGCAACTAGATGGTGGTCCCGCAAGCTGAAAAATCTTTGTGCTGGAAACAGCTGAAATTGCCATTGTTACGTTAGTGACAAGCGCAGTGTGAGATCGGGGGGTCCCCTGTCACCAGTTAGTGAGGAGGGCAGTGATCTGATACCCGCAGTCATTACAGGGTCCATTACACGAATATCTTGGAAACTAAAAATATAACATCGCTGGGGATAGCACTTCCCAATAGTCAGGTAGGGTACATACCCTTCAGGTATCAGAGGGAAGTGCTTAAACAAGGCAGCAATTTATGGTGTGATATTATAGCTTGTAAAGACACCTGACCATGTCAGGGGCACAAGCTTGTGTTGTCATCAAACATTCAGTCACAACAGGTGCAACATGGTCATTCTATGGTTGCCCAGATCAAATCTGAGCCTTTAACAGGGCACCATCTTCAGCAAGTAGCTGGGCATAAACAAGATAAGTATGTTGTGACAGGTAACTCACGGCTTCCTTCATCAGCGTTGGGGTGGTAGCGATTCTAGCCAGACCACAGCTTCCCTCGATGTGGTGAAGAAATGGGTGGATTCCCCATCCTGGACCCTCAAACGTGCAGGGAAAATAATGCTGTAGCGTATATTACGCTTCCTCAAGGCCGCCTTCACTTGATCAAACGATCTCCTTTGTTTTTGCGTCTCCACCGAATAATTCGGAAATTTAAGCAGTTTGGTGTTTCGGAAGCGAATTTCTCCTTGTAGCCTGGACGCCCGGATAATTTCATCACGGTCCCAAAAATTGATCATCCGGAGGATCAGGGTTCATGTTGCCGCTCCTGGGGGCCCAGGCTTGGGGGGAACTCAGCAGGCCCGTTCCACTACATAGTGTGGGGAAAAGCACGCGCCAGGCAGGAGGTATCAGAGTAGGCCCTCCACAAAGGTCAGCGGGTGCGCTCCCTCGGCCCCCTCTGGGAGGCCCACTATACGGAGGTTGTTCCTCCTGTTCCTATTTTTGGCAACCTCCGTCCTATACTCCATCACCTTCATCTTGGTTTGTAACGTGTGGATGGCAGAGGTGTGTCCATTGAGGGTGTCCTCTGCCTGGCCCACCCTCTCCTCTGTCTCAGTGACTCTGGTGCGGAGTTTATCCAGGCATTGCCGGATGAGGCCAGTATCCAGCTGTACTGCCTCAATTTTGGCTGTGAGAGTGGACCGGCAGATGGCAATTGCTGCCATTACATCTGGCAGCCAGGATGGGGGAAAGTCTGCCGACTCACCGCGCTCTGTCTGGGATGCCATGCTCCTCGTGTTGCGAGCCTCTGCTTGTAGGCTGGCAGACGGTACTGGGTCCTCTGGGATCTGTGGAAAGTATAACTTTTTCCCCCGGCCGCTTCTTGAGTGTGACCTGCATCTCATCCACGATTTGTGGACCTTTTGGTAAGGATAGAAGCCCCCTGGAGGCAGATTCCCAGCAGAAGCGTGGCAGAGCTCAGTTAAGCACAACCGCTCACAGCGCCATCTTGGACACGCCCCCCTTTACTGCAATTTTAGACAGGTCAAAAGGTCACTAATGTAAAAAGCAGTAAAATGCCTGCAATCTGCCTAAAAAGAAGCTCATGTACTTTTTTGAACTTCAGCCGTTTTGCTTCAGGCAACAGAATGCTCAGATCTGAACAGGGGTCATTGAAATAAATGGGATTTTGCTTGTTGGGCATTTTGGAGCTGCAGAGAAGAGTGTTTTATGGGCGTTTTACAAGCTGAAAATGCTCAGGTGTGAATGGGCCCTAAAATATTCTATTAAATCAGCTCTGGTGTCTTCTCCCCTCTCTGGCTCTTCTTCCTCTCCGGCGTCTTCTTTCTTCGCTCTTTTGTGGGGCCTTCTTTATTCTGAGGGGTCTTCTATCTTCTGCTCGATCTTCTATATTCTGCTCTTTTGTCGCTGTATTCTCCCTCTGTTTTTCTTCCCATGTTGACAAGACGCGATCTCCCGGATGAAAGCTGTATCCGTGTTCTGCATTGACATGGGGCGGGGCCACCCGCTGACATCATCTGGAAGCCCCGCCCCCTTAGAAGTCACTGCCCGAGGCATGATGGGGCGGTGATGTCATAAGAGGGCGGGGCTTCCGGATGCAGAGCGTGAATACAGTATTCATGGACAAAGCACCCACCCCCCCATGTTGAGGGCATGCAGCCTGGTATGGTCCAGGAGGAGGGGTGCTCACTCGTTCCCACCCTCTTTCCTGGTCTGCCAGGCTGCGTGCTCGGATAAGGGTCTGGTATGGATTTTGGGGGGAACCCCACTCAAAATTTTTTTTGATCTTATGCGGGGTTCCCCTTCAAGATCCTCAGCACACAAGTCACACCGCAAGTCGGATCATCATGATCCAACTTCTGGTGCGACTTCTATTCAAATCAATGGGCTCCCATAGGGAACCATTGATTTTGAATAGAGACAGAGAAATGCCTGATGAGGCTTAACGCTGTGTATACAACCTTAAGCTGCGTTTTTGCGCTTTTCCCAGCATTAGAGCTATTTTGCAGCTGAAAAACGTCTCTCAGAACCCACTGGTCTCATTTTTTTACAGCTCAAAAACACCACAGGCAAAAACAGTTAATAACAGCCTATGTGTGCATGAACACATAGGATAACATAATGGGGAGTTTATTGACTGTAGAAAAAATGTCTGCAGCTAAAAACAGCAGCTGTAAAAACGTCAAAAAACATCCAGTGTGCATGAGGCCTAAATGTTAGTGTAGTGCCCCCTGCTAGGTAGGAACTAGTGGGAATAGATTTTTGGTAGGTAAGGAAAATGCAATCAGGCCTGACTGGTGTGCAGGCCTGATTATTTTATTTCTGGGCTGGGCGGAAGGCTTCTCGACAGAGAGCTGGGAGGGAGGTGTAGCCATCTGGTGTATTCTAAGGAGCTCTGACCAATCCCCGACCTGGATTGGCAGGGGGTCTCACCCGGGAGGGAGCCCCCAGTCTGGGGCGGTGACCTTGAGGCCTGGGAGCTCAGGTACAGCAAGTAGTAAAGGGAGAGACTGGAGCAGCACAAGGGAGCAGGAGAGCAACAGACAGTGCTATTGGAGAAGCTCAGCAAAGAGTCCACCGGTGGTTGGTGAGTGGCACACATCCTGGGAAGCTGTAGAGGCATGCCGTAGAAGATTGGGGTGAGAGACAATCTACAAAGGATGCAGAAGTCAGTAAGGGACTGTGGTGTCATGTAGGCCGTGAAGAAGGCCGATGCAGCTGGAGCAGCTGACAGGGCCTGGATCAAGAGGATGGGTTGGGAGTAGTAGTCCATCCGGCCGGCTAGCACAGCAGTATATCTACACACATGGGGACCAACTGTCCCTACCTGTAATGGGTGGTTCTGAGGCCCTGCGCACAGCATTGCAGGCCTTACCATGTGCTAGTCAGGCTGGAGGAACAGAGAAGGCCTAGTAAATTTCTTTCTAGGCCTGGAAGAAGTAATGTGCAGGTGAGAGGAACTGGAGTTTAGAGAAGCAATTAAAATGCTGGCTATATATTCATCTCACAAAGAGACCTCCCAGACCTCCAGAGAGCTAACATAGGCAATATCATACTCACAGACCATGCTCCTATCTCCATACAACTAAAACCAAAGATATTTACCCCTAAATCATTTAACTGGAGACTCAACCCATCCCTCCTAACAGACCCCAATATCCACACACAAATTGCAAAAACAATATCAGATTACTTCCTTACCAACAATACATCAGACACATCACCCCTAACCATCTGGGAAGCACATAAAAGCGTTATAGGAGGTGAATTCATAAAATGGGGATCCAGGAAAAAAAAAGAAAAAACAACTCAAATTACAAACTTAATAAATAAAATCTCCACACTAGAAAATTCCCACAAACAAACTTTGGCTACTAAAGTAGAAAATGACCTCTATAACACAAGGAAAGAATTACAACAAATACTAGATAAAAAAATCAAGAGATCTCTCTTTTTCAGAAAAGCTATTTACCATGAACACGGAGACAAATGCAGTAAATATTTAGCCAGAGCCTTGAAAGATGCGAAAACAGCTAATAACATACTCAGCATACAAGATAAAAAAGGTAAAGAGATCTTTGATACTACAAAAATAGCAAAAATCTTCCATGAATATTATTCAGAACTATACAATATCCCAATCCAAAATAAACCACATAAACTTCAAGGGATAAGAGAAAATATAATCAAAGAATACCTGTCCAACAGCAATCTACCCACCCTTTCCCACCTAGACACCAAAATCTTAGAATCTGATATCTCAACAGATGAAGTCTCCAACGCTATTAAAAATCTAAAATCAGGGAAAAGTCCCGGCCCGGATGGATTTACATCCCAATATTATAAAACATATGAATCTTTACTGACTAAATCCCTAACCGAAGCCTTCAACTCAATAACCAAAGGAAACACTCCATCAAAGGATTTCCTTTCCGCACAAATATCCGTTATACCCAAACCCAATAAAGACCACAAAAAATGCACCAACTACAGACCCATCTCACTTTTAAGCCTAGACCTTAAACTACTCGCGGGTATAATGGCAAACAGACTAAGACCACTACTATCGAAAATAATTGGAAAGGAACAAGTAGGCTTTATGCCAGGCCGAGAGGCCAAAGACAATATTATCAAATCATTGAATTTAATACACAAAATGAGCCAGGACAGAGCCGAGGGCCTTCTCCTGTCAACAGATGCGGAGAAGGCCTTCGACAGAGTTGCCTGGGATTACATGTTTGCCACTTGCACCCACATTGGTCTAGGAAACAAGATGATGACTTGGATTAAAACACTATACAAAAACCCAACAGCTAAAGTTAAAATCAATAATTACCTATCAGATCCTATTCAGATCCACAACGGCACAAGACAAGGCTGCCCCCTCTCCCCATTACTATTCATCCTTTCACTGGAACCATTAATCAGAACTATAAACGCCAATGTAAACATAAAGGGATTCACAACAGACAACAGGGAATTTAAAATAGCTGCCTATGCAGACGACCTTCTATTTTTCATCACCAGCCCACACATCTCTATCCCCAATCTAAACGAATCATTCCAAACCTTCAGATATATTGCCAACTTTAAAATTAATAGTTCCAAATCAGAAGCCCTAAATCTAACACTATCACCTAAATTAGAAAACTTAACTAAACAGAACTGTCCATATAAATGGGAAAAGACCGCTTTAAACTATTTAGGAGTTAAACTAACACCCAACCTGAAAGACCTATTCCAACACAACTTTATCCCCTTACTTAAAGATATAGAACAAGACCTCAAAAAATGGGACGCAAAACAATTCTCTTGGTTTGGACGGGCCAACATAATAAAAATGACAATACTTCCAAGAATTCTTTACTTATTCCACGCTCTTCCCATTGATATTCCTTCCTTTTTTTTTTAGAAAACTAACCAAAGCTAAAAGGAGCTTTATTTGGTCCCACAAGAAACCCAGAATCAATCTAAGACTCCTGACGTACCCCAAAAACAAAGGAGGAATGGGAGTCCCTGACTTCCAAAAATATTATTATGCCCCCCATATCACCAGACTCATAGATTGGCATTGTCACTCCGAGATCAAAGACTGGGTAAACCTAGAACTAGATCACTCAAAATCACTCACTCAATTCCTCCCATGGTCATCCCCCAAGCAATACCCTAGAGAAATCAAAACCCACCCACTGATAAGCACCACATTAAAAATCTGCCAAAAGAATTTCATTACACACCAACTATCAACGGACCACTAACAGCAATCACGGGTAACCCAGATTTCCCACCGGGATCATACAACACTAAAAAATTACATACAAAAGAAGGGAAACCACTACTGATCCATCATTGTATCAAAAACAATAACCTAATCACTCACCAAGCTTTACAATCTATACTTACGGGGAATAAACTCAACATCTGGTCCTACATACAGATACAAGACTTTATACAAAAGAAAAAGAAACAAAACCCAATCGATATAACAAGACCGCTAACTATGCTTGAAAAAATCTGTAAGGACCAAGAGCCTCTTAAAGGAGCCACCTCTTTAACATATAAATGGATATCCCAACCATCAACTGAGTCAATCGATAAATATAAAAAAATATGGGAGCGGGATTTGGGTATCAGTATATCGGACTCCCAATGGGAGAAGGCATGTACATTCACCCATAAATGCTCCTTAAGTACACGAATGCAGGAAACATCTTATAAAATACACACTCAGTGGTATATCACACCTAAGTGTATTAAGAGATGGAAACCTCAAGAATCTGATAAATGCTGGAGGTGCTTGAGAGAAGAAGGCTCTTTCCTGCATATTTGGTGGTCCTGTCCCAAAATACAAAACTACTGGTCCAAAGTTACAGACATCATCAAATCAATAACAAACACCAAAAACAAACTAGATGCACCTTCCTGTCTTTTAAGCATAAACAACATATCATATAGATCCTACAAACAGTCATTAACCAGACACATACTTAATGCAGCCAGGACCCTTATACCCCTAAAATGGAAGACAACGAAAACCCCATCCATTAAAGATTGGCTAAAAAAAATAGACGAAATAGAAGAAATGGAAGAAATAATTGCCATCAAAAAAGAGAACACCACACAATATCAAAAAACTTGGAACACTTGGGATCTATTCAAAACATCAGACATATACATCAATTTAACAACCTAATTTAAACCAAATCCCAACACACACATATATGACCATTGACCAGTAGGACCAATATACAACTATACAGACATCTACAATTACCCCACACCTAAAACCAAACCTCCTTAACACAACATCACATCATAACATAATATAATTTAAACTCAGAATATTATATCACCATACATACCACATTTCTATACATATAAATATATTATTAATATATAAACAAAATATCAATGTCAAGAGACTTTTCCAAAACTTCTATAAGGTCAGACCTTAATGACTTACCTCGATGCTTCATTGATACAAAAACCGATATCCAATATTATCTGTTACTTTACATATCTTGTTAACCAAACTATATGTACAAATTACTGTATACCCTGTTTGTTTCTCTTGCATGCAACATGCTTTGTAAAAAACGATGCAATGTATGTTATTTTCATTCTAATAAAATTAATTGAAAAAAAAAAAAAAAAAAGCTGGAGGAAGAAGTGTAACTGGAGCAAGTGAAGTGCTGGAGGACGAGAAGTGGTGTATATACCGAGCTGTATATAGTGGTACCGTGTAAATGTTCAACTAATTCTCTGGGCACCCCATAACAACCCCAATCCCCATCCAAGTTCAATCCCCTAATAAAACATAACAAAGCAAAGTACCAGCCTGTTCTGTGACTCCGGGTGCGGTATGTGCGTGATTGAGGGCAGTGTGAGCAGGTGAACCACAACACTCAGCCACCCCTAATGGGGGACATGGCTACATTTGGGGGCTCGTTCCGGGATTCATCTGTCTCAAGTAATTCTGTCAGTCATTACCCCTGTCAATGGAAGTGTGAACTGAGCCAAGGAAATGTGACTGGTTTTGCCATTAGTGAGGATTGAACCAGGAAAAGGAACTATGTGATTTGCTCATTGAACTGTGCTTAATGTGAGTGTTGTTGCCCATAGCAACCAGTGGGAACAGTCGCCAATTGCTACTCCAGTTTGCTCAGTCGCACCGGCTGGCGCTGGGGTGGATACTTACACCATCCTGCTAATTCAGTGACTTTGTACCAATGCGCTGTTACCTGTGGAAACCACGGCGGGCGAGCATGCCCATGGATTACAAATATGTCCAGCGACCTGCAAAAGCGGGACATCCCCCACTGGATTACAAATATGCCCAAAGTTCTGCAAAAGCTGGGCATCTTGAACTTTTGCTCCAACTCCTGCTCACAGTAAAGGATGCCCGGGACTGTTCTTGTTTTTAAGGGGAGAGGTTGTGCACACTTTCTAGCAAAACAGTGGCTACTACAAATTACTGTTGCTACCACCAGCAAGGTCAGCAAGTCTGGACAAGTCCTGCTAGTGTCAGCATGTCTGCAAAGTTTCATCCTTCACACAAGGGGTTACAGCAGCATGACCTGCAGCGAGCCTGCTTAGCAGGACTTTTGGCGCCAGCTCGTCTGGTAATGTGAGGGCAGCGCCACGCCCTGGAAGAGTCTCAGAACTTGCAGCTAGCAGCAGACACCACAAGGAAGATGGTGGAAGGCGGTCGTCCCTTGCCAGCGTTAACCTGGTTGCAGGACAAGCCGGAGCGGGCCCTGATTGACACGGGGGTCCGGTTGGAGCCATGCAGGGAACTCGCATTGTAAGTGATAGACGGAGCGGCTGTGCTTGATCTGCCTGGACTGCTGGATTCCAACCACGGGGAGGTCACTGCTTGGGCCCAGTGCTGCCATTGTGACTAGCCGCTCACCCAATTGGTTTCCACACCGCAGGGGCCACAATTTTACACGGTGGACCTGCCATCAGGGAGATGTGATCCGCAGCCGCAGAAGTCCCGAAGGGCCGGGTCGGGCCTGGTGTTGCTACCCAAAGGTGGGGTTGAGTTTCTGCCTAGCGACTCTCCTGTGAAAACAGAGGACAAGGGAGAAGAGGAGGCTGTCGTGGCTATCGTGTTGGGGACCTGGGTACAGTAAGTACTGCCATGCAGGAGCCCAGTGTCACCGGAAATGCCGGCCACATTCTACCCCATTACTATCCCAGCGGGGCCAGTGAAGGATCAGAGGAAGAGTGGGTGATGGGGGGTTCACACACTTGTGATGCCCTCTCAGAGGAGGATGAATCTTGGCTTTCACCACAGCCAAGCACTGCAGCAGTAATCCTAAGCGTCAGCACCCACCTCTTCTATAATAGGCCCTCCACCACCCAGACCAGAGCAGCAACATACTGCCAGTAGGTGGTCAAGTCACCAGACACTCTAGTTTGGCTGGGGAGAAGGAAGGTGAAGAGTCTGCCTAGGCTCTTCCGGTACTAGAGAGAAGTGCAGCGTAAAGTTGCTCTGGAGTGGGGCCTAGATTACCCTTATGTTCCACCCCAGGTCATGGATATCGTAGAGGACTCCAGAGAGGAGTGGGAGAACTATTGACTTGGGAATACCTCCATGAATCAAAGCCCTTGCGGGGACCAGAGAGCAGCCAATGGGAGAGATTCCTGGATTTGAAGAGAGAATGGAGTCTTGGTCGTGCAATCCGGAGGGACTGTGTTTCAATAATTAAAGCAGGCCAGCACGCAAGGAGCTACTCTATTTCTGTTCGGGGGAGGGGGATAGTTGGAGGAGATTGCCTGACTCCCACTATTACGTTTGAGGGACTGTGATGTAGTACAGCCAATGTAAGTACACTCCATGGACTGCCGGAGAAGTAGCGGAGTGTGCACATTTCCCCCCTGAACTGCAGGACAAGCCAGTCTGCCACCCTGTGCCCAGTGGGAGGGACTGTTTCACTGGAGAGACACTGGGGTGAGGTCTGTTCCTGTTTCATCACTACTTTTGAGGACATGTTGCTTGGGGAGGGGCCCCTCCCATCAGGAACTCTGAAAAAAAAAGAAGGAAGAACTGTTTTTTTCTTGAACTTTGTGTTGCTCGTTGAGAGGCCTATTACCCCCTCTCAATGGACCTATTTAATTAAGCAGTTGTAGTTAGGTTCTTCTCTTAGGATTTCAGGGATGGAGCGGCTGTTCATCCCCATCCGTCGTGCATCAAGAAGCCTTCCTACAGTCATGCGTTCGGAGTGATTCTCTCTCGGGAGAGGTGCTCTGGCTCAGGGATGTATAAATTGTGTACGTAGCTAGCTCCAGAGACATGTGGCTTGGGAGGCGTAAATATACTGTACAGTGTGAATATTGTATAGAGATGTATCACTATATTTTTGTACCTATTTATTTTTTTCTACTACCCCATCCAAGTTTGTTCCCTTTTCCCCTCCCCTTTTCTGTTCTGAGATGCCCTGCTCCTGGGCCCAGGAGCATCTTTTTAAATTTTCTCAGCTGGGGACGAGCTGAGGTTTAGGGGGGTGAGGGTAGCGCCCCCTGCTAGGTAGGAGCTAGTGGGAATAGATTTTTGATACGTGAGGAAAATGTAATCAGGCCTGACTGGTGTGCAGGCCTGCTTGTTTTATTTCTGGGCTGGGAGTGGCTCAGGTAGGATTGAGTGTTTGACAGATGAGGTCACCAGGACCTCCCACTTTTTTCCAGAAACTGGTGGAAGGTTTCTGGACAGAGAGCTGGGAGGGAGGTGTAGCCATCTGGAGTATTCTAAGGAGCCCTGACCAATTCCCAATCTGGATTGGCAGAGGGGCATGTCTCCTTAAATACTCAGAGTCAGCCAATCTAGGAGGGGCAGTTCGGGTGGAAGAGCTGGAATGTAGCTGAGGTTGCGGAGGCCTCACCCGGGAGCCCCCAGTCTGGAGGGGGGGTGACCTTGAGGCCTGGGAGCTCAGATGCAGCCGGGAGGAAAGGGAGATCCTGGAGTAGCACAAGGGAGCAGGAGAGCAACAGCCAGTGCTATTGGAGAAGCTCAGCAAAGAGTCGACCGGTGGTTGGTGAGTGACACACTCTGGGAAGCTGTAGAGGCATGCCAGAGAAGATTGGGGTGAGAGACAATCTACAAAGGATGCAGAAGTCAGTAAGGGACTGTGGTGTCATGGAGGCAGTGAAGAAGGCCAATGCAGCTGAGGCGGCTGACAGGGCCTGGAGCAAGTGGATGGGCTGGGAGTAGTAGTCTATCAGGCCGGCTAGCACAGCAGTGTATCTACACACATGGGGACCAACCTACCTGTAATGGGTGGTTCTGAGGCCCTGTGCACAGCATGGCAGGCCTCACCATGTGCTAGTCAGGCTGGAGGAACAGAAAAGCCCTAGTAAATTTCCTAGAGGAAGGTTTTTGGACAGAGAGATGGGAGGGAGGTGTAGCCATCTGGAGTATTCTAAAGAGCCCTCACCAATCCCCAATCTAGATTGGCAGAGGGCAGGCCTCCTTAAACACTTAAGGACCGGAAGGATTTCCCACTTTAGGACCAGAGCACTTTTTGCAACTCGGCACTGTCGCTTTAACTGACAATTGCGCATTCGTGTGACATTGTACCCAAACGAAATTTGGGTCCTTTTTTTCCCCCACAAATAGAGCTTTCTTTTGGTGGTATTTGATCACCTGTGTGTCATTTCTGATCACCGCTATAAACAAAAAAAGAGCCTCAATTTTGCAATAAAACAATATTTCTTACTTTTTGCTAAAAATACATATCCAAAAAAATATGAAAAAACAAATTTATTCATCAGTTTTGGCCGATTTATATTCTTCCTCATATTTTTGGTAAAAAAAAAAAAAAATCACAATTGGAGTTTATTGATTGGTTTGCGCAAAAGTTGCAGCATTTACAAACCATGAGAATTCATTTCTGGCTTTGTACAATTTTTTTTTTTACTAGTAATGGCGGTGATCTGCGATTTTTATTGGAACTGCGACATTGTGGCGGACATGTAGGACATTTTTGACACTTTTTTGGGATCAATGACATTTATACAGCGATCAGAAATTTAAATATCCACTGATTACTGTAGAAATGTCATTGGCAGGGAAGGGGTTAATCTGCAGGGGGCAGTGAAGGGGTTAACTGTGTTCCCTGGGTGTGTTCTAACTGTATGGGGGCTGGCCTGGCAGGGGCTAGTACAGGGATCAGTAGATCTCTGACATGCTGCCTGTCAGAATGGGGAACCACCGTCTGTAAACAAGGATCTCCTTTCTGTTAGAGGGGGAAGGGCTGTGATCACAGGCTTCCTGTATATGGAAGCCGTGATCACTCCCATCCCCCAGCCAGGCCAGCCCACATACAGTTAGAACATGCCCAGGGAACACAGTTAACCCTTAGAGCGCCCCCTCCAGGTTAACCCCTTCACCGCCAATGGCATTTACACAGTAATCAGTGCATTTTTATAGCACTGATCGCTGTATAAATCCCAATGGTCCTAAAAAAGTGTCAAAATGGTCCGACATGTCCGCTGCAATATTGCAGTACCGCCAAAAATCGCAGATCACCGCCATTACTAGTAAAAAATAAAAAAAAATAAAAACCCCAGAAATTAATTCTCATCATCCGTAAATTCGGCAAATTTTGCGCAAACCAATCAATAAACGCCATATGTGATTTTTTTTTACCAAAAATATGAGGAGGAATGTAAATCGGCCAAAACCGATGGAAAAAAATGTTTTTTGATATTTTTTTTTTTTCTTGGATTTATATTTTAGCAAAAAGTAAGAAATTTGTTTTTTTTTTTTTGCAAAATTGTCGTTCTTTTGTTTATAGCGGCGATCAGAAATGACGCAGAGGTGATCAAATACCACCAAAAGAAAGCTCTATTTCTGGGAAAAAAAGGACACAAATTTCATGTGGGTACTACGTCGCAAGACCGCGCAATTGTCAGTTAAAGCGACGCAGTGCCGAATCGCAAAAAGTGCTCTGGTCCTAAAGTGGGAAATCCTTCTGGGGCTGAAGTGGTTAAGGAGGCCTGTCCCCTGCCAATCCAGATTGGGGATTGGTCAGGGCTCCCCAAATGCCCAAGGCAAGCTCCACCTCTCCTCCTTTCTCCTAGAACACTCCAGAAGCCTCTGGAAAGAAAGGGGAGGTCTCAGTGGTGCTGCCTGGGAGTCCCCAGCTGTTACTCCCAGCCCACAAAATCAAAACAAACAGGCCTAGCTTCCAGCTAGGTTTGCTTAAATTTACCTGTGCTACAAAAATCCTACCACTAAAGCACCTACCTATGTAGAGGGTGCTACACCTCTTTTCCACCACTGCTCACCTCTGCACTCCCTGCACCTCTTTTCCACCACTGCTCACCTCTGCACTCCCTGCACCTCTTTTCCACCAATGCTTACCTCTGCACACCCTGCACCTCTTTTCCACCACTGCTCACCTCTGCACTCCCCACACCTCTTTTTCCACCACTGCTCACCTCTGCACTCCCCGCACCTCTTTTTCCACCACTGCTCACCTCTTCACTCCCTGCACCTCTTTTCCACCACTGCTCACCTCTGCACTCCCCGCACCTCTTTTTCCACCACTGCTCACCTCTGCACTCCCTGCACCTCTTTTCCACCAATGCTCACCTCTGCACTCCCTGCACCTCTTTTCCACCACTGCTCACCTCTGCACTCCCCACACCTCTTTTTCCACCACTGCTCACCTCTGCACTCTCTGCACCTCTTTTCCACCACTGCTCACCTCTGCACTCCCCGCACCTCTTTTCCACCAATGCTTACCTCTGCACTCCCCACATCTCTTTTCCACCACTGCTCACCTCTGCACTCTCTGCACCTCTTTTCCACCAATGCTCACCTCTGCACTCCGCGCACCTCTTTTCCACCACTGCCCACCTCTGCACTCCCTGCACCTCTTTTCCACCAATGCTCACCTCTGCACTCCCTGCACCTCTTTTCCACCACTGCTCACCTCTGCGCTCCCTGCACCTCTTTTCCACCACTGCTCACCTCTGCACTACCAGAACCTCTCTTCCACCACTGCACTCCCCAACCACTGCCCTAGATAATAATATGTGGATAATACAGTTTAGCTAATACATACACGTAATGGTAGGAAAGGCATTCATTATATCTTTACATACTTCCATGCAAATTGTTACTGAACTAAAAATGTAAACTGATTGTACCATGTTTGATCAGTGCAACAAGAATCTGCATTCCAGTGTTCTGGAAAATGCAACAAGCATTCTCAATCATATCCTAACTGACTAAAGTACAATAAATGAATGAAGTGGAAAACCTGGTGGCAGCAGAGAGGCATGTGGGATGCATTTTATCAAAAAATGGTTTAATTGGCATGATTTCTCCTACTCAGCCAAATATACAGCCCAGATATGTTTTATATGTTAAATGTTTGCCTGCCACTGACCTTTGTAGCATTCACTCAGTTATCTATGATA
>BLSH010431951.1:568298-591402 GCA_018402905.1 Glandirana rugosa
TTTTTCTCCACGCCCCTCACGTCTCCACTCGTCACCACCTTTTCTCCACGTCCCTCACTTCTCCACCTTTTCCACCACTGCTCACCTCTGCACTCCCCGCACCTCTTTTTCCACCACTGCTCACCTCTGCAGTCCCTGCACCTCTTTTCCACCACTGCTCACCTCTGCACTCCCTGCACCTCTTTTCCACCAATGCTCACCTCTGCATTCCCTGCACCTCTTCTCCACCACTGCTCACCTCTGCACTCCCTGCTCCTCTTTTCCACCACTGCTCACCTCTGCACTGCCAGAACCTCTTTTCCACCACTGCACTCCCCAACCACTGCCCTAGATAATAATATGTGGATAATACAGTTTAGCTAATACATACACGTAATGGTAGGAAAGGCATTCATTATATCTTTACATACTTCCATGCAAATTGTTACTGAACTAAAAATGTAAACTGATTGTACCATGTTTGATCAGTGCAACAAGAATCTGCATTCCAGTGTTCTGGAAAATGCAACAAGCATTCTCAATCATATCCCAACTGACTAAAGTACAATAAATGAATGAAGTGGAAAACCTGGTGGCAGCAGAGAGGCATGTGGGATGCATTTTATCAAAAAATGGTTTAATTGGCATGATTTCTCCTACTCAGCCAAATATACAGCCCAGATATGTTTTATATGTTAAATGTTTGCCTGCCACTGACCTTTGTAGCATTCACTCAGTTATCTATGATAAAATGTGATTTTATTTTCTTGGGCAATTAATATTATGCACATTTTTGTACCCTGGTACTTGTCTTTCCTCAATAAAGAATTTACAAAAAAAGTGGTAAACTGTACCAGTTTACTACAGTTGGCTGACACAAACTGTGATGGGTGATTTTTCATGATAATGTATAGTGCTTATTTCCTGACTCTTTATTTTGTAAATTCTGATGCAAAAATAAAATAAGGATACATTTTTCATTTGTCTCTATTACTCTGCTCTTAATACAAGATCACAGAATGTCACCAAATAAATAGATAAGGTATTGCCATGTATGCTACATTTGAAATGCTTCCATGATTGAGAGCAAGCAGAGGTTCCATGGTGTAATGGTTAGCACTCTGGACTTTGAATCCAGCGATCCGAGTTCGAATCTCGGTGGGACCTAAATATTATGTTACAAGGATTATCTGAATAATTAAGAAAAATACAGATTATTTATTATTCAGATAAGTGAACAACTGGAATCGTATTGGTGTTATTTCCTCAGTTTAAACAGGAATTTTGGGGTTCTCATATGTGCGATGTGTTTACACGTTACCTTGCTTTGCGGTAGGACAGCTCAGCTGTTTACATGGGCACCTTCCGCATCTTACTCTCACCAAAGAAGCCCACGCCACACTTTTTAAATCGCACTGCACCAAAACGCATGGTACTTAGTCACCTACAGGCTATTGAGCGCTAATCTGCATGCTTACCCCTAAGCATAATTTTCCCCTCCTTCCAGTATGAATCCACCCACCTGCTGAAATCCCCCCTCTCAGCACAAGTATTTACCCCCCAACCCCCCTGCTGAAATGCCTCCCCCCAAAAAAATTCACCCTTCCTAGCACAAATCCTCTACCTCTAAAATTTCCACTACTAGTACACATCCCCCCTTCAACCCCCCACCCCCAACACAAATTTCCCCCAAATCCCCTCTCCTAGCACCACCCCACCCAAATTTCCCCTCCTAGAACAATACTTCCCCCCCTTCCGCCCCCAAAACCCCCCTTCCAACACAAATCCCCTCTACCCCAATCTCCTTGTGGCACCACTCCCCACCTCACATTATACTACAGTGCCCAGAGCAGCCGTCCCTCCTGCCCACCCCTTGTCCCGGCCCTGAGGGACGGGGACCACTGGAGGACAGGTAGGTTTCGTTCCTTTTAGTTCTGTGCAAATGAGAAATTCCGGAGAGCCACACTCCAATGCAATCACCTTTATTGGTATAAAAAACAGTCCATACAGCAAATGGAGGCAGAAATATCAGCTTAGCTAACGCGTTTCTCCCCCTTACTGGTGCTTAGTCATAGCTCAAGCTAAGACTAAGCACCAGTAAAGGTGTGAAACATGTTAGCTAAGCTGATATTTCTCCCTCAATTTGCTGTACAGACTGTTTTTTTATACCAATAAAGGTGATTGCAGTGGAGTGTGGGGCTGTCCGGAATTTCTCATTTGCACAGTTACTGCATGAAGAGGCAGCACCCTTTCTATGTGCAGGGGAGATGCAGTAGTAGGATTGGCATCTGGAGCCGTATATCATCTGTGTCTCCTTTTAGTTCTGCTTTATGGCTGCATTCAAACTTGGTGTTTCCAGAATAAGCGACAAAGCACACAGAACATGCGTGTTTTGCCACGCGTTTCAGAAACATGCCGCAGACACCTGGCATGCTCGTAGTGACAATAATTGTTAATGGCACCCCAAGTATGGGTAGCAGTGATTTGCCGTGCGTTTTTTCACACAGTAAGCGTGCTACAAACTTGAAAAGTTCTGCTCCAAAAATAGTTTGCCGCTTCTCTGGGCTTCTCATAGGGGGCAGCCTATTCAAGTTAATGCTCCAAAACGTGCAAACCAAAAAAATATAGAGTTGGAATGTGAGGTTCCTGCTACACTCCGGTGTGAACCCAGCCTAATGACTTCATGGCACGCCTGCAAAAAAAGGATTGAAGTTTTTGTGGGCTATAGGAATGTGCATGATTTTGCTTGTGTTCCTGCAGTATACGGAGTATAATATATATATAATATATCTTCCGATAATCACAGTTTTTTATACTGCAATCCCTGCATTCAGTGTGCAGTCTCACATGCACTTTATATGGGTTTGTAATAAGTTATTATAAGAAATGTTTATTTTACTTTATTATATTTTTTTTACATGCAATTGCGTGCATTCCAGTGAGTTAAAGCGGAGTTCCACCCTTTCCTTAGGTTTATTAAAAGTCAGCAGCTACAAAAAGTGTAGCTGCTGACTTTTAATAAACCGACACTTACCTGTCTCCCGGTCCAGCGATGGAGCCGCACGGAGCCTCGCTCCTCTCCCCCTCCCCTCCGCGGCGCCGGCATTGCTACTGTGGGCACCCGGCCGCGGCTTCACGGCCGGGCGCACACTGCGCATGCGCGAGCGGCGCTGCGCTGCGCTGCGCATTGTGATTGGTCCCGAAGTCTTCTAGGACCTGTCCTGTGTCCCAGAAGACTTCGGGAGGGAGGGGGAAGGAGTCCTTCCACTTCCGATCGCCTAAGGCGACCTAGGCGGAAGTACCCTTAAAAATAGGGTATCCCCACCCCCCCCTCCTCCCCAAAAGCTCCGTTTCAGCATCTGGAGCTGGGGAGGAGGACTTAAAGCGAAAGTTCCACTTTTGGGTGAAACTCCGCTTTAATGTGCAAAAAAATGCAGCATGCTGGGTTTTTTTTTCAAATGCAAATGAAAACTCATCGGCAGTATAAGTTATCTTCGTCAGGAAAAAAAAAAATACTCAGTTGCACCTGGTGTAAATGAGCCCTAAGGAAACCAAAATAATTCCTTGCCCTGGGACATCACCACTTGTTGAACCTTTGATTCAAGTCCATAAAGTTAAGGTCCCACCGAGATTTGAACTCGGATCGCTGGATTCAGAGTCCAGAGTGCTAACCATTACACCATGGAACCTCATGTGTACTACCTTCATCTGACGGCGGCTGTGAGATCACGCACTGTGAGCACGGGAGCGCCGCCTAAGGCGCGCCCGCGCGCTCACTGTGTTCGGGGAGGGCCAGGGAGCGGGTGCGGCGGCCTCGATAGCCGCCGGCTACCCGCAATGCCCCCCCCGGAGTGAAAGAACGGAGGTCCATGTAAGTAAACACGGACCTCCGTTCTGTGAAGGGGGAAGGACTGTGATCACAGCCTTCCTGTACATGGAGGCTGTGACCACTTCCCTTCCCCTGCTAGGGCAGCCCCCATACAGTAAGAACACGCCCAGGGAACACAGTTAACCCTTAGAGCTCCCCCTGCAGGTTAACCCCTTCACTGCCAATGGCATTTACACAGTAACCAGTGGATATTTATAGCACTGATCGCTGTATAAATGCCAATGGTCCCAAAAAAGTGTCAAAATGGTCCGACATGTCCGCCCCAATATCGCAGTACCGCTAAAAATCGCAGATCGCCGCCATTACTAAAAAAAAAATAAAAAAAAATAAAAATAAATAAAAACCCCAAAAATGAATTCTCATCGTCCGTAAATGCGGCCACTTTTGCGCAAAAAAATCAATAAACGCAGATTGCGATTTTTTTATCGCAAATATGAAGAAGAATATAAATCGGCCAAAAACGGTGAAAAAAAATGTTTTGTTATATATTTTTTTTGGATTTGTATTTTAGCAAAAAGTAAGAAATTTGGGTTTTTTGCAAAATTGTCACTCTTCTTTTGTTTATAGTGGCGATCAGAAATGACACAGCGATGATCAACTACCACCAAAAGAAAGCTCTGTTTGTGGGAAAAAAAGGACGCAAATCTCGTTTGGGTACAACGTCGCACGACCGCGCAATTGTCAGTTAAAGTGACGCAGTGCCGAATCGCAAAAAGGGCTCTGGTCCTAAAGTGTGAAATCCTTCCGGGGCTGAAGTGGTATGTATTACAAAAGTAAGCATACAAAAGTGAGCAACCTGATGAGATTCAGAAGGGGATGTAGCTCAGTGGTAGAGCGCATGCTTTGCATGTATGAGGCCCCGGGTTCAATCCCCGGCATCTCCACTTTAGCTTTTTTTTTTCTTTCTTTATACCGCGCTCCTATTGGGGAGATATGTAGAAGCTGGAATGACTCATCCGATTAAATACAAAGCAATCAAACCTTATGTGAGTTCTCTCTTGATTTTTCTATAATTAAATGGCAGGAGATCGGTGTGCATGGCAGATCAGTGTGCTTAGCAGGGGATCGGTGTGCATGGGAGGGCATCTGTGCACATGGCTGGAGATCGGTGATTAGTGCTGAGCGTTCAATGATTGTGGATCAGTTAAGGATACACAGCTGATTTATATCCAAAGGGAAAGGTAGGGCTGATCAATAAAATAGCCCCATATACCTCCCTTATAGACAAAAATTCTCAGTGTGCATTGTGGCAAGAGCTCTGCATGGAGATAATGGTAATGGTGTCAGGACGTTTCTTTTTCTCCATTATATGAAATCAATTAACTAACAAGCATGAACTGTAAAATGTGTTCCCTTAACACATATATACCATTCAGTACATAAATAGAAAGCATTCTGCAGGTCTGTATAGTCACCCTCACACACAGCCCTGAGTACACATGCTGGCCGGTTAGCTCAGTTGGTTAGAGCGTGGTGCTAATAACGCCAAGGTCGCGGGTTCGATCCCCGTACGGGCCACTATTTTTATTCTTCCCACATTTATTTATATTTTTTTTTGTTAGATAGATGGCCAGCTTTGAACCGTGGAAAGACAATCACAATGCTGCTTGTACATATTGCTTCCAGTTTTTATCACTGCCTAAATAAGTATGAAAATGTCAGCATTTATTACTGCTGCTTGTAAGGGTGAAGTCAGTCCTATAATCAGCATGTAATATGTGAAATCATTGGAATCATATCAGATGTTATATTATATAAGCCAGTTTACATACTACAAGTGTGCGGATCAATGGGGAGTCGTGTGTATGCCACCTTGTGCACTTATCTCTTTTATTTATAATTTACATTTTTGCTGGGTGTCAGGAGTACAAGTGGTCCCCGGGTTACAAACAAGATGGGGTCTGTAGGGAACAGGTCCATTTTTTAAGTGTAGCTTCAGCCCAAAAAAAATGTTTTTAAGCTTTTTGGATAGCATTGGGAAGGGGTAACACTCTGTAATGTTTGTTTTGCTGTCAATGTTTCTGTTCAGAAGATTTCACCTCACTTTCTTCCCAATGATAATTGGATTTTGAAAATTTTGGGTTGTGGGAACAAACCTTGGTGATTAAGAATCAGTGGAGACCCCTTTTTCCCATAATAACTCTTACAGGAGTGAATTTCCCTTCCTAGGGGGAGATTTCCTCTCACTTCCTGTTGTCTCCCTCCGTTTGTAAGTCGGATGTTTGTAACTAGGGGGCCGCCTCTACAGCTATCGCTGTATTTCCAGGGCTTTGATACTGGGCCTCAGCTCTTGAAGCTGCAGAGTTGTATGCAGACACTCTGTTGGCCCTTTTCTCTCCTCTTGCCCAGTCACAGAGTGTTTTGTATTATGTGAACCCATTCACTAAATACAAAGCCTTCTGTGAATGGACAGCTTAGGGGAGGGGCAGGCAGATTGGCTGCTGTGTGTGAAATCAGCCTCACTCCTGTCAGAACACCAAGAGTCAAGTAGATAGCTGTACTCCTGAAGGCATATACTGCAATGGCCTTAACCTGTTATAAGCCAACACATTTTAACCTCCTTAGCGGTAATCCCGAGTGTGGCTCGGGGTGGAATTTCAGTACCTAAAGCGGTAACCCCGAGCCACACTCGGGCTTGCATCGCTGGATCCAGGCAATGTTACTCACCTTGTCCCCTGGATCCAGCGATGTCCTCCCGCGGTGTCAGCGTGTCTGCGAGCTGTGTCCGCAGCTCCGATGCCTCTGTGTGCCTCCGGGCTCCGTTCCCTGCAAGCGTCGCGTCGCACGGGGGCGGAGACCGGTGGGAAATTCAAAAAGTGAAACACACAGTATACATACAGTACACTGTAATCTCATAGATTACATTACTGTATGAAATCATTTCACATCCCCTTTGTCCCTAGTGGTTTGCCCAGTGTCCTGCATGCACTTTTATATAATAAATGTCATTCTTTCTGCCTGGAAACATGAGAATGTCCATAGCAACCAAAAAGTGTCCCTTTGCGTCAAAAGTGGTTTTTGATCAGCTAGAAAACACCGATAGTAAATAAGAATCATTTGCAGAATTGAGTGATACTGATTTTTGGGGAAATTTATCATCAGAAACTGAAAGTGACGACAGCGACAATTCTGCAACTGAGCAAATTTCTGAGTTTTTGGTTTGATTACATTATTGAATAAATGCAAAATAATTGTACCGCTTTCAGCACCAAAAATCAGACATAATCATACCGCCAGGGATACTAACCATTGCAGGCCTATAGTACATAACGCCATATCTCCATGCAGAAAACCATTACCGCTTTCAGCAATAAATTCCAGACTCAGTCATACCGCCAGGGAGGTTAAAAGGTTAAATACCTAGAGATCAGCTTTAAAGCTGAAGTTTAAGCTTATATTTTACTTCCTTGGTTGCTCCTTTTCCCCCCTCATCAACATGCTGATGAAATTCCAAAAATCTCCAGCAGTGCAAGCAGATCATGGATGGTGGGAGGGGGCAAGCAGTGAATGTACATCATGAAATCATCACAGCACCGTGTCTCTGTACTCCTTTCAATCGCCATCATCTCTGATGCAAGCAGTAGGATACTTCTTGGGAAGAGTTATGGAAATATCAAAATGACTTGACGGGTGGATCTCCATGGAACCACATCACTAACATATTCTGCCACTAATTGTCTTTAGGGGGGCAAATAAAGTGGTTCTAAACCTAAACATTTTTTTACTATAAGGGTTCTTTCACACATGAGGACCATTCAGGTCCACCTGTCAGTTTTTCAGACGGACTGAATGGACACTCCATGTACTCCTATGGAGCGACGGACGTCAGCAGTGACATGTCTCCTGACATCCGATCCGCTCCAATCCACTAAATACAGAAGGATGTAAACCCTATTTTCCATCCGTCTGGTGGATCGGATTGGATGAACACGGACAGACGGTCCTTGTTCATCCGATCCCCCATAAAGGAGAGCAGAGCTCTGACAGGTCAGTTTCTGCAGGGAGTGCAGAGACTGACCTGTCTCCCGCCGGCTCAGCGGGGATCAAAGGATGGATCCTAATACATTCTTTGCATTAAGGTAAAAAATGTTTAGGCATCAGCCTAAGCCCCCCCACCCCCACTCATTTAACTTGCCTGAGCCCTCATTCGATCCAATGCTGTGTACATCTGCACTCTTCTCTCCCCTCCCTTTCAGGTCTCGAGTCGCTGGCTTTGCTGGGGCACCGGGGCCATTAGCTCCCAGTGCTGTCAATCAAAATGAGGGAGCGGGGGGGCAGGGCCAAGTCCCGCTGTCTGTGTCAATGGACTCGGAAGCAAGCAGGCACAAGTGGCTTCCCATGGGGGCACTGGATGGAGAGGAGGGGCCAGGAGTGCCGACGGGGGACCCAAGAAGAGGAGGCATATGTTTGGGAACTAACTAGCGAATGGAATAAGGGTGGGGATGCTGAAAAAAAGGTATGGCTTCAATTATAGCACTTAGCCAACAGAACACCTTATGGCTAAAAATAAACTGGATACAGAAGCTAGATTCACACCACAGTGACCCAGAACAGCGGAGGAACAATGTTCTCACCCTACAACTATTCCTGGTGCCCTGTTACCAGGAGCCCATGAAGTCTACACACTCCTGGTTGAGTGTGTTATCACTGCTGTCATAGGAACCACGTCCTAAGCCAGTTGGCTAGCCAGAATGGACCATCTAGCGATGATTCTTGATGATATCTACATCCTGCTGGTTCTGCTAGAGAGAGTGACAAAAAGATGTCCTAACAACTTAACCACTTGCCGACCAGCTGCCGTCGTTATACGCTCTCCTGCACGAATCGCCGTAGCTGTACCTTGTAACACTAACGAGTCACATGACATCAGGAAGGGAAAATGGTTAATTGGGTTCAATTTGGACATTTTCACTTAAGGGTGTACTCAATTTTGTTGTCAGCAGTTCAGACATTAATGGCTGTATGTTGAGTTATTTTGAGGAGACAGCAAATTGACACTGTTATACAAGCTATACACTCAGTATTTTACATTGTAGCAAAGTAATTTCTTCAGTGTTGTCACATGAAAAGGTATAATAAAATATTTATAAAAATGTGAGGGGTGTACTCACTTTTGTGAGATACTGTATATGGAGGCACACATGGCAGAGTACTGGCAATGAGATCCAACTGCAGCTTCACGCTGCTGAGGAATGCTGCAGTTGGATCTTATTGGCAGTCCTCTGCAATGTGTGCCTCCATATAAATACAGTGTGGCTGAGCTTGTACCCTGACCCTCTCATGGCCATAGATTTATGATTGCACCGGGGATTTGCCCGTGGGTGGCTTGTGACCAAATTTGGTCCATTTGGAAGTTTCTTGAATTTGGCCTGGTGGTGATATCCTTTCTCCTCCTGCAACCTCAGTCTACTGTATATGCTCTTGCTTCCCATGGCACTGCTTGGGTGGCCATGACAAACTTTTAACAAGATAGGACATTTCTTTCCCCCTTTTGGGTCAACTATATGGAGGCATTGGATTTTGCTTTTAAATAAGCCACCTCTTGTCCCCCCCCCCCTTTTTCCTATTTTGCCCTTGTGGACGTGTGGGATGATACATAGCAGTGGACACCTTACATGAACCTCTTGTGTACATCCTGGTAGCATCCCTGAGGAAGAGTGTTAACCTGTAATATCTTGAAATGCGTTGGAGGTTTTGCACAGATCTACTGCATTATTACATTTCACCAGAGGTTTCCCACATAGTTGTCATCATATACAAATTTGTTATGCATCACGATCCATCTTCCACTTGAACCCTATAGCTTTCCCTGTGTTATTGATGTGATTTTAATGTGTATAAATACTTTTGTACAATAAACCCGCAATACATTTTACAAAATGTTGTGTCTATAGACCTGTTTGCTGTCCATTTATGCCTTAAAAGTCCCTTACCTTGGAGGGTAAAATTCTTCTTTGTACTCAGTTGGGATATTGGCATTCTCTCAGAGCTCCCACCATGCCCCCCCACCGGCCATTCATAGCATGCAGCACAGCTCGCACATGCGCAGTGTGCACCCGGCTTCGAAGCCAGAGCTGGGGACCCACCCTTGCTATCCCGGCGCCGCATGGAGGAGGGGGAGAGGAGCGAGGCAGCGGGCAGCCGCATCACTGGAGCGTGGGACAGGGGAGTGTCTTATCAGGGCCGTCTTTACCGCAGGGCAAACGGGGCACCTGCCCTGCCCCCCTGTTGGGGGGTCCAAAATTGCTGCCATTTGAGCCTGCACTACTCGCAAATCAGGGCCCCAATGATTACATTGCAGAGCGCACAGAGAACATGGGAGGCTGTATTCCCGAGGCAGCCAGTAGAGGGGGGTGGGACCGGGAACCCCACTGACATTCTCCTCCCGCTCCATGCACGCAGTCTGTATACAACAGAGCGGCTCTAGTGAGAGTGGTGATAGCAGTGGGAGCCCCGCCCCCAGACCTCTATATTCCCGAGCCAGTATAGTGGGAGCAGGGCAGGGAGCTCCACTGACGCCCTAACCATGCCCCATACATGCACCCTGTAGAGTGGCTCTAGTGATAGCAGTGGGAGCCCCACCCTCGGTCCTCTGTACAGTATTCCTGAGCCAGTATAGAGGGGGTGGGGCTGGGAGCCCCCTGATGCCCTAGCCCCCCCCCCATGCAGCACATATGCTTGGGAGGGAGCAGCTGTAGTTAGAGCGGAGACCAGAGTGGAAGCCCCGGACGGCTGGCCAGGTATGTCAACCATAAAATGCCTGTCTGCTATCCTGAAACCCTGAGTTGTGTTATTCAATTGTAAAGGTGTGCATTGCTGAAAGTTCTCTGATTGTCTCCTGCATTATGTTCGCAGTCTCAGATTGTCTCCTGTAGTATGTCCACAGTCTCAAATTGTTTCCTGCAGTATGCCCGCAGTTTCATATTGTTTCCTGTAGTATGTTCGCAGTCTCAGATTGTCTCCTGCAGTATGTCTGCAGTCTCTGATTGTCTCCTGCATTATGTCCGCAGCCTCAGATTGTCTCCTGCAGAATGTCTGCAGTCTCAGATTGTCTCCTGCAGTGTGTCCGCAGTCTCAGATTGTCTACTGCAGTATGTCCGCAGTCTCAGATTGTCTACTGCTGTATGTCCGCAGTCTCAGATTGTCTCCTGCAGTATGTCCGCAGTCTCAGATTGTCTCCTGCAGTGTGTCCGCAGTCTCAGATTGTCTCCTGCAGTATGTCCGCAGTCTCAGATTGTCTCCTGCAGTGTGTCCGCAGTCTCAGATTGTCTCCTGCAGTGTGTCCACAGTCTCAGATTGTCTCCTGCAGTATGTCCACAGCCTCAGATTGTCTCCTGTAGTATGTCCGCATTCTCTGATTATCTCCTGCAGTATGTCTGCAGTATCTGGTTATCTCCTGCTGTATGTCCGCAGTATCTAATTATCTCCTGTAGTATGTCTGCAGTTTCTGGTCATCTCCTGCAGTATGTCTGCAATCTCTGACGCTCTCCTGTACTATGTCTGCAGTCTCTGACCCTCTCCTGTACCATGTCTGCAGTCTCTGACCCTCTCCTGTACCATGTCTGCGTCTCTGACACTCTCCTGTACCATGTCTGCAGTCTCTGACCCTCTCCCGTAGTATATCTGCTTTTTTTGACCCTCTACTGGAGTATGTGTATTAATGTGCTGCTTTACTTGCTCAATTATTTGGGATTGCTCCACTGCTCAGTGAGTGGTAATGATGTGCGGTAACCTGTAGCAACCAATCAGTGAACAGTAGTGATATACTGTAATCTCTCACAATCAATTAGTGGGCAGTAATGATGTGCTATAATCTTTAGCAACCAACCAGTGAGCGGTAATAATGTGCAGTACCTCTAGCAACCAATCAGTGAGTGGTAAGGATAGGCTGTAACCTCTTGCAACAAATTTCAATCGCTGCATGATCTTCTGCAGTAAATGAATTCTGAGTCTACCTGCTATTTTTTTGTATGTCTCAGAATGGAGGGGCCCAAGAAAATGTTTGCCCAGGGCCCAATCAATATTAAAGACGAGCCTGTGTCTGATTATTAAAAGTCAGCAGCTGCACTTTTTGTAGCTGCTGATTTTTAAAAGAGTGGAACTCCGCTTTAGGATGAGTTGATGTCCAGAATGTACATGATCTGAAGACCGAGGCAGAAGAAAACAAAGCAGTCCAAATTGAACAAGCTTTATTCAAATCATGTTGTTGGATTTATAGATATGGAAAAACAGGCAAGGGTGATTAGTCTCTTCATCTCAGGGTGAAAAGCTCGAAAAAGATGAACCAGGGTGCAGAGTATTGCACCCTGAGATCTCATCTGAGAGAAAGGACTGGAATCTGATAACTCGCTACCAAAGGCAGGAACCAAAGCCTGTGCCACGGTCTTTAGCAATAGACCCAAAAACACTGTATATGGATCGGACTGAAGAGAAAGCATATGACTTGTGAGACCTTTCCTGATCTGTCACAGCTTCAGCACCCAGGGCTTGGCCCAGGCTCCTTGGGAAAAGGCTTTCTGGCTTGTCATAGTAAGGAGATGCTAGCAGATCTAACTCTGAAATCCAAACCATAAATCAAATCCACTTGAAAAAGCCTGAACTTAGGAACCAATGGGTCACAAAATATGGATTCCTCCCAGAAGTTCTGAATGTTGCCTCATTGAAATTTTACAGAGATTCCTCTCCACCCAGGTCACATACATCTCTACCTCTCTCAGTAGACTGACCCTGCAGGTTTCGACCTGCCCCCTGATGTAGAACACCACTGTAATGTTGTTCAGCTTCATCGGAGATTAAAGAGCCTACTGTCAGGTGACAAAAGGCAAAGGGAGCATATAATGGCTGGCCATAAAACTGGAATGTCCAAAACAACTTCCAAGCAGGGGAGTTCCACTAGCCATGGCTTTTTTTTTTAACAAAAGTGGAGTTATCCCCTAACAGCCCGCATGGTCTCTGGTCAAGTGCCTTTTGCCAACCTCATGCCACACATACGCAGCTGCTGTGTCCACGCTAGGTACACTTAAAGGCCACCCACTGATAGCAGGGCTCCTGGCCAATCCAAATGACCACCGATGGCAGGGCCCACTCTCCAGACATTGATCCTCAGCATATGTGTGCCATAACACCACCCCGTTGAAAGCTAGGGAAAGGGGAATAACTCGAGTATCCACGCTGGGCATACTTAACAGCCACCTTGTGATAGTAGGGCATCCAGACAACACAGATGCCCGCCAATGGCTGGGCCTAAAATCATACCCGAGTCATCCTGTTGAAGCTGGAAGTCTCCTGGATGCCTCAAATTTTATGGGAGTGAAGTCCTATAGGGTAGGAGCGAGGGTAGAACTACCCAAACATATGCTGCCATGGAGTCTATCATCTATTTGCACACAAACAGTCCTTTAACCATCAAGCCTTTGGAATACAAAATTTGTCCCCATATAATCTAGGGCAGGGGTAGGCAACCTTAAAGAGGTGGAGATCTACTTGAACAATACCGGAGAAGTCAAAGACCACCAGGTACAGTGTCGCCTCTTCACACCTGATTTAAACCTCTAATTGCCATACTAGCCAGCAGTGGCGGCTGGTGAAGTTTTATCACAGTATACAGCCAGTACACAGGTATTGGAGCCAGTATCACAGTATACAGCCAGTACACAGGTATTGCAGCCAGTACACAGATATTGCAGCCTGTACACAGCACAGCAGTACGTACCTCAGGGGAGTCAGCCACTCTCTCTCACACAGCCGGCCAGGGAGACTCACAGGTGTGTGCTGGACACTTCGAGTCCAAGCAGCAGCACATCTACCAGTCCCGCCCTGAGACCTGACCAATCATTCACTGGCTGGAGGCCAGTGACTGAGGCCAAAGCCAATCAGTGTATCTATGTGCGCTTTGGTGGCACACATAGATTCAGTTTAAAGGCCGACCAATGGGCTTTGGGACTTGCTGTCAAAAGACAGCAAGTTTGCCAAAAAAGCCGGGGCAGCGTGTCCCGGCGCCCTATATTTTTTTCCAGAAATCAGCAGGGGGGGGGGTAGGAAGCGGCGCATTGGCTCCCTCTATGGAGGAGCCGGCACTGCTAGCCAGCACTACACAGGACGAATTGGCTTAAGCGGCTCTTGCTCCCTATTTACAAGTAGGGGGCGTGGCCAACTGCGGGATATGAGGACGCACATCACCGGAGCTCTGTCTTCTAAACCTGATCCTTATCTGATCCTGTCGTGCTGATTGCTCGTTCTAAGTGATTGATACCTCCAACACCTCCCTGACCTCCCAGACAACCGTCAGAATGGTGAAAATTAGCCATGCTGGCGCTGCTGCGCCTGGATTTCAGCCTCCTCACTGCTAAACACAGCTCCCCAAGATGCTGCCAGTCTGCAGCATGGAGCAGGACTTATGCAGCACTCAGGACATGTGGACTGCCAGAATGCCATTATGGAGGGTGAGTCAGACAAACTCCTATCCCAGGAGCAGCATGTCTTACCTCCCCAATCCTAAATTCACTTTTGAATGCCATCAACATTGTATTGATTTTCTTGATGTTGGGATCTTCGTTAATGATGATCGCAGTTTGGGCTCTACCCTTTTTCGAAAGCCCTCAGCGGGCAATACGTTATTGCATGCTAGGAGCTCACATCTTACCCCTCTAGTCCACAGCATACCTTACAGTCAATATTTGAGGGTGAGACGAAACTGTACCAACCAGGATGATTTTGAAGCGGGGCTACAGTAGATCATGAAATTGATTCATCCCACAAAGAAAAAATCTTCTCAGGATTCAACCAGGAGACTAATCACTAACTATACAGGGCAACACTATAAAGTTAAGTGTATTGTGCAAAAGTATTGGTACTTGTTAACAGCCGACCAGACTGTCTCCAAATATGTCTACTCAGAGATAACCTTTCGACGTCCATGCTCTCTTAAGGACAGCCTGGTCCACAGCCACTATGTCAACAAAAGTTCCACTACTAGAAAGAAACGAGGAACTGCTCCTTGTGGCAAATGTAATTTTTGCACATATGTATCTAAGACCCAGACCATTCATCTCCCTAATGGTCGACTTTGGGCACCTAGCTTTTTTGTGGATTGCCAGACTATCGGTATTATTTACCTAATGCAGTGCGACTGCGGAGACTGCTATGTGGGGAAAACAAAAAGACCACTCCTTCACTGTATCAGGGACATGTGTCTACACCATGGTTTTGACCTGTCCAGAGTCCATTTTGTAGCTTTGGATCATGTCCCCCCACATGTAAGAGGAGGAGATTTGGACAGGTGTCTACGGCAGAGAGAGGCTAAATGGATCTACCAATTATCTGCCACTAGGGATGAGCTTTATGTTCGGGTTGAACGTTAGTTCGACCCAAACATCTGGTGCTCGTTTGTTCATGGAAACCCGAACATTATGGGGCGTTTGCGGCAACTTGGTTCTTCGGCATGTTTTCAAATGGCGGCGGAATGCCGCCCGCTGATTGGCCAAAGCATGCACATGACCTGCATGCTTTGGCCAATCAGCGGGCGGCCCGCTGTGAGAGCTTTGATTGGCTAAAGGCAGGGTACCTTTAGCCAATCACTGCACAGCAGCCTCAATCCACGCCCCACACTACATAAAGCTGCTTGTACAGTGGCTCTATGTAGTGTGTTGGCGGCGGTGTTAAAGAGATAGCTTAGGTTCCTGAATACAGGCAGTTTAGCTAGCTAGCATTTTACTGTGTAAAAAAAGATAGATGGATGGATGGATAGATAGATAGATAGATAGATAGATAGATAGATAGATAGATAGATAGATAGATAGATAGATAGATAAAAAGATAGATAAAAAAAAAAAAAGATAGATAGATAGATAGATCAAAAGAAAAAAAAAGTTAGATAGACAGATAGAGCTATCTGTATACAGTCAGGAACTGCAAGAATATATATATATATATATATATACACACCATCCTAGTATATATATATATATATATATATATATATATATATATATATATATATATATGCAATGCCTTTAGTGTAGTATACTATATACAGCTAATTCAGTGTATATAGTATAAAGCGTCCATTTAAGCAGTGCAAGAATATATATATTTTTTTCAAACACCCTAGAGAATAAAATGGCAATCGTTGCAATACTTTTTGTCACACGGTATTTTCTCAGCGGTCTTTCAATTGCTTTTTTTTTTTGAAAAAAAAATCACTTTTTTGAGTTAAAAGATAAGACAACAATAAAGTTAGCCCAATTTTTTGTAAATTGTGAAAGAGGATGTTACGCCGAGTAAATAGATACCATACATGTTACTGTTGAAAATTGCGCATACTCGCGGAATGGCGGAATGGCGACAAACTGTGGTACTTAAAAATCTTTTTTTACGGTTACCAGGTTAGAGGTGCAGAGGAGGTCTTTTGCTAGAATTATTGCTTACACTCTGGCGATCGTGGCAATACCTCACATGTGTGGTTTGAACCCCGTTTTCTTGTATAAAGGTTTTTATTAGGATAAAAAAATATGAGGAGATGAAGCACATAATAACGATGACAGTAACAACTGAAGTGTCATTATTGTTACATGGATAATCTCAGAATAAATGTATGCAAAAAAAGAAATGACAAGTTTAAACAACATATATATCAATAATGCAACTTTGTTTCACCTTTGTCCTAGACAGTTGTAGGCCTGAGGAAAATGAAAGGAGAAAGGAGAAAGGAGGTCCGTGGGATGGGGGGAGGGGGGGGGGAGGGGACCAGACTCTTTTACATTGAAAGGAGCGCAGGGTCAAATCTGGACGGTTGGCTGTATGCTACCCAGGGTTACCAGACCCTCAAGAATTTTTTATGGGTGTCCGCAAGGATGGATGTCAATTTCTCATTTATCATAATTTATGCGATTTTTAACCATTTCAAAGCTAAGTGTGGGCGTTTTCCATGCTTTGGCAATAGTCAGTTTAGTTGCTGCAAAGATGTGCGTTGCACGCTGACGTTTGGGACGGAGTAGCTCTGCCATGGGTTTGCAGAGGAGAGCTTCTCAGGGGTCCCTTTTTAAACTAATGTGGAATAGGTTGCGAAGGAAGGAGTATACTCTGACCCATAGCCTACAGGTCTGCGGCACTTCCATCTGATATGCGTCATTGTGCCCTCCTGAGAACACCCTCAGAAACAAAGTGGGGAATATGTTGGAATGAAGCGTGCCAGTCTGGCCGGGTTATAACACCACTGGTAAAACACTTTATATGCGTTTTCCAGCTTTAGAACATTATAGGGAGTTTTGGAAGTCGCTACTATCATGGTTTGCCAATCCTCCGGGTCCAAGTGTCCAAGCTCCGCCTCCTACTGTACATGGTATTGTCGCACTGGCGGTTTTTTATGGGAGATTATTGCCGAATATATTAAGGAGATTAAGCCTGGGGATTGAGGTCTAGATCTACAAAGGCTCTCAAAGGGTGTCAAAGTATAGGGTTTGGGTCTATACTTTGTCAGTTGTTGGAGCCAATGCCTTACTTGTAGGTAACTGTAGTGTTCTCAGAGGGGAATATTGTGGGAGGAACGCAACATATCGAACGTAAGTATTCTTGTTGGG
Organism: Glandirana rugosa; assembly: GCA_018402905.1. Classification (NCBI taxonomy): domain Eukaryota; kingdom Metazoa; phylum Chordata; class Amphibia; order Anura; family Ranidae; genus Glandirana; species Glandirana rugosa. The sequence goes on from BLSH010431951.1 coordinate 585,744, forward strand.
GTAAACAGAGAGTGTAGATCAACAGAACCGTTCTCAACCCACCAGGAAAATTGCTTTGGGTTATCACATCCCGGGGAGAATAATGGGCAATGCAACACTCGAAGCAAAGGTAAGTGAGGAGAGATCAGACCTGCCGAATACTTAACCGAGTCCCAGAGCCGAAGGGTGTGAACTAAGCACGGGCGGATTGTAGGTGAGCGGTGTTCCCGAGGGAGCCATGGGACTGAGGCAATCGGGATCGGGTAAGAATCTATCAGGTCAATAGTGGCCCACAGTGGCATTTGGTATGTCTCATGTAGACTGGAAAGCGGGGCTATATTTGCCGCTGTGTAATAAGCCTGCAAGTTGGGAAACCGAGAGACCACCGTTGTTTCTACCGGCATACATCACTTGTTTGTTAATCCTGGGTCTAGTGGAGCACCAAACAAATTTCAAAAGTTTACATTGGTGTATGCATAGCATGTTAGAAGGGACAGGGATTGGCAGAACCCTAAAATAGTAGAGTAATTTTGGCAGGTACGTCATGCGGATGACTGCTATCCGGCCAAACCAAGATATCAGGAGGTGGGACCAGGAGGACAGCAGATGAGATAATTTTCAGAATAAAGGAGGAAAATTTGCCTGGTAAAGTCCATCATATGTCGGGGTGAGTATAATGCCCAGATACGGTAACGCGGCCATGCACTGAAATGAAAAGGCGGTTTTCAAGGCTTCCAGATCCGAAGCCGGGAGATTTAGGGACATTGCTTTTGTTTTTGCCAGGTTCACTAAGAGGCCTGAGAAGGACGCGAATGTACCCAAAAGAGAGAAAAAATTGGGGAGAACTATCCTTGAGTTGGTTAGGGACAGTAGGATGTCGTCCACGAAAAGTGAAATTTTATGGGAGACACCTGCTACCTCAACTTCAGTGATTTCTACATGAGAACAGATTGCGCCAGAGGCTCAAGTGCCAGGATAAAGAATAGTGGGGACAATGGGCATCCCTGACGGGTCCAGCTCCTGATGGGAAATAGGGGTGACTCAAATCCAGAGTACTTGAGCTTGGCCTGGGGGGTATCATATAATGTCAAAATCCATCTCAGAAAAGAAGCGCCAAAACCATAGGGGGTCATTTACTATAGTGCTGACGCAAAATAGCAGCAAAATTACCGCGATTTGTGGTAAATAGCGCTAAAACAGTATTCACAATAGCGCTGGCGGCAAATAACTTCCAAAATGGAATTCACTATTGCTCTCAGGTCACAGATGCTGGCCAACTCCTTACTCCAGTCCAGACCTGGAGTAGTGCAAATAGAAATAATGTTTGGGGCATGATCTGATCCCCTAAATTGCACTAAAATATGTGCTATATTGTTTAAAGATAATCTGCTTTTAAACTGTGTGAAAAGTGATTTCTACACTGAAATATCTCTGAGAAGAGATAAATTCCACGTCTCCTTACTCCTAGGTACAGAGCACAGCTGAGCACAACTGAGCATGCCCAGACACAAAACAACTCTCAAAATAACTCTCATGGAGTAATTCCTTGAGTAGTTAGTAAATACGAAAATGAGAGTTATTTTACACACATTTTTCGGGAGTGAAGATGAGAGTCATTTTGCCAAATGCAAGTTTCAGCCATTCATTCTAATGGTACAATTGTTACTTTATCAAATAAATCCATTTCATGTTGAGATGACATGTATCTTTCTGTCAAAGAAATTGTCCTGGCAACAATGTTGCAATTTTGATAATCTATTTTGTTTTTAAGAATGCTAGAATGTGAAATTTCTTCATGTTTTATAAATATTTTTTTTCTCTGTCACTTTCACTTGCTGCTGTCCATGTCACAAAAATATTTAGCCAAGCTCACACAGGTGTCTTTACAAACCACAAACAATACCATTGCTTATGGAAATTTAAAATTAGTCCCCTTTTTTTTTTATTCTTTCCAAATGAATCTAATTTGAGCCCCAAAAATGTGATATGTGTACCAACATCAGAAATAAAAATGTCATTACCAAAAATCTGAGGATAACATTACTATTCTATGCTCACGCAGCAAGAACCACCAAAAATCACAGATTACATTTAGAAGATTAACTCCTGACTAAGTCCTATATATTCCTAGACATGCAGTATCTGTGTATTTATGTGTAGGAGGACCTGACGCGTGTAAGCTCTGTGATTTAAAAGGTAGCAATTCTGTCTGCCATTGCAGATGTCCTGAGTTCAATTCCCAAGCATGTCACTTCATGTAGAGATGTTGTTTGTCCTCTCTATGTTGTTAAACATGACTCAGGGCCTTACCTTAATTATGTCTCAATGTAGTATTTATGTGTAGGAGGGTTCCACCACTATTGCAAATCTTGGCAGATACACCAGCTAGGCAATTGGGACACCTGCCTTTACATGCACATGAACTTTAATGGCATCCCAGTCTTAGTCCGTAGGGCTCAATATTGAGTTAGCCCACCCTTTGCAGCTTCAACCCTTCTGGGAAGGCTGTCCATAAGGTTTAGGATGTTTGTCTATGGGAGTATTTGGCCATTCTTCCGGAAGTGCATTTGTGAAGTCAGGCACTGATGTTGGATGAGAAGGCCTGGTTCACAGTCTCCACTCTAATTCAGCCAAAAGGTTTCCTATCTGGTTGAGGTCAGGCCAGTCAAGTTCCTCCACCTCAAACTCACTCATCCATGTCTTTATGGATCTTGCTTTGTTCACTGGTCCGAATCATTTGGTGGAGGGGGGGGGGTTATGGTGTGGGGTTGTTTTTCAGGGGTTGGGCTTGACCCCTTAGTTCCAGTGAAGGGAACTCTTAAGGCATCAGCAAGACATTTTGGGCAATTTCATGCTCCCAACTTTGTGGGAACAATTTGGGGATGGCCCCATCCTGTTCCAACATGACTGTGCACCAGTGCACAAAGTAAAAGCCATAAAGACATGGATGAGGGAGGTTGGTATGAAGGAACTTGACTGGCCTGCACAGAGTCCTAACCTCAACCCGATAAAACACCTTTTGGCTGAATTAGAGCAGAGACTGCGAGCCAGACCTTCTCATCCAACATCAGTGCCTGATTTCACAAATGCACTTCGGGAAAAATGGCCAAACATTCCCATAGACACATTCCTAAACCTTATGGACAGCCTTCCTAGAAGAGTTGAAGCTGTTATAGCTGCAAATGGTGGCCCAACTCTACACTGAACCCTGGGCTGCCATTATAGTTCATGTGAGTGTAAAGGCACATTTCCCAATACTTAGGGCAAGCTATTGTATATTACTTGTGATACTGAGCATGGCTATGGACTTAGGGCTGGTTCACACCACAGCGATAGACAAGACGTGCTCACTGCTCACTAGCTTAGTGGCTAGCAAATCCACCTGGCATCCAAAAGGTTTCTTATTCATGTCCCAGATATGCTAATGCTTGTGTTGAAGTTTATAATAAACCCCTGGTTGGGTTTCTCACCACAATCCAAAGATAGGCTGGCATTTTATTAGTCTCTTGTCCAAATAGTCTGTAATGTAAGCAAGTTATTTTGGGACTTTAAATTGGAAGCTCATTGCAGCCAGGGACTTGGACATTTCAAACTGTACACTGCACAGGTACATCTGGTTAGAAAACTGTTACTTGGATCAATGTTTCTCAACCTCAGTCCTCCCAACAGGTCATGCTTTCAGGATTTCCCTCAGATGAAACAGCTGTGGTAATTACTAAGGCAGTGAAACTGATCAAATCACATGTGCAAAATAATTGAAAGCCTTAAAACATGACCTGTTGGGGGTACTTGAGGACAGGGTTCATAACCACTGACTTAGAATATTGTCCTGGAGTTATACTGATCTGATGAACATAGCCCAGGATTAACACAGCAAATAGTATTAGGTATTGTAGCCTCTCAGGTGAAATAAATTTGAAGTGACAGATTGAAAGATACTGTTGGGCGTGTACTTCTATTGGGCGTGTGTCAGTGCTAGCTTATATAAGGGACTTCAGTAGAGGGTATTGGTTTGGCCTGATGAGAGGTCAGGTTTGTTGCTGTGGTTTTTGTGGGAGAAGGAATGATATTTTGCTAATGACAAACGTTTTACTAGAGCTGTTTGCTGAAATTATTGTGCATTTTGACCATCAAAAGTGGCTTGATTTTACCATGCTGTCCGATTGGGGTGTGTATTGTTTATCTTACCATGCATTCTTCTAGGAGAAAATACTCACCAATGTATGTGTGTAGAATGTCGGGGGGGTGGGGTGTTATTGTTTTAATATGTGCCTTTTTTAATATTATGTTGTAATGCATTTTTAGAATGACTGTTAATTATCTTTCTGTAATTTTTCAGCTAATAATGTCATGTGGGTGTTTAGTCATTTCATGAAATGTGTGGGCGGTTATGCACGGTGAAACTAAAACTGTGTCCACTGTAAGGTTTAGTCCAATTTTAGATTGTAAGCTCCTATGAGCAGGGCCCTTCAAACCCAAATGCTAACTGTTTTGCTAAATGTGTATATACTGTAAATACTTTAATGCCAGTAAATATGTACATACTTGTGTTTCTGCTGGCAAAATAAAATGAAATTGATTTTGCTTGTTCTGTTTTGTAACTTACTTTTTCATTCGTTTTGGGGGGTGGTGTTTTTTATGGGGAAGTGGAATACCTTCCTTAGGACCGGTTCACACTGCTGCGGTGTCCGAGATCGGATGTGATTCACACCGCAGTGCAAATCACATGTGATCTGTGCTATGCATATTCAGCCATACAGATAGTATGGCTGAATTTGCATCGCATCTTGACCAAACTCGCACAGGACACTTTTTTGTTACGCAGCAGAATCAGATCACATGGATGTTCACATCCATGCAATCCAATTCCTGTCCGAATTTGCAGTTTGCAGTGCGATCTGCAAACTGATTTAGGGGTGTCATTGGCTTTCTATTGACACACCCAGCAGTTTGCATATGGCAGTGTGAAGTGTTTAAGTCGGGTGCGATGTGGGATTTGCAGCCGCAGTGGATTTGCAGGGTTCCCGCATCGCACTAGTGTGAACTAGCACTCATATATTTGCATAGTCCTTACAGATATACATCAGCAGGAAGTGTAATGTGGCTGTAAACAGGAAGTGCTGTGTGCACATGGGCTGGAAGCAATTGTGTGGTGACGCCAAATAAATCAATGAACCTCACCCACACCACATATAGCTCCCACATCCTCCCCTACATTGATCAAAAATGTAATTTCAACTTGCTTGCGGCTATAATGTATTGTCCCCCCAATCCATACCAAGCCCTTTGCCTCAGGGGTGGATTTTAAGGGGAAGCCCACTGCAAATTTTATTACAAAATGCTGGGGGGATTCCCCAAAACTCCAGACCCTTTCTGCATCCTGGAGGTCAGGATGTGGGGTACACATGAGGGCCTGCCCCCCTCCTGGAACAAACCAGGCCACATGCCTTTAACATGAGGGGTGTGTGCTTTGGGGTGGGGGGGTTCTGTGTGCCCCCTCAAAGCCTCTTGTACCTATGTTGATGAGGACAAGGGCCTCCTCCCGACAATCGTGGTGGTTGGGGGACTGATCGAAATGTGGAAGCCCCCCGTTAACAAGGGGGCCACCAGATCCCGGCCCCTGTATGAATGGGTATTAGGTACATCATGCCCATTCACCTAGAAAGTGTAAAAATGTATT
>BLSH010431951.1:598017-614521 GCA_018402905.1 Glandirana rugosa
TTTCTCCTCGCTGTTAAAACGTTTTTTGGGTTTAAAGAATGAAAAACGATTTTATGTTTAGGTTTTTTTTTTATATTTTTTTGTAAAAAAAAGTAGCCAAAACCGTCTAAATATAAGAAGGAGTATAAACACTATTTTTTTTAGCGTTAGCCGTAAATAACTAACCAAACGGGTTTTCACCAACGCAAATGCCTACTACTCTTAATTAAAGACCCCAAAAATAAATAAATAAAAAAATGATCATTACAGCCACTAGACGCTAAAAATCACCATGACGCTATAAAGTCGCCTGTACAGCCATTTTTATAGCACTGATCGCTGTATAAATGCCAATGGTCCCAAAAAAGTGTCAAAATGTTCCGACATGTCCGCTGAAATATCGCAGTACCACTAAAAATCGCAGATCACCGACATTACTAGTAAAAAAATAAATAAATAAAAACCCCAGAAATTAATTCTCATCATCCGTAAACGCAACCACTTTTGGGCAAACCAATCAATAAATGCCGATTGCGATTTTTTTTATCACAAATATGAGGAAGAATATAAATCTGCCAAAACCGATGAAAAAAAATGTTTTTTTATATTTTTTTTTTGGATTTGTATTTTAGCAAAAAGTAAGAAATTTGGGTTTTTTGCAAAATTGTCGCTCCTCTTTTGTTTATAGCGGCAATCAGAAATGACGCAGCGGTGATCAAATACCACCAAAAGAAAGCTCTATTTGTGAGAAAAAAAGGACGCAAATTTCGTTTGGGTACAACGTCGCACGACCGCACAATTGTCAGTTAAAGCGACGCAGTGCCGAATCGCAAAAAGGGCTCCGGTCCTAAAGTGTGAAATCCTTCCGGGGCTGAAGTGGTTAAACAAACAGTGTTAAAAAAATAAATAAAATAGAATAAATACAAAAATGTAAAAAAAATTTTTTTAAAGCACTACTGTAACTGCAAGCTCGCACAGCAAAGAAAACGCATACATAAGTCATGCCCGCATGTGTTGTTTGAACGGTGTTCAAACAACACATGTGAGGTATCGCCAGAGTGTGAGAAGTAATTCTAGCAAAAGACCTCCTCTGCACCTCTAACCTGGTAACCGTTAAAATTTTTTAAAGCGTCGCCTATGGAGATTTTTAAGTACCAGAGTTTGTCGCCATTCCGCACTTCTGCGTAATTTTCAACTGTAACATGTATGGTATCTATTTACTTGGCATACCATCCTCTTTCACAATATACAAAAAAAAAATTGGCTAACTTTACTGTTGTCTTATTTTTTAACTCAAAAAAGCTAATTTTTTTCCAAAAAAATTGCACTTGAAAGACCACTGCGCAAATACCGTGTGACAAATAGTATTGCAACAATCGCCATTGTATTCTCTAGGGTGTTTGAAAACATATATATAATGTTTGGGGGTTCTAAGTAATTTTCTAGCAAAAAAAATGATTTTAACTTGTAAACAACAAGTGTAAAAAAGGGTTCTGGGGCTTAAGTGGTTAAACTAATTTACAACAGCAGGTCCCGTTCCTGCGCCCAACAAGAGTAACTGCAAGGGGTTACAGTGTTCTGGCACCGCCAGTACCCAAGGCCCAATATTTTGCCACCTTTTTGACTGGGGGCTTCGTCACAATTTGTAAACTAATTTACAACATCAGGCCCAGTTCCTCCGTCCAACAAGAGTAACTGCAAGGGTTTACAGTGTTCTGGCACCGCCAGCACCGAAGGCCCAATTTTTCGCCACATGTTTGATTGGGGGATTTTATCACAAATTTTTTAACTAATTTACAACAGCAGGGCCCGCACCAAAATTTAAAAACAAAATGACGTGGGGTTCCCCCCCAAAATCCAAACCAAGCCCTTCAGGTCTGGTATGGAATTTAAGGGGAACCCTGCACGAAAATGTAAAACAAAATGACGTGGGGTCTCCCCCAAATCCAAACCAGGCCCTTCAGGTCTGGTATGGATTTTAAGGGGAACCCTGGCCCCAAACCATACCAGGCCACATGCCCTCAACATGGGGAGGATGCTTTGAGGTCGCCCCCAAAGCACCTGGTCCCCATGTTGATGGGGAGAAGGGCCTCATCCCCACAACCCTGGCCGGTGGTTGTGGGGGTCTGTGGGCATGGGGCTTATCAGAATCTGGAAGCCCCCTTTAATAAGGGGGTCCCCAGATCCCACCCCCCATGTGAATAGGTATGGGGTACATTGTACCCCTACCCATTCACCAAAAAAGAGTGTAGTGTAAGAGGTTTTTGACAAGTCCTTTATTTTGTAAAATACAGGGTGGGTCATTTATATGGATACACCTTAATAAAATGGGAATGGTTGGTGATATTAACTTCCTGTTTGTGGCACATTAGTATATGTGAGGAGGGAAACTTTTCATGATGGGTGGTGACCATGGCGGCCATTTTGAAGTCGGCCATTTTGAATCCAACTTTTGTTTTTTCAACAGGAAGAGGGTCATGTGACACATCAAACTTATTGGGAATTTCCCAAGAAAAACAATGGTGTGCTTGGTTTTAACGTAACTTTATTCTTTCATGAGTTATTTACAAGTTTCTGACCACTTATAAAATGTGTTCAATGTGCTGCCCATTGTGTTGGATTGTCAATGCAACCCTCTTCTCCCACTCTTCACACACTGATAGCAACACCGCAGGAGAAATGCTAGCACAGGCTTCCAGTATCCGTAGTTCACATAGGGGGGCCGGGATCCCGCAAACCCCCACAAGCACCGCTGGCCAGGCTTGTGGGGAAGAGGCTCTTGTCCCCATCAACATGGGGACAAGGTGCTTTGAGGTGGGGGGGCAGAGCCCCTCCTCCCCCAAAGCACCCATACTCCCCATGTTGAGGGCATGTAGCCTGGTACGGTTCGGGGGGGGCGCTTGCTTGTCCCCCCTATCCTAACCGGCCAGGGCTGCATGCTTGGATAAGGGTCTGGTTTGGATTTTAGGGGGAACCCCATGTAATTTTTTTTTTTAATTTGGCACGGGGTTCCCCTTCATATCCAAACCAGACCCAAAGAGCCTGGTTTCAGACTTGGGGGGGAGACCCCACACACTTTTTTTCAGCGATTTTTTGCATATTGCCGGGAATCGGAAATACATTACAGCCGCAATTTTAAATGACAATTTTTCCTATGGAAATGTAATTTTGCTCTGGATATCTTCTACACCTCACAGAGATGCGCGCTTTTACACACAGACTAAGGACACCCCCCAGGCACAATATTTAAAGGAATTTTTCATTTTTTTCTTTCACTTTAAGCATTATTAAAATCACTGCTCCTGAAAAAAAAACTATTTGTTTTAAAAAAAATTTCTTTCATTGATCCCTAGGGCAGGACCCGGGTCCCCATACACTTTTTAAGGCAATAACATTGCATATAAGCCTTTAAAATTAGCACTTCATGTTCGGGTCCCATAGACTTTAATGGTGTTCCGATGTGCGCCCTGAACTTTTTGTCTGTTTGCATGTTCTGGTGCGAACCGAAGCGGGGGGGGGGGTGTTCGGCTCATCCCTATCTGCCACTAAATACCCTGGCCTCAATGAGGTCATGAGCTTCAACCCTTTTTATGATGATTATTATTTAGTTTGGGTCCTCCCTCTGCACTGCTTCTTGTCCATGTTCTATCAAATCCCTCTGAGTGGTCTTAGGATCTTCATTTTACCTCCCCCTGGTTCATCTATATGTTGCCACTAATGTTGTATGCTGGAATTTTTGATATTTGCTATATGAATTACAAAGATTATCTCTATGTATTGATTTGTTACTTTACCTGGGCCCATTTAAGCCTCGTGCACACGATGTGACGATCGTAAGACCGAACGGCCCAAACCATATGTTGGCTGTTGTATCTCGCATACTGATATGCACTAAGCGATCGTATGACCAAGCCGAACGTAGTGACATGTTACAAGCGTATAAAGAGGAATGCATGTTCAGGTGCATGTAATTTGTGAATTAGGAACGAACGGACACTTCCGGGCGTTCCTGACTTCTGAGCATGTGTGTTTTGCACAGTACAACTTGTTGGACCAACTTCTTTGTACACACGGTACAACGGTCGTACGACCGCTTGTTGGTACAACCAAAGTTTTGTAGTCTGCTCATCCAACTTCTGTTGTACGACTGTCGCACGTAGGCTGTTCTAATTGCATGTACTACAGGTCGGATGATCGTACAACAAGCAGTGGCACGACCGTTTTCATATGACCGTCGCACCGTGTGTACGAGGCTTTAGAATGGTATGATCTGGTTGACTCTGTTGAGGGCCACCTGGGTGATGATCTAATGGAATCCCTTCTATTTGGAGCCTGGGTTGGGTTCCTTTGTAGAATGTGCGGACGGATGGGGATCTCTCCCCCTTGGGGATATTTGTCCCGTATGATCTCCACATGCGAGTCCCCCCCTTCAGGGTGCGTTATCCCTTTATTCTATTATTTCTTTTCCTCAGATACCCCGATTTGGATAATGTGTCCCTCATCTCAATTCTGGCTAATCTTTTTTCCATCTACAGGGGGCGCTGTTCCCTGGTTTGGACCTAGCCTCTCACTGTTGGACTCTGGGTCATGTTAGATCCAATGTATGGCCACGTTTGACAGGTCACATATGGTCTCCCTTTGGCTTATCATCCCTCTGGCCCCGCACTGTGAGTTCCCTCTTTTCATCTTTTCTGTCCTACCAGGATTTTTTGTCCTCCTTCTTTGTTATCTTCCTATCAAGGGATTTTCAAAGATGGCTGCATAGGAATTGGCGCTCATGAGTGGGATGTCACTCCATTCTGGCGTCCGCACATGCGCAGTAGAATCTTTTCCGGCGGCAAAGTTAGACGCCGGCTGATTGAAATTGGACTCCCTTTATAGGTGCGTGCAAGCCTAGAGCTCTCCGCACCTGCCTATTTGATGTGGGGTAAGGCTGCACTTGACATCCACCTATTTTATTAAGGACTGATGGTATGTGCTTTATACTGGGGGTTAGGTAGCACATTCAGTGTGACTCCCTCCCCCACAGTGAGCTTATCAGTCATTAACTTTTTCCCTTTTTTTCATCCTTATAGTGGAATATGTGTATCCTTCCATCCTTATCTGGATGGGAGATAAATACATGAAATTTGGGGCCTTGGCCATCCTGTTTTCTGACCAACACTGCCATCAATTATTTATCTTGGAGCATCAGCTTTATTTGAACATTGGATTTATATGTAAATTGGTTACATTTCTCTCCTTTGATGATTCCTTGTTGTTTACTCGGCGCTATTCATACCCATTTTCTGACATCACATTTGTTTTGTATTTCTTTTTGTTGTTAATGTGTATATCATTAGGGCTAGATTGGTCTGGTCTTACTGTGTTTATTGGTTTGGGTTTTTTACCCATACACATATATGCATTGGTGGACCCTATTCATTAAGCCGTTTTTGTTTGATAGATTGTTAGCAACTACTTCAATGAAAATTGAGTGACTATTTACAACAGTTTTTCCATGTATTGCTGATCCACTCTGCAGTCTCCTTTACTTAAGCCCGGATCTTTGATGCTGGGCTCCCTCTGATCATCATAGCAGGAGGTTCTTACATCACTAGTAATTATCAGGTAATTACTAATTGTTACTCTTATTAATGGATTTGTTCCCTAAGATATTGTGCGTTGATTTGTATTTATCCCAAGTGCTTCAATTGGGGTTTATATATCTCTAAAACCAAATCATGAGTAGAAATTGTGATTATCTCTTTATATATTATTGCATTGTCAATGTTATGCATTAGTAATGATTTTTGTGTTTGTTTAGAAATTAATCTTTGTGCGCCTGACAGTTCCTGACGAAGCTCTTTTGCGAGACATGTAGCACATATAGGCATTCAGACAAAAGTCTGCTGTTTCTGTCATCAAATGTAATTTTGCAATGTGGTAATGTTGTAATATATTATCACTAAGGAGGAGATATTCTCAAAAATTCATTTAAATTTTGATATTAATAAAAGATTCATTTTTATATTAGTTCCATTGTTTCATTTGGTTGGCACCATAAAAATCCTGTTTCTCATATTTTAACCCTTATACTTTTTGTCAAAGGGATGAAGGTGCCTTTGACCTTCTGAATAAGCGCCATATAAAGATATGTTTATGGAAAAAGGTTGATAGAGATTTCTTACAAAATGAGTGGGTTAAAGCGGAGTTCCACCCAAAAGTGGAACTTCCGCTATAAGGGAAGGTGACTCCCTGACATACCACAATTGGCATGTCATTTTTTTGGGGGGGGGTCCCAGGTTCACTTCCTCTCCTAGAGCCGCGGCCCCCGGAAGGAAGTTCACTTTCTCCCCCCTCTGCGATCTTCTGGGACATGTCACAGGTCCCAGAAGATACACAGAGTCATTCACAAGGTGCAGCGCAACTCGCGTATGCGCAATGCGCACCTGCCTTTGAAGCCAATGCCGGGTGCCCACACTTGTGATGCCGGCGCCGCTGAGGGGAGGGGCAGAAGAGTGAGCCCTCGGGGGCCGCATCGCCAGGGACAGGTGAGTGTCCGATTGTTAAAAGTCAGCAGCTACCTTTTGGTAGCTGCTGACTTTTAATGGGGTGGAACTCCGCTTTAAGGTTAAAAATATGCCAAGAGAAAAATTAATAGAAAATAGTAAAAAAAACAACAGAAATGTAACAGAAAATACTCTGTAGTGTTGGATTATAATATCCAACACAAGGCAGTAGAGACTAGAGAAGATTATTAATAAGCGGGAGATTTGTCTTGGCGTCCACACTTGCCGGGCAGACCATTGCTCCCCTTGTCGTGGGCGTGATGATCATTGTATGGCAGAAATTTATGATATATCCTATATGGGCAAATGATATACTATGTGGTTTTGTGATTTATGCTAATTATGTATTTTCTCTTTTTTGTCACTATTGTTAAAGTACAGATTATACAGAAAACATATTGAATTATATACATTCCTACGTAATAAGACTCCTGAGGAAGCGGTTATTCTTGTGTAAATCCGCGAAACATGTAGAGTCTACAGAAATGTGTATAAGTATAACATCACTACAAATGTCTGTAATATGCATTGTCTGTATTGGAAAAAGTTTTTAATCAATTACTTCTCACATAATGTCTTTCTCTGCAATGGAGAGATTTTTTGTAATAAAATGAATACTCCTTTTTAACCAGTGGTTTTGTATTCCATGCATACGGTACCATTAAAGTCCTACTTAAGTGCCTCCATAGGGGCGAGTTCCTGCCCTCTCTCTCTCCCCTTAATTTTTCCGTAGTTAGTTTAATTGGGACGAAGGTACTACATTTTTCATGTTTGATTTATATCTTGGCACTCTTTAAATATAATTGGGTGGACAACACACCCGGAGGCAAACATCTTTCTAGTGCCCTATACCCTAGTTTATTTTTAGAATACTTTTTTTGAGACCTAGTTTTTTGAGCTACCCTTGTGATTGTCTGCTTTTCCATCACTCTTCCTTCCGCTCCCTTTGGGACGGACTGCCATTCGAAATGGATCTTCATGATACCGCATGGACGGGCTTTATGTCCCAAATTGAGACTGGTTGTATTAAGAATACCAAGAAAGGTGATGATGACTTAGCTATGTATCTGGGTAAAATTAAGATATTGTTGAAAAGAAAATCACATTTGTATTGGCATATTGAGTTCTTCCAGAGATATATCAAGGAAGGAGTTAATCCTCAAGGCTTATGCCTACATACCTTTCCAACCATTAAAAACCCTACAGAGGAATTCACAGGGAAAACACTTTAACCCAATGCAGTAAGGAATTAATGACTTTATTGGTGGATCAATATACTAAGGACATGGTATTACTGGACAGCGAGATTGAAACCCTCAGTGGCCAGTATAAACATGTTTTGGAATTGACCACCTTTCCTTCCAAATGGAAGGAAATTAAAGATAATTTGAAAGTAATGAATAAAGAAATTGTCACCAAGAAACAAAAGAAGTTCAACCTAGATAAGCTGGCCTTCTCTGAAGGCTATGCTTATAGATGGACTGGAAGGAATTATAATAGAAATGGGGGTAGACCCAATAGATCCCATATGCATGTTCAGAATGAGGACACTACGGAAACTGATTCATCCACTTCTGCTTCTATTTCTTCACAGGTTATTTCTCGGGTATCTAATTCACAATCTTCACGAGCACGTCTACCTAAGTGATCACGTAACTATGGTGGCGGGTATTCACCTACAGACACTGACAAAAAACGTTCTAATACACCATCTCGTACTGGGGATCAAGGCAATGCTAAAAGCAATTTAACTTCAGCTTTACACAGCTTATTGAATAAAAGAACCACAATAGTACCAGCTAATACTAACCCTCGATAGAGAGTGATTATTTTAGACCCTACCCAGGCCCTGGCAGACGCCAAGGTCCAAAGCAATCTGAACACATATGTAGTAAGAACACCATCAACACCAGCAACACCGGTACCTCAGAGCTCAACATAATTAATCTTACAAACAGAACCCTCACCCAGGCTCAGGCCTCTGTCCTGCGCCTGGGTTTAGGATTCTGTCCATCGCATGAAATTGACATAATGGAAACGATTAAAGATCTCTATATTTTTGCGAGGAATCTTACGTACACATATATGTTCGATCCTGAACGGAAAGATAGAAAAATGGAAAAAGAAATCTCTAAACCCCTGAATCTCTGAAGAACCTTCACTATGAGGGATTTTTGAGTACTAAGAGATTTAATGATCCTTTATGATGAAGGAGCAATCGACCTTGATCCTCCCGTAGAGACAAATAATTGCACTTCTTCAGAAAAACTCCTTTCGAAAAAATGTAAACCTAAATCACGACACTTTCCTGAGCTTTCTTTTTGCCCGAATGTATGGCTGTTTTTACAAAAAAACGTCCGGGACCTAAAGAAAGCTATATGGACACCTTCTTCTTCTCTTTCACCTAGCCTCACTGATGAACAGGTGGTAGCCCTCAAACAATTGAGAACTCAGACACATATGGTTATCAAACCCTCTGATAAAGAGGGTAACGTCGTTTTGATGTCCCACTCCCAGTACCAACAGATGTGTCTGAAGATTCTCAATAACAATCAATGGTATAGACCTATTGATTCAGGAATTATTATAACATTTGAGAAAGAATTTGAAGTACTGTGTATTCAGGCTCATCAAAAAGGGCTCATTAATAAGGACACGCTGGAGTATTTGATCAACCCTCACCCTAGGACCCCGACATTTTACGCGCTACTGAAAGTCCACAAGAGCCAGACCTCCCCACCGAGGAGATCTATTGTTTCCGGGATAGGTTCCCTTACGGAGGGAGCTAGCCGGTTTGTGGACTCGTGTTACTTCCCCATGTTACAAGTCTTCCATCTTTTATTAAAGATACACCAGATCTCCTGCGCATGTGGAGGGGATCCATGTTCCCCCAGACGCCCTACTCGTGGCTATAGACATAGAGGCGCTCTATTCCAGTATTCCACATGAGTGGGGCGTCCGGGTGATCGGATCCTTCCTCATGGAGAAGGACAGAACTTCTTGGCCCTTTAATTTGTTTATTTTGGACCTACTGAAATTCATTCTTACCAGAAACGACTTTGTATTTATGGAACAACATTACTTGCAAATACAGGGGGTGGCAATGGGCACATGTTGCGCCCCCTCGTATGCAAACCTTTATTTAGGAGGATGGGAAAGGGAGATCTTTTCAAGTGAAGAATTTGCACCCTGGCTACCTTTTATATTATGCTGGTACCGGTATATAGATGACCTGTTGGTCATCTGGACTGGACCTGAGAGGGACTTGACTACCTTTCTCAAACAACTCAATGTTAATACATTTAATCTAAACTTTACACACATGGTTAGCCCGACCCAAATTTATTTTCTTGATCTGAATATCTCAATAGATTCTGATGGTTATGTCACATCAGATCTTTTCAGCAAGCCCACCGCGAGCAATACCATACTCCATGCTAGCAGCTTGCACCCAGGAACATTGGTGAAAAGCATACCATATGTGCAGTACCTTAGTTTACGAAGGTACTGCACGTTGGATGCAGATTTCCAAAAGCAGGCAGACTTATTACGGGATAGGCTCCTGGTTAGGGGCTATTCCAAAACACTTTTAAGACGGGCATTCAATAGGGCCAATATTAAAACAAGAGGCACTCTCCTCTATAATTCCAAACCTAAGCAAATAAGAGAAACCGTAGGACTTGTTACCATTTTTTTTTCCAAATGAACCCCGACTGCGATCCCTAATAACCAAAAACTGGCATTTTTTGACTGAAGATTATACCATCTCCAAATATGTAAGAAACCCCCCTGAAATTATCTTTAGGAGGGCCAATACCTTAAACGACCAACTCACGTCTAGCCACTACAATCCATGTAAAAATGGAAACCTCCCACCAAGGGGTATATATCGATGTGGTCATTGTTCCCATTGCCCTTGTGTTCAAGAGGGAATATGCCTACCAAATGGAAAATGGCATAAATCACATTCCTTTTCGGATTGCTCCACTCGGGGGGTCATCTATTTGATGACCTGTCGATGTGGAGCGTTCTATGTGGGTAAGACAATGAGAGAATTTGGTCAAAGAATTGGAGACCATACATATTTGGCAGATGGTGGAAAAATTATGACACCAGTTACCCGACATATTGGGTTACACCATAGATACTATACAGGGATGGTCATGTTTTTTGTTCTTGAAACCATTGCACAGGATCCTAGAGGTGGTAATTGGGATTGACACATACTCCAGCGTGAAGCTCTTTGGATAGAGCGCCTTAATGCAATGACCCCTCCTGGAATTAATGAAATGAATTCCTACAAACCATTTTTATAGATCATAACGATATTTTGAGGATAATATGGGCTATGTTGAGGCCCCCCACTTTTTGAGGTCTCCTACATTTCACCTTTCTTCCCCGTCCTTCTCTCCTCTTGCGGTTATTCCAGAATTGTCCCTTTCCTTTTCATTGGGCTCCCTCCCTTCAGAGTGTGTTTGATGATATGGTGAGCCGCTTACTATGGGTAGCTAATATATTGTCTATTTAAATAAAATTGAGCCCGGTGACGTCACGCGGTTTACGTACGGGCATTGCCGGGCAGAGGCGAAGACGGCCCCTGTGAAGGGATAAAAGACAGACGCAGGTCCGTGCATGCTGTCAGAGCTGCGGGACTTGCAACACAGGACACGCCATGGTATGTAATTATTCACGCCAATACATTCATCAGGCCTTTCAGGTGATTGCTGCATATGCTTTGATACGCCTCTCTTGTACTTTTTAGATCCCTTGAAACCCTCGGATCTGGATGGAGGTCCGGGGATTTGCTAGGTGTTTTTGACACTGTAAAATCATCTAGGATAACAGTTAAAAATAGGATATAGTAAAGCCAAACATTTAGGTGAGTCCTTGGGTGAGGCTTTATGGCTCACCCTAAGTTTGTTACAATGCGGATGAATTGTCACATTTTTAATTACTTTGTGTTCAACATTGTTATAGACCTATTCAACCCCAAAGCATCACTGCTCCTTGGCGATCAAGGCAATACATGTCTTTGCATAACCTGTTGTTTCAGGTGAATACCATTGATTGTTGGATGATTAGATGATTTATATTGATCATCTGATTATATTAGGGTCTCGGTATACTTATTGGAAAGGAATAACTTTTGATAATACACGTTTTGTAATAATATATATGTATATTTTCCTCTTAGAAACCTCTGCAGTTTGATCACTAAAGCCACCTTCTGTTCCCCTCTGGGGGGCTTTGTCTTGGCCTCCACACTTGCCGGGCAGACTATTGCACCCCTTGTCGTGGGTGTGGTGGCCTGCATTCAGGTGAGCACCCTGGATGATCATTGTATGGCAGAAATTTATGATATATCCTATATGGGCAAATAATATACTATGTGGTTTTGTGATTTATGCTAATTATGTATTTTCTCTTTTTTTGTCACTATTTTTAAAGTACAGATTATACAGACAACATATTGAATTATATACATTCCTACGTAAAAAGACTCCTGAGGAAGCTGTTATTCTTGTGTAAATCCGCAAAACATGTAGAGTCTACAGAAATGAGTATAACACCACTACAAATGTCTGTAATATGCATTGTCTGTATTGGAAAAAGTTTTTAATCAATTACTTCTCATGTAATGTCTTTCTCCGCAATGGAGAGTTTTTTTGTAATAAAATGAATACTCTTTTTTAACTAGTGGTTTTGTATTCCATGCATACGGTACCATTAAAGTCCTACTTAAGTGCCTCCATAGGGGTGGCATCTGTTCAAGGGACCCAGAAAGTTGTTGGGAGGGAGAATGAGGAATGGGGGGTTTTGTCCTAAGCTAAAACTGTCATGGCATACTTGTGGCAAAATGGGGCTAGTTTTGTGTGTCTCGCACGTGATACACCCGTCTTCTCCCCCTGTTAAAAATGCAGAAAAATAGGGTGGCCCCAAGAGGAGGGGATTTTATAGGTGGGTGCTCAAACACAGTACAAATGTATAAAAATGAATATACATAGTTTATTGGTATGCAATAAAAACACATATGTAGTGTAGTTTAAGACAGTTTTTTTACTGTCTTAAACTACACTACATGTGTGTTTTAATTGCATTCCAATAAACGATGTATATTAATTTTTATACATTTGTACTGTGTTTGAGCACCCACCCATAAAATCCCCCCCTCTTGGGGTCACCCTATTTTTCTCCTATAATATTGGGATGTGGTGGTGAGCTTTCCGTTAAGGGACCCATACCAGGGCTTCCCCTTCTTTTTTCCTGTTAAAAATGCACTGTTTGGTCTAATTGATGTTTTTTGGCCTTGGTGACCCTAAGGATCATTACTTCCCAATATATGCCACTCGCGTATCCTGATAAGTAATGAGATTAGGCATGAGTACGTATTGGGGCTCAAGCATTTGGGCCTTAGTTTCAGGTTCCTCTAGCGTAACTGCAGCATCCCTATGGGATCTAGAAATTGAGGAGTGGTAGCCGCCTCTAACAAATGCCTTAATAGTGTTCCAGACAGTACCTAGGGAGGCAGTATTACCATTAACTAACCAGTATTCCCTGATACACTTAGCCATTTCAATTTCAATAGTGGGATCTTGACAAACACCAGATTCTATCAGCATGCGGGGTCGCAGTGTGCAAGCAGCATAAAATGGGTAAGTGGTCGGATATGCATATCCATCTCAATCTCACTGGCATAAACCAGCTCAATGCGAGACATTGTGTTGTGAGTAGTGGAGTGGCATGTATAACATTGGTCTGAAGGGTGCTTCCAACGCCATACATCCGTTAGCAAGTACACTTACCCCCCGGCATATCCTGAGTAAGTAGCATGATAATAGTGTCCCACCCATGGTTTTTTAAGTCCAAGAATTTTACTGCCCACTAAATGTGTCTAATGGAGTATGCAAATGTGGGGATTGTATTTTTTAATATATGTAAAAAACAGTGACTTTTTTATCTGTTCATTAATTCCCCTGTCATTCCAGGAGAAGAGCCTGAGGGTGCCATATCAGAGCAGGGTGGGAATAGATGACGGGTGAAATTTGGACCCTCAAACCTGGAGGAGATGACCCAAGAAATATCACAACTATCATAAGGACAATGTGAGCTATGAACAAAGCAATTTCTAGCAAGATATGGAGACTCAGCACCTGATAACTGCGACCACTACAACAGAGCTGTCTTACATAGAAAAACCGAAACATAAACATAAAACCCCACCCCATCCCACCCCACACCCCAAGAAAACAAGAACCACGGAGCGTTTTAGCACCCAAACCAAAAACAAAAAAACCCATAACTAAACCATAGGATAGCCTTCCAAGGGGGCAGTGCGTGTAGCAAAGCGCACTAAGTGATCAGTTTATAAAGTGGGAGTGAACAATTCTGTACCATCAAGTCCTTGAAGGCAGTGTATTGCATAGCTTGGGATCCCACCAGAAGGGGGATACACTTAGGCCTTGCTAAGGTCTTAGTTGCAACTTAAAAAGAAAAAAAAAAACAGTAGAACTTCCAACATACTACCGTTAACCCGTTTAGATAGCCCAGCTCAATCCGCGCCTGCCACCTGCTGGGTAGATCAGCAAAGTACTCACAGGCCCAGCCACAGCATAATATATTGACCATAACCCTGCAAGTTGTATATGTCTGTGAACAGGAACTCCCGAGTCGCCAGTATGGCAGTAAAGCAACCATTGTAATCCATAGGAGCGAGTCAAGTCTCTCACAAGCCGAGGGACTCTAAGGCTGTAGAGCAGATTCAAATCCAAAGAGCATGTCAAGGGAGAACACTGTGGGAAGGTCCAGCTTGCTGAAGCACCGAAAAAGAGCAAAGAGGGCCTATGCCAGTTGGATCAAGGGCAGTGTAAAGGGATTTTAGCAGGACATCCTCTTAGTGGAGCTTTGGAGTTCAGGCAAAACATGAGTGTCAGTGTGAGCTGCCAGGATGATAACAGGCACGAAAGAAAAGCCCTGTAAGGCTCACTGCAGGTAGGTAATCATTGTGGGCAAACAGCTGGTCAAACAGTAAGTGTAATGAAAAATACTCAGCGAGCATGTGGCAAAGACTCAGTCCATTGCATGGCCTCCTTAGGTGAGGTAAAATACCAGGTTGACTCACCATCTACCACACAAAGATGAGCTGGGAAGAGGATACTATACTTCAACCCTCGGGTGCGAAGTTGGGATTTGACATGATCAAATGACCTGCAGAGACGTTGAGTTTCCACCGAGTAATCCAGAAAGATCATGATCTTAGCGCTTTCTTGGTCCAGCTCATCTAGTTTCCTTGCCTCTCGTAGCACCAAGTCAAGGTTTACCCGTGTGAGCGAAGCTTTGTTGTGAAAAGGCAGGAAGAGAAAGGTGAGCTGTGACAGGGTGCGGGGATGTCATAGCTCCCAACTGTCCCTCATTTTGAGGGACTGTCCCTCATTCGGAACAAAGTCCCTCTGTCCGTCTTTCCTCCTCATTTGTCCCTCAGAAAGGGAGGTAGTGCTGGGATGTTATAGAAGGGACAGTCTGTAATATCAAGGGGGACATCTGTGATGGGGGATCAGTGATTGGGGGGAAAATCTGTGATGGAGGGGTTTGTGTTGGGGGGGACTGTAATGGGGAAGGGGGTTCTGTGATGGGATGGTCTGTGATGGGCGATCAGTATTTGGGGCAGTGTGGGGTAGGTTTGCCACATCATCCCTTTAAAGTGGTTGTCAACTTGTGACAACCACTTTAACCTACAGGTAAGCCTATGATAAGGCTTACCTGTAGGTGCCCTGCATATCTCCTTAAACCTGTACGGTACAGGAGATATGCAGTGTTGTAGCTGTGCCGACGTCATGTAGGCACATGCGCAGTGAAGAAACGGCCTCCGTGCCATTCCTCCACTGCGACCGTGCAGTGACTGGTGGCTCCTGCGCGCATGCCAGTCACAGCGCCGGAGTCGCGGCCCCCGGAAGGAAGAGAAGCAGAAGATGGACACCGCCTGCACAGGGGACAGCGCTGGACGTCGCAGGCTTAGTTTGCAGGTAAGTGGCACATAATGGGCTACTATGCGATGCATAGTAGCCCATTACGATTCTACTTCCTCTTTAATCCAGGACACATATGAATTCCACAGGTTCTGTGGCTGATTAAGGTGGCAATTAAACTCACATGGTGCCTTATCTGCATCAAATTAGCCTCAGAATCTGTGCAATTGATATGTGTCCTGGATTAAAGGGATGATGTGGCAACCCTAGTGTGGGGAGGAGGGTGGAATGGGGTGGTAAAAGGGACAGTCTGTAATATTGAGGGAGCACTGTGATGGGGATGGGATCTGTGATGGAGGGGTCTGTAAGGGGGGGATCTGTGATGGGGGATTAGTGATTGGGGCAGTGGGAGGAGGAAGGGAGGTAGTGCTGCAATGTTATAGAAGGGACAGTCTGTAATATCAAGGGGGACATCTGTGATTAGGGTTGCCACATCATCCCTTTAATCCAGGACACATTAATTACACAGGTTCTGAGGCTGATTAAGGTGGTAATTAAACTCACTTGGTGCCTTATCTGCATTAAATTAACCTCAGAACCTGTGTAATTCATATGTGTCCTGGATTAAAGGGGTGAATGTGGCAACCCTATCTGTGATAAGGGGATCAGTGATTGGGGGTATCTGTGATGGAGGGGTTTGTGTTGGGGGGGGACTGTGAATCTGTGATCGGCAGGGGTCTGTGATGGAAGGGTTCTGTGTTCAGAAGGGATCTGTGATGGGAGGATCTATGATAGGGGTGAGCAGTGATTGGGGCAGTGTGGGGAAGGGGGGTAGTGCTATGATATTGAAGATACAGTCTATAATTTCGTTCTGTAATGGGATATCAATGATTGGGGCAGTGTGGGGAGGGGGGAGGAAGGGGGGTAGTGCTGCAATGTTATGGAAGGGACAGTCTGTAATATCGAAGAAGGGTCTGTGATTGAGGAGGGAATCTGTGATGGGGGGTTCTG
>BLSH010431951.1:615384-628512 GCA_018402905.1 Glandirana rugosa
TCTAAATGGGGGGGTTAGTGTCTGGAGATTGGTGGGGGGGATACGTGATGGGGGGGACAGTGATTGGGGCAGTGTGGGTAGAAGGGAGGAAGGAAGGGTATTGCTGTGATTTTATGGAAGGGACATTCTGTAATACTGAGGAGGGGGGGTGGTTAGAGGTCTGTGATTGGGGGGGTAAATCTGTGATGGAGGGGCTTGTGATGGGGAGGAGTCTGTGATGAGGGGGATCTGTAATATAGGGGGGTCTGTAATACGGAGAGATCTGTGATGGGATTGTTGGTGATGGGGGGGAATCAGTGATTGGGGTAGGGGGATCTGTGATTTGGGGGAGGGGTTTGTGATGAGGGTGGTCTGTGATTGGGGGGGTCTGTTATGGGGAAGGATCTGTTATGGGATTGCTTTGGGGTGGGAGGGCATGTGGCCTAGTATGGTCCAGGAGGGGGGTGCTCGCTCACCCCCCTTTCCTGGCCTGCCGGGCTGTGTGCTCAGATAAGGGTCTGGTATGGATCTTGGGGGGTACCCCCAAGTCATTTTTTTGGGCGTGGGGGTTCCCCTTAAAAACCTTACCAGACCGAAGGGTCTGGTATCGTCCCGGGGTGGAACCCCACGCCAATTTTTTTTTTCATTTTGGCAGGGGGGTTCCCCTTCAAGATCCTCAGCACACAAGTCGCACCGCAAGTCGGATCATTATGATCCGACTTCTGGTGCGACTTCTATTCAAATCAATGGGCTCCCATAGGGAACCATTGATTTAGAATAGATTCATGAGAAATGCCTGACGAAGCTTAACGCGGCTGTATCCACGTTTAGCAGCTTTTACCAGCATCAGGTGTTTTTACAGCTCTAGCGCCGGAGCCTCAGAACACGCTGGTCCTGAGTTTTTCTTGGAGCTTAAAAACGCCTATGCCAGTTACAGCTCCTAAATGTCAGTGCGTGTATGGGGCCATTGAATAACATGGAGAGGCATTTTTAAACTGTAAAAAATGCTCCTAAAAGCGGCTGTAAAAATGCCCATGTATGAGGCCTTAAATTTTAACTAAAGGCATAACTTTTTTCTTTTTAGTTTTGGATAGAGTGGAGATGGATTAGAATCCCTGACCGTTTTTATTTCTATCTGTGCCACCATTAAGGAGATCCCCCCCCCCCATTTGTCATGTTTACCATTATCATTGAAAGTGAAAATAAAGAAAATCCCAAATTCTTTGTTGTCTCCAGAAAAGTAATAGAGGGGAAATCTTCCTCTGTGACCTGGGGGTCTCAAAGAAATGTCCTTAATTTGCAGGGATTTCCTCTCAATTCCTGTTTGGCTATGGGACAGGAAGTGAAGAGAAATCTCCGAAATGAGACACAGCTAATAAAAAAATGCTGACAGGGATTATATAACCCACCCTTTCTCTATCCAAAATGGGGAAAAAAATGTGCGTATAGTTCTACAGTACTTTAATTTTAGACAATTCCAGCACCAGTTTACTAGGAGAAAACAATAACCATTAGACAAGGTTATACAACCTATCCAAACAGCCCTACCCTGGGATTGTTTTAACCCCCCTGTATCTGACTGATAGAGAAAAACGGTCCTATCTAAACCCCTATTACTTACCTTAAAGTGGAAAAAAACCCTCCTATGCTTTACAGGCAAAGAAGCTGCCATCTTAAAGTGGTTGTAAACCCAGTTACACCACTGTTACCAACAAGCAAGCCTACAATAAGGCTTATCTGTAGGTACCGTGAATATCTCTTAAACTTGCACGGTTTAGGAGATATTCAGTATATGGGCCGCTGCCAACATCATTGACGCATGCGCACTGAAGAAATGACCTGCTGGTGGCGTTTCTTCAGAGCCCGTGTCGTGACTGGCGGGAGTGACGTCAACGCGGCTCTGGCCAATCACAGCGTCTGAGCCCACGAACCCGGAAATAACTGCGGGAGACATATCGGTGGTGTCAGCAGGGTGCCGGCGCTGATCCACGGCATTGTTCTGAGGTATTTCATAATGAGCTAGTATGCGACGCATACTAGCTCATTATGCCTTTGTCTTACAGAGTTTTTTTTTTGAGGTTTACAACCTGTTTGATTTGTGGTTGTCATGGTGGTTCATGTGTGATCAGTTATGACATCAGCCATTTGATGGCATGACTGTTTAGTTAAGTGGACAAGTGACAGTTATTCATAGCATACCTTGAATGTAACTGTTTTGGGAAGCAGTTAAAAGGATGGGTCTAGCTACTCACATGATGCCACAGCCCCAAGTCTTTTCCATTTCTGTTTATTTCAGGAAGGGTCCTTTGGGTATCTACGTCAGTGCCTGCATGACATGGACATTTCCGATTGGATGTACAGTGGCAAGTTTCTCTTAAGCTGGAAAAGAGGAGGATGTCATCAGAGGGGACTGGCAATCTCAGGAGGCATCACTGGATCAGCGCACCACATCCCCCCCCACCCCCCCCACCACCCCACACACACACACACACACACACACACACACACACACACACACACCTGGAACCACCAGCTGCAAGGGTTCTGGAGGAGAAATTTAGATGAGTATAGCTGGGTTGACAAGGTAAAGAGGAAATATGCATAGGGTTGGAGGGAGGTATAAAAATGGTTTTCACCCTGAATGGGGCTTTATGATCTTTAAGAATTTAGGGCAAACTGGTTGTGACTGCATAGGTATTTGCATGTGGACCACCATAGGCAGGGCCAGAACAGAAGAGGCAACTACTCTGGGTGCAGTGTTTTCATAGGAAGGGACAGCTCATGGTGATCCACACCCTCCTCATCATCATCCTCATACCTGGGATTTTGGCAACCCTTTGTGCTCCAGCTACCTACTAAATGACAAGATTGAAGGCAGCATCAGGGGCAGGGGCCGGGCCACCACAACTGCTGGAGGGAGGTTTCTGCACTCTGCTCCCTCCACTAGCAGTCTACTGTGGGCGAACGAGAGCAGGGAAAGGTGGCATCTTCTGAGAAGAGACCTCGTTCTCAGTATGGGCACCCACTGGTGAGTAAGGTGGGACTGCCCTTTTTTTTATCTCTTCTTGTCATGTGACATAACATATGCCTAGAGACATGAAGAGAGGGGAGCAAGATATGGAAAGCAGTGAAAAACTCAGCCCCAAGACTCTCCTCTCTTCATAAAAAGCTACAAATAGCCTCATAGCCACCCTACCTCCCTTAGAGAACTGAAGTTGTAGCCCCACAGTGGCAGCACATCTTGTACAGGGGTAGAAAAATGTATAAACACCCTGCACAAAAGCCTCATCTAGAAACAGAAACAGAAAAGCCAGGGCTGAATTGTGTTCCTTTATGGTACACAAGGCCAGATGCTGGTCCACATCAGACACAAGAAAGGATAGGATTCACCCCACAAAGTACTTCTAGGATGTCATTTCCTAGCCACACAAAGTAGGCTTTCCTGGTAGGGAGGTAAACTTTGCAAGAAGTTGACATCCTAGCCTTCAAAATGATAGGGATTATCAAATCCGAAAGGCTCTTATCCTTCAGGAGCTAGGCTTCAATAGCCAAACCATGTAAGCCATCTACCGAGGAGCAAGAAAGTGAATTAGTCCTTGGGACAAAAGGTCTGGATGATCCAGGAGGGTCCACTGAGAGTCTGCCAAGAGTATGAGTATGTATGAATACCACATTTTTCTAGGCCAGTTTGATGCGATAAAGATCATCAGAACCCCATCCATCCCAATCCTGCAGAGCAGGCACAAAAGGAGATGGAGAGTAGAGGAGTAGATCAGATGGAATTGATCCCACAGAGACACCACAGCATCTACCATGAAGGCCTGAAGATCCTGGCAATGAACTTCTCCATTATGTTGCTGAAACTGGACACCAGCTGGTTCACACCTGCTGCCCCTACTTGTGGCAGAGTGTGGAACACCTCAGGCAGAGAGTTCATTCCTCAGGATCCAGACACCAACAAATGAGGAAGTCTGTCTGCCAATTTCCAGGCTTGGGATGCACACAGCAGATCGGACAAAAAGTCTACTTCTCTTTGGGCAGTGTGACTTTTGGTGCCACCCTGGTGGTTGATGTAGGTCAATGCAATGGATTCTTGTCCGTTGACCTTGTAGCCGAGAGGTTCAGTATTGGTGGGACAACCAGATTGCCCACAGTTTCAAGATATGGATGGGAAGTTGAGCTTCCTCTGAAGATCCAAGTTCCCTGCACTGAGAGGGCATCCTATACTCTACCACAGCTCAATAGGCTGACATCCATCATGTACCATCCACACCTTGGAGGAAAAAAAGCTTTCCAGACTCTATTGTTGGATTGGAAACCCCCCAAGCCAGGGAGAGTTTAGCCTTGTGATCAGATGCATGGACTCCTTAGTCCAGAGAATAAGTTTGTGCTACACAACCAGAATGTTGAGTTGGTAGTGAAACTGAGTGACTAGTACCAACTTGAACATCGCCATGATCAGACCCAGAGCCCTCATCCAGGAGCAAATTGAGAGATGTCAATGTTAACATTTCTCATCTGGGGTACCATTTGGTTTTCCTGGGGGAGGGGAGGGGACCTAGTTTGCCAAGGAGCAGCATTAGGAGTTACCATGATAACGACCAGCCAGTCAGCTGCCAGCACGCACCATAACAGTCAATGATACTCTTAAGGCCAGGCGTCATTTATTGCTACGGTGATGGCGGTGGACTCACCCACCCCATGACAACACATGTTTTTGATCCAGGGCAGGTGGCATGCAGGGCCATCTCCACTGTTCAGGAGTAGACAAAGGTTCCAGCTCCACCAGACCTTCAAAAGGCAAAACGTAGGGCTCTGATGTGAAGAGAGGCCGATGTGATTGGGGGCTCTGTGATCTGGTGACTCTAATGAGATTGGGAGGCTTTGGTGTCGTGGACTTCTGTGCAAAAGATCTGTGACAGAAAAGGGACAAAAATGCTTCCGAATTCAAACAGCTCGACTCTCAGGCTCCATGCCTGCAGCACACTGTTTAAACGTTTTCAACCTGTCCTCTGTGAGAATAAAGGGAACAGAGCCTGCATACAGAGGGCCAGATTTAAAGGGGCTGAACCCACTTGCCATGGTATAGCTTTTCAGTAACTGAGGTGGACAGGGCTTAATCAGCTCTGGATCTGTATAGTACACTGCGGCTAACTCAGTGTGGTGCAAGCTGTGCCAATGTAAGCACCCCTTCAGAATCCAGGGGCCAAAGTGACATTACAAGCCTACCCTACATTGTCTGGGTCTGTATACAGTGGCCCAAGGCTCAGCCAAGGGCCAACCAATCCAGAAAGCTGCACATAAAAGATGCACAGAACAAAAAGGGAAGGTAAGCTCACTCAGACGAGAGAATGTCCATCACCTATCAATACTAGCAAAAAACTGACGCTAGTTAAGAATGGGAGGGTTTATAGAATGAATGTCCCTGCAGCTTTTTTTGCTAGTGTCCAATCCCATGGAGGTAGCTGCCTATACCTCATGGATAGGACTAGAGATAGTGTCCTGTACTGTACAATTAGGAAAAGCCACCTCTTTGCTGCCCATAGACATAGGCCTATTGTACCCAATGGTAAATCTGGTCCTGTCTCTACCTGTGTAGAAAACCAAACCCATTGTGTTCCCATCATCTTGTCTCCTTATTACTGTGAATTTAGAGCCTTGTGGTCTAATCTGTGGTTTGCACAGCTAACAATCATGAAAGGGGGTCCAGAGCTTATACTGTACCACAATAAAACTCATAGTCAGTAGAAAGTAATGTTGTTTTTATTTTCATTGGTGCAATTTGATGTCACAACAAGCACTATGTACAGCACTTTGTAAAATGTAAGCAACAAACTCACTCCTAGAACAAAATGCAGAAACATAATCTGGTAAAATACAGTTTAAAGTGATATACGAAACTTGCAGAAATTGATGAAAATACAAAAAAAAAATAATTTATGAAAATATAAACAAGTTTATATGCTGTACATCGTACAGCTTGGTATTTTGTTTTTTTTCCTAAGGAAAATTGAGTCTATGTTGACTTCAGTCACCAGGCATGTCTGTTATGTGAAGGTTTCTCATTTATCCAGGTCATGGTATATCTAGTAGTAGCTGGACATGATCTACAATGTTAAAGACATTTGTAGCTTATTCAATCCACTTATTCAGTTACAAAGAGGTTTCCCAGCATTTATTTCCAACCAAGTGGCACAGATACTTGTTGAACCAGTCACCACGTTCTAGTTTAAATACTGGGATATTTTCCTGACACTCATTAGAACTGAACAAGTGGCTTGGATAAGCTGAATGCGAATAACCCCCAACTAGATACAGTTTTTATGCAGTGTAAAGATGGATCTTTCATGCACATTGTCGGTTGTCCAAGCATAAAACAAAAACAAAAATAATTTAGTAAAGCTCCCTCTTGGGTGCGGATGCCGACCACTCTGATGCAACCTTGACGTAATCATCCATTTTAAATCTGTGCACTTATCACACCTTCATATTCTTACATTTTACTTTAATTTGCTCTAGAAGAAGACTCAAGGAGACTGAGCAAAAAATCCTGCTGCATCTCTTGGTCCATAACAATGTTGGCATTTATTTACCACACTGGGATTGTTTTGTAAAACAGTATTTATGAGCATTTTTTTTTTTTTGGTTTTGTTCACCAGGAGAATTTGTAAGTCCGCCATTTGTTAATCATTTTTCATGTATTTAACAATATTTGGCATATTTTATTGCAATAGTCCGCATTTGTAAAGATGTGTACATTGACCTTTTAAAGCACAAAGTTTGCTTGGTTAGTACAGCACCGACAGCAGTGAATATATAATTCGTAATACAGCCTCTCCCTCAACCTCGGATTTGGCAGATTTTTTCAGTTTGGCAGTCATGTTTATTTTTTTAAGCTCTTTTTCAGATTTTCAAAGACCAGTTTACTGCTTTTCTTGTATGAATATATTTTATAAATATGTTGGAAAACTAGAGCCATACAGGGTCCCAAAGGAGGTGTCTTTTCAGTACACCTCTTCATTTTGGACAAATCCCTTTGTTTAATGTGCAAATTTGCTTTACACCACATCTAGCACACAGGAGTTTCTTTGTACCCACGGCATGCCAGCATTGTACACTGAGCTACATATGTGTGGCTCAGTGTACATTAGAAAACAAATACTAGCAGGCAGGGAAGAAGTATTTAACTTTTGTAACACCACTTCTGCACAACTATTATGTAAGTGTTGGATGTTGAGCAGATGAAGGATCCACTTTTACCAATCTATATAATGGGAAGATGAAAGTAAAATGAAGTTGGAGAGTGCTGTAATGCTGTATAGTTAATATTACTGGCCTTTATCACTGCCATAGTTGCATTGTTGATGCTTTCCTAAATAGCTATTAATAGTTTAAATATGAGCAGAGGAAATTAAGTACACAAGAGCAACCTCATCAATGTTCTGCTGCTCTTTTTATTTTCCAATCACAGGCTACGGTAAGTCTTAGGAAGTAGAACTTCGGCAGCTATTTTTTTCCTATAATCACCCTGGAGATACATGAGTACCATTTTTTCAAAGGAGAAGGATCTTAAAATGTCCACAAGGAGGATAGTTGCATCGATAATAGTAAGGTAGGACCCCATATGTATGACATATCAAGGAAATCCTGAGATTGCCCAAAGGTTTATTCTCATTAAAAATACAACAACCTTAAATGATGTTAAATCACAAAACAGCCTATTTTAGCCATAAGAATAGCAATTTGCTCAATTGTTATGCCCCTTTCACGTGAGGTTTCTGATCAGGTCCGCCTGTCAGTTTTTCAAACAGGCCTGATTGGAAGCTCTATGGAGGTCTATCCAGTCAGAGTCCTTACAGGTCCAGAAAAAAAAGTATTTTTACAGTTTTCTGGACCTAAAATGTGATGGATCGGAGGTAGCTTGAAGTAAATAGACACAAGTCTGTTTATGTCCAGCCACCCATAAAGCCATCACAGGTCTGCCGCAGTCTGCTGGAAAAATGCAAAATCTGAAAGGCTAAAAGATGTAACAAAAGTGACTTCTGTCCTTTTCTGCTTTGATTCAGAGTTCAGCTCATGGATCTTCTGCTGAATGGAGCAGAGTGAAAGGATCCTTAAGCTGAACTCAAGGCTAAAATGCAACTGAAATACAAATATGTGAGCAGTTTCTTCTGTTAAAAATCTGTAATTCCTCTCATCCAAGGCTTGAAAGTCTCTACAAACTCCACTTCAGTTGCAACTTAGCCCAGGCTCAAACCTGACCCCAGCCTTCAACAGGTTAGTGAAGGAACAGCAAAACTTTGATGTTATGTCTGTGCTCTCATCTCCTAGCAGCATGTTTCCTCAAAGAAGTACAGCCCTGAAGCACCCTTTACAGGAGGTTGGTATCAGGTATTCTTGACCGAGAACAAATATGCAGATAGGTGTCTTCTAACTTTACTGACTGATCTGCATATTGGTTTGGGGTCACCAGCTTCTGTCCAGGGCGCCCAAGTTAATGGTGATGCCAATATCCTTACGGCAAGATCCCAGGGACAAGGTGGATCCCAAACATCATGAAAAGACATGCACTGCAAAGGAGTGTTTTCTCATGAGATTTAGAATATACACCAAAGCGAGGTGACAGGTCATTTTATGTTCTAATTTTTATCTATAGTTTTTTGGCTTTATGGAATATGGGTAGGAAGTTTGTTATAATATGTGGACCTTCCTTTTTAGTGCAAGTTCCACATTAATTTGACCCTCCTACTGGCAACTGACACTCTGCATACTGAAATTCTGCATAAAGTGCTGATCCCCACAGAGCGTCATCTACGGGGAGGGTATATTACCACCACTGGTAATCTCACTCTTTGGAGAATACTGCTTTGGGAATGCAGGCTTACAGTTCTATAATCAATACGTTTCTTTCTGTGCTAGAAAATTGTCTCAGTTAAGAAATAAATAAAACAAACACAGAGATTTTGGTATATAGACACGTGTTTAAAGAAAAAATACTGGTGTTGGAATAAATTGGCTAAAAAAACATTATTGCATCAAATACAGTTAGTTTATCTGGTCTGCTTGTACCTAAAATGTTATAGTTTTAAGATAAAAATTGTTAAAATAAAGGCAATAAAAAAATATTCATTTGAGCTGGGGTGAGCCTAGAAAATGTAAACTTAAAGTGGAGTTCCACCCCCCCCCCCCGCACAAAAAAACTTAAGTCAGCAGGAAGGAGGAGGGGGGCCAAACTGTCAAAAACAGGTACCCGCTCCCCCTCCCCCCACCGGAGGGGGGGGGGGAGACAGATAAGTGGAGCTACCTCTTTTGCGTGGAACTCCGCTTTACAGACAAAGTTTGGACTGGAGTATTTTATTTTTGTTTTGGACTGAATGTAAAAAGATGCTAAAGCATCTGTTGAGTCCCTATTGCTGTGCGTTCCCTCTGGGTATATTTTCCCTCATTTTTGGTTTAGTGGCAGGTGGTCAGAGGACCACATGATTGGAAATCTTTCCAATGAAGCCAGACATGGAGGTCACCATGCCAACCTCTTCATTTGAAAATGCTAGTTCCTTGGCTGTCATGTTCTTAACTGACCCAGAACAAGTATACAGATCCAAATCTGTTCTGCCTTTCTAATATGAGTATTTGTTCATGGTCAATGACTCAAATTATCAAAGCCAAAACGTTAATAATCTTGAGCAACAAACATTTTTAGAAGGAAATCAGCAATGAAAACCCCATATTTTATTCAAAACAGGTTTACTTGAAAGCTGAACTCCAGGGAAAATCCAAATTACTGTAATACAAAACCAATTAGCACAACCACAAGAATAAATATCTAACCTGTGCTCAAATTTTCAAAATAATGTTGCTGGCTAACACCAATTAAGTGAAATCACAACACTCAATGATAACAATGATACATTTAACAAAAAACAGTTCAGCACAACCATCTACCAAAATTTTAACTAAGAAAAGTAATAATATGCTGAACAAATATACTCAATATATGTAGTGTACAACAAAATATATTGACAATCCAAAAAAATATAAAGTCCAATCAATAAATGTGCAATCACCACTGTGACACTGTAATCCAAACAGAAGTGCTCTGTGTCTTCATCACCCATACAAACTGGCCGCTCCCCTCAAGGCTATGACCCCTGCATTACCAGAAGGTCAAAGTAAGTTGTATTCCCGTCAGGTATAATGGCTCTGACAGACACTTGGCAAGTCCTCACTCCTCAGACACTCTGGAACACCAGATGTATATGGGAAGGAAAGGGAAGCACACAAGATCGAATGCTGTCCATTTAAAAGGTTTAATGTATAAAAGAAAAATATTGCACTTAAAAAATAGAGCACTGCCACCAGTGTTAGCTCAAATGCACGCGTCAAAAACATATGTCAGCTTTCGACCTCCATACACTTTACGTCCAAGGCGGGGACTTCTTCAGCAGGAGCCAAACTCCTCCTGAGGGGAAGACAGCTTGCTTTAACCTTCTGTTAATTCATGGGTCATGGCCTTGGGTGGGCCGCCAATTTATATGGGTGATGGAGACACAGAGTACTTGTTATTTGGATTACAGTGTCACAGTGGTGATTGCACATTTACTGATTGAACTTTATATTTTACACATTTTTTGGATTGTCAATACATTTTGTTATACACTACATATTTTGAGTATATTTGTACAGCATATTATAACTTCTCTTAGGTAATATTTTAGTACATAGTAGATTTTGGTTGCACTGCACTGTTTTTTATTAATTTATAAAATCCAAAGTTACACTTGCAGTGGGACTCCTATTGCACTGCTAGGGTTAATTGCTTGTTCTCGTCTAGGGGAGCATTAAAGAATAATTCCAGGGATGGCATATTTTCACCATACCTGGCTGATGCCGCTGAGATCTGGAAATCACTGAAACCAACTTCGCTAGTTCAGTGATCTCGCCCCACGTCTCCACCTCATCTAGTCGGGGAATGCTCTGCATTATTTCAGTAAGTTCTTTAAAATTGTGCCCATACTGAGGGACTGACCTTCTGTATTCACAATGTATAGGGCCAGACACAGCACGGGACCTGGATGCAAATACTGATCACTAGAGTACTAGTGTCTACTTCAGTGATTCCCAGCTTCCAGGGGCATCGGCCAGGTATGGTGTTTACCTAGTTACATTGGCCCAAGTTGGACCAATGTAACTATGTAAAAATATACCATGCCGGGAGTTCATCTTAAAAGACTTATTGTTCTTCGCTACCGCAGGATTCCTCCTCTCTAATCTCTCAAAGTCTCCTGCCTTTACTGCTCTGTTGGTTGGTTGCACTCTGACATTATCACATACAATGCGAGACCAGTAGTCCTACAATGTAAGTGAGGACACTGAGGGACCACCCAAAACCTGGAGCATTGAAGAGAAGAGGAGAGTACTGAATGCACAATAAATAAGGTATATAAAACTTTTCACCTAGACAAAAGCGAGCATTTGAGCCTTGCAGTGTGGGGGGAGCCCCACTGCAAGAATAATACTGAAATTCCCCTGGAGTTCAGCTTTAAATTTAACCTGATCTCCATTTTTTTCTTCCCCCAGCTCTATTGAGGGCCTCCTATAAAAAATACTGTATGGTTTGTACTGTTTTTGTATTTTACGAGATAAGATCTGTGTCAAACAAAGCTAACAGAGCTGATCAGAGCATATATAACCAACATTAATCATTTATTCAAGCAAAATAAATCAGAATAGATACCTTAAATAACCAGAATATGACAACAGCAGAAAGGCTGACATAAAAAATAAGTTGAAAATGCAAAGTAACAGCTGGATTTGGTTATAATAGCCAATTGCTAGTCCTCAAGTACAGAGATGAAAAATAGGATTAAATACGATTTAATTGTATCTATAACCAAAACTTTTTTTTCTTAGTTTTGAGCACAAAGGAGAAAGGTTAAGACATTTCACCTCACTTCCAGTTCTATAAACAATCTTCTACCAGAGAAGAAGTGAGAAAAAACTGCAAAGGGGAAACAGATAAAAATCTGTCAGGTTCTAATCCTTACCCATTCTATCCAAAACTAAAAATGTTTTGCCTATTGAGACACTTTAATGGTCTCCTGTAATCCTCATCCAGGGGACTCCATTACAAAGCAAAGTTAATGGTTTCATAGCATTCTATTCCTATTGGGATAATAATAGCATCTCCAAAGCATTGTGACCTGTTTATAAAGTTTTGAGCGTAATCAGATTGAACTTTTCATTGGCCAATTTCCTGCATGCATTTGTCCATCATTTTCACAAGTATTTATAGTGATAATCTACAGGCTGATGAACAAGACACAGTGACGTTGCAAAATGTCAAACTGTTGGAAAAACTGGCTTACAGGGAGTTAAGCACACCACTATCAATGTGCCATACCAATCCTTAAATTCTTTTTTTATCAAATTCATGTTTTCTAGCTTTATAGCATATAGGAAAAATATCAACAGTGGAACCAATAATTGATGAACTAATGAGTTTAAATGAACACTTCATGAGAGAAATAAGGTAATGATCTTCCTGAAAATGCTAGTTGTCTAGAATGTACAGTCAGGTCCATAAATATTGGGAAATCTACACAATTCTAATCTTTTTGGCTCTATAAGATTGGCACAATAGATTTGAAATGAAACAAAAAAGATGTGCTTTAACTGCAGACTTTCAGCTTTAATTTGAGGGTATTTAAATTCAAATCAGGTGAACGGTGTAGAAATTACAACAGTTTGTATATATGCCTCCAACTTTTTAAGGGACCAAAAGTAATGGGACAATTGGCTGCTCAGCTGTTCCATGGCCAGGTGTGTGTTATTGCCTCATTATCCCATTTACAAGGAGCAGATAAAAGGTCCAGAGTTCATTTCAAGTGTGCTATTTGCATTTGGAATCTGTTGATGTCAACTCTCAATATGAGATCCAAAGAGCTGTCACTATCAGTGAAGCAAGCCATCATTAGGCTGAAAAAACAAAACAAACCCATCAGAAAGATAGCAAAAACATTAGGTGTGGCCAAATCAACTGTTTGGAACATCCTTAAAAAGAAAGAACGCACCGGGGAGCTCAGCAACACAAAAAGACCACGGAAAACAACTGTGGTGGATGACCGAAGAATTCTTTCCCTGGTGAAGAAA
>BLSH010431951.1:629854-682493 GCA_018402905.1 Glandirana rugosa
GTAATGATCATATTTCTTTTTAAGGTTATATATATGGTATTAAACATCTGATATTGAAAGTGTGTTTGGTTAGTTACATGTAAATAACCCGAAAAAGAAAAAAAAAAAAATGTTTTCTGTATCGTCTTATGGAAAACCGGTTTTAAATGTTTCTTTCTTTAATGTTATCTAAAAGAAAAATAACCTATACAAAATATCGAAAAAAAAGATTTACAAACCAGAAAAAAGTAAATATAGCATTTTTTATTTTTTTTTTTGTTCGCCACCTGGTAATTGTGCGGTCATGCAATGCTGTACCCCAAAAAAATTTGTATAATTATTTCACACAAATAGAGCTTTCCCTTGGTGGTATTTGATCACCGCTTGTTTTTTTTTTTATTTTTTACGATATAAATGAAAAAAGACCAAACATTTAGAAAAAAAAGCTATAAAACATATCCAATAAAAAGAAAATCTATTGTAATTTCTTTCTTTGTAAATTTTGGCCAAAAGGTATTCTGCTATGTCTTTTGTAAAAAAAAAAAAAGAAAAAGCCCAATAAATGTACATTGATTGGTTTGTGTGAAAGTTATAGTCTACAAATTATGGTATATATATTGGAATTTTTCTTTATACTAGTAATGGTGATGATCAGCGACTTATAATGGGATTGTGATAGTGTGGTGGACAATTTGACACTAACTGACACTGACATCACCAGCGACACTAAGGCTTCATGCACACATGACTTTAAAAAAACAGCCAAAAAACGTCAGTAGCTTATCAGGGAGGTTTTCAGCTTTTACCAGCGTTATATTTTTAATATATATTAACGCCGTTTTTTCGCGTTATTTTCGCATTTTTAAAGGGCCGGCATTTTTTTTTTTACTCCTCCCGTGTAAACGTGCACATTAATAATGTGCTGTATTTATTGCACCATCGCCAAGCTCCAAGGATTACCACCTCAATAACAGCATGACCAGCATGTTTATTTCCAAAACAATTTGTAACAAAAAATGAAATTACCTTGGGATGTCTTTCAAAAAAGGGGCATTTTTATCTAAATTGGTTTTAACAGAAGGTGAGGGAAACAACTTTTCAAAATGTTGGTTCTTTTTCATTTGTATGTTAAAAAAAACATGATTTATAAACCACTTAACAATGGGCCCATATCCAAATGACGGCTACAGGGCGGTTGCTTAATTCTGGGAGGGCGTCTATTGACGTCCTCCCAGAATCGCGCTTCCCGCGCGCCCCCTAGGGCGCACACATGGGAACATCCGTGACCGACGGGTCCCCACGGATCGCGGTGAATGGCTGCTGTGATGGAGCGATCACATGTAAACAAGCCGGTGCTTCCGTCGGCTTTTCTCTCTCCTCTCTGTACCGATCGGGGCAGTGTGTGGGGGGGGGGGGGGAGGACGTGCTGCAGTGCTGTGGGTGATGTGTAATGCCCACAGCACTGCTAAGTGACAGTGGGGAACAGGCTGCACCCCCCACCATCCATCCACCACCCACCCAGCCATCCTCACCCCATTCAGCCATCTTCACCCCATACAGCCATCCTCACCCCATACAGCCATCCTCACCCCACCCAGCCATCCTCACCCCATTCAGCCACCCATCCATCCATGCTCATCTATCCAGCCATCCTCACCCAGCCATGCTCACCCACCCAACCATCCTCACCGCATCCATGCTCATCCATCCATCCTCAGCCACCCATCCATCCATCTATGCTCACACATCCAGTTATCCTCACCCAGCCATGCTCACCCACCCAGCGGTGCTCAGTCATCCCCATCCGTGCTCATCCATCCCCATCCGTGCTCAGTTATCCCCATCCGTGCTCAATCATCCCCATCTGTGCTCACCCATCCCCATCCATGCTCAGTCATCCCCATCCATGCTCAGTCATCCCCATCCCTGCGAATCCATCCCCATCCGTGCTCATCCATCCCCATCCATGCTCATCCACCCCCATTCATACTCATCCACCCCCATCCGTGCTCATCCATCCCCATCCATGCTCAGTCATCCCCATCCGTGCTCAGTCATCCCCATCCCCATTTTCTGTCCACATTTTCCAAAAACTTGTGGAAAAAATGACATGTTCAAAAGACTCATTATGCCTCCTAGAATATACGTTGGGGTGTTTGCTTTCCAAAATGGAGTAATTTTTGGGGCGTTTCCATTGTCCTGGTGCTCCAGGACCTTCAAAAGTGCAAGAGGTAGTCAAGAAATTATGTGTAACTCATGCTCCTAGAACGCTTGATGGTGCTCCCTGCATGTTAGGCCTCTGTATGTGGCCAGGCTGTGTAAAAGTCTCACACATTTGGTATTGCCATACTCAGGAGGAGTAGTAGAATGTGTTTTGAGGTGTAATTTGTGGTATACATATGCTGGGTGTGAGAAATAACTTGTTAACCTATGACAATTTTGTGAAAAAAAAGAAAAATAAAATCTTCATTTTACCAAAGATCAGTAGCAGTATACATTTTGGCTAAAATTTATGAAGAAAAATTACTAATTTGCAAAATTTCATAACAGAAACAAAGAAAAATTCATTTTTTTACAAAATTTCGGTCTTTTTTTAATTATAGAGCAAAAAAGAAAAAACCCAGCGGTGATTAAATACCACCAAAAGAAAGCTCTATTTGTGTGAAAAAAAAAAGACGCAAATTTCATATGGGTACAGTGTTGCATGACTGAGTAATTGTCATTCAAAATGTGAGAGTACTGAAAGCTGAAAATTGGTTTGGTTGTTAAGGGGGTTTAAGTGCCCAGTGGTCAAGTGGTTAAATGGCACCAAAAAGCTCCATCTGTCTCAAATAATTATATAAACCCATTTTGTATAGAATTGTATGAACAAGTAATTGTCAAACTTGTCATACTGAAAAATTGCCTGGCAATAGAAGGGTATATTGATGCTCATACTTAAGTGGTTAAAGTATTGGCACCAAAAGCTCAGCTTGACAGGCAGTTAGCATTTGCAGAATGAGAAGTTAGCAATAGCAACCTCTGTTTCTCCCATGAAATGTTTCCTATATCTCTCAAAACAGCCTTTATTATAAATCAAATGTTAAAAAAAGCAAGTTAAATTCAAACTCCATAAACTGGCCCCATCATTTTAAATGTGTTGCAAATTGTACATATGTTATCAAAAAAATAAATCTCATGCTACTGGGCTTATTCCACTGCATGAGTAAAAGTGCTTTTATAAATACTACTTCTTATTTTGCAGTGTTTGAAAACTCCACTTTCACAAATGTTAATGTTGCTTTCCCTAAATATGGTAAAAGGGGGTTTTCTGCAAATATCATGTTTACAGAACACGACTGAAAAATGCATTTCTGGCTTGTATGATTGGCTGTCTGCTTTGCCCAGAAGTATGATCAGAGCTAGGATTAAAATCAGAGGTATTCCCTGCAATATGTGTCATTTTCTGAGATAGCTAACACTTTCTCTGGTAAGAGGACACAGAAGATGCTTCTTTTCTAAAAATTGCTCTGGTGATGAAAATTAAAGCAGGTCCTGATATTAAGCAGTCGGTTTGATAAAGGTCACAAGGCATACCTCAGTTTAAACAGAAAGGATCAGTTTATATAACTTTTTCTGAGTTGCAGGAGCTCGCATAAAATGGTTGTGGATTGTGCTTTTCAGCTGTGGGTAGATAAACTTGTTAAAATGGTAAATAAAATATCACTCTTGGTGCTCGTGAAATAGGGATAATTATTTCCTTTCATCTCTATCCTGAGCTAATGGAAATCAGTGTACTTGCTGCACATATCTATTGTGAAGGGTGCAGATTAAAATAGCATCTGTCTGATTCACACCCCTGACAAGATCATTTCCAAACTGGTGAACATAGATGGAACATTGCCATTATCTGTTAAGTTCTGAAGCTCCAGTTTTATTATAAATGAGCCCTGATACATAAGGATGAAATATACCGACTGAATTCTGATGGCGTTAATACTCTTTAACTGGCTGAGGAAGCTACTAGCTGATTGTAACAAGTTATCACCTTTCTGTTACAAAGTCTAGAGGTTACATGTTCAAAAATCTTAACAAGCTATGTACATTTAGTCAAGAGGTTGTAAATAGCTTGCATTTAATACTTCCATAGCCACAACACAAAGCAATCGCTAAAAAAAAGACCACGTGCTAGTACTGCAATCAATGCAACAATTATTTTGTACCTCTTAGAGTTTATGCAACGTTTGAGTATGCAATATTATTAAATACCAGATTTGCCAAAAGACTTCTTAAAAATAAAAGCAAAAAACACAAAAATAGTAAAAAATAAGCACTTTGTGATTTGTTTATATTAAAAAGAATAGAAATTAAAAAATGTTAAAATCCAGCCAGTCAAACCAGTGCAGCTGAAAATACTATGTGTGGTCCTGATTCCACAAGTCTATGTCATGCCTATTTTTATGTCCAGCATAAAAATGGCTCACATGCCACACAACATGATGTAGCAGATGGCATGTCATGTTTGCTATATTCTTGCCTAGAATGTTATGGACTTGGTCATCTGATACACAGTTTGTTTACTTGAGTGAAAGTTGTTATCAGAAAGAGCTTTAAGTAAAGCTGCTGGTTTCTCTGGTAATTTCGGCTTAGGACTTCTGGTTGGAAGTGGGAGGTTTTCCTGGGAAGTCACTGTGCCATTTGCATGTTTTATTTGGCTTTCAGAATCAGTTTGGTCACCTTGATTTTCCTGTGTGTTACAAGAAGCATACATGGTCTTGGACCTATTGGGCAGAGGGCATGCTATCTGCTTGCTGTCCTCAAATCCTTGAATGGTACCGTGACAGACTTGAACTGAGGTAATAGTCTTAATAACTTGGCAGGGACTAAAGTTGTCATTTAATGAAGGAGAGGAAGTTGTGCGAGAACTGAGTGGTCCTTTCATACCAGAATAACTAGCAAGCAATGAAGGCACACTGCCGGATGGTCCTTGGTAGCAAAACATAGGTTTCAGCTGTGGGAGCTTTCCTAAACTTTTGTTTTGTTCATCGGACAAGTCAAGAATATTACAGATATCAGACTGCAATGTTTTTTTTTCTAATTCATTCAAAGATGAATCGGTAGGACATGGAGGCCATTCTTCTTGATCTAAATCAGACATGTTATCATACTGTGAAGAACATCTCCTGGTGTCTAATTCTGGGGGCAGAAGGAAACTCTGTTGTCCTGTATTAATGGTGGCTGTACTTTCATCTTCTAGAGTAGGAAGAATACATTCTGCTGCTTGAGAGAGGGTCAAGGAGTCAGAAGAAGGATCATTCTTAATAACGGATAATGTCTCACTCTCACTTTGTGAGGAACAAACATTTTCATCAGAACATATTACTTCAGCATTTAATACTGGCGTGACCACTTCTGTTATGTCATTCGGCTGCAGGTGTTGTGATTGACTATTGTCAGTACCATCTGTGGCTTTGGAACTGCCCATTATCTTGTCCTCATCACATTCTTGCTTACATTCTGTAATAGGGGAACAGGTAACTGGTACATTAAGGCTATTGACTATTGTTTTAGATTCAGATGATCCTTCTGTTGCAGAACTGGGTTCAAGTACACTTTTATGCTGATCATTTGACCCCAAAATGGTTTCGTGGCACAAAATGTTTTCTGCTTTATTGTTTAGGGAAATGTTGGGAGATGTGACATTTTGAAGCTTTGACTTATCTACAGGAGCATTCATAGAAACATGCTCCACAGTAAACTGGTCCACATCCATGGGAGTGTTTACTACCTCTACAGTAGCAGCTTCTTCTGCCTTGCTACTCATCCCTCCTACTGCAGTAGCTTTGGAAGTGCCATTTTGCTGCAGGGCACATATTTGAGGCTTGATGCTATCAGTTGCATTTGAGTTATTATCATTAATGTCGATGGGAGGTTTGGTGGTTTGTAGGGAATTCTCACCATCCACTTTCTTCTGAGCATTGGGCTCTGCGACTGCTTTAACTGGCTGTAAATGTACAGGAATATCCTGACCCAAAGTCTTTTTGGGAAACTCTTCAGCTTTACCTAAAAAAAAATAAAAACACACACTGTTCAATAAAAAGCAGAGAAAAAACTAAACTTGTATGTGCAGGTACTGATTAAGTCAAGGAGTATTCTAAGATACTGATTAGGTCTTGCTGTATTTTAACCTGCACTACTGAGCACTTAAAGCTGAATTTTATCCAAAAGTTCCGCTTGTTTGCAACCTTCCCCCTCCATTGCCATATTTGGCACGGTTTGGGGCAGTGAGTATCTGGTTTTGACAGGTACCCGCTCCCACTTCCTGTCAGATCGCCGTGGCAAACTGTGCGAAGTTTGGCCTCCCCCTTTTCCCTCTCCAGCCACCTGGGACACATCACAGATCTCAGAAGACTGTGGGACCATTCATGCACCGTAGGAAACCCTTATGGTTACCTTAAGGTTTCCCTTACCTAAGATGTCAGCGCCTATACCCAAAGCCAATTGAAGAATTGGCTCAGGTGGGGAATTCGCTGGATCCCTGGACAAGTAAGTGTCCTTATATTAAAAGTCAGCAGCTACAATATTTGTAGCTGCTGACTTTTAATTTTTTTTTTGGGGGGGGGGGGGAGACTGGAGTTCCACTAAGTTACAAATAACTTTTTTTTTTTTGCAACACCAATATCAGCATTATACATTTTCAGTGAGGGCAATACAACTATTGAGTGCATGACTCTTTCAGTACAGATAACGTAAATGTACTGTATTTTAGGGAGTGTTATGAGTTAACTTAGAGATAGTTAGCCTTCTTTGTTTAATTTTGTGTATCCTTGCAAGATGCTGGGAACGTAAAGCCCAACTCCAACCAAAATATTTTTTATGTTGGTTTTAGACAGAGTACGGTAGGGCTAGAGACCTCTACCAAGTTTTTTTACCATTTGTGCACCATTTGGGGAGACTTCTATTCACTTTCTCTCCAGGAGCCAGATAGAAATGGAAGTAGGTAGGGGGCGATTTCTTGCATAGGAACTAGGACAACAATAAAAAAAACGAATGGAAATTCTATTGCCTTTCCAACTCTATTCAGTCAAAACTGTGGATTGACTTTGGTTTTCAGTCAGGCCTTGGCAAGTGACACCTATTTTTATAACCATGTATTCAATATATAATTTTATTCAATATATTTTATATCAAGAAACAGACTACATGACATTATGTGCTTTTTCAAAAGTAATTTTAAATTAAACTTTTATTATGAGGTTGGATTGTGGTAAAAATACTGCTGGTACTTATAATATATTGACTACCAGGCCTCTGCTCAAGCTTTCCAGCTGCTATGGAGTGACACCAGCACCTAGTATAGAAGGAGATCCTGTACAGGTTGCAGGTGCTGGAAGATACTCTGCAGAATAATTTAAGACTGGAGACACAAGGAAACCTGTTGTATGGTATTTATTCAACCCTGCAACTTGTAAAACTTTGAAAAGGTGTGCACAGAGGACCAACTAGCCGCCTTGCACACTTGAGATACCGACACCTGATGTCAGAAAGCCCAGGAAGTGCTAATCGCTCTGGTAGAGTGAGCCGTGACCGGAAAAGGAGACTCCAGACCCCGAACAGCAAAAGCTCGGGTCACCATCTGTCTAATCCAACATGAGATAGCGGCCGATGAGACCGCCAAAACCTTGCGTGGACCAGCCACCACGACAAGAGAGCATCCGACCTCCGAAGAAGGCCGTGGTCGCCAGATACAGCTGCAGGGCCCGAACAACCTCCAGGGAGTGCCAAGCAACCTCCTTAGGGTGAGACGGGCGCGGGCATAGCGAAGGAAGGACAATTGTCCTCATTGATGTGGAAAGATGACACCACCTTCAGAAAATAGGAGAATGACAGGCGCAAGACCGCCTTATCCCTATGTAGGCTCAGATAAGGAGACCTACAAGATAGAGCCGCCAACTCAGACACCCAGCGAGCAGATGTGCTAGCCACCAGGAAAAACAACTTCTGCGAAAGAAATTGTAGTGAGATTTCCCTGATAATCTAAAAAGGCGGCTTCTGAAGCACCGAGAGGACCAAATTGAGGTCCCATGGCGCCAAAGGCGACTGTACCTGGGGGCGAACTGCTGAACCCCCTGCATGAAAGTACGGGTCAATGAATGCGTCACCAAAGGATGCTGAAAAAAGATCGCCAGAGCAGAAACCTGACCCTTGATAGTGAACAACGCCAGTTTCTGGTTGAGCCCCTTCTGTAGGAAGGCCAGAACCCGAGATACCAAGAAGGAACGAGAGGTCCACTCCCCGGCTTCGCACCAGGCGAATTAAGCCTTCCGGGTGCGGTGGAAAATCTTACGTGAAGTGGCCTTATGTGCCTCCAGCATGGTGGGAATCACAGAGTCTGAGACGCCTCAATCCCTCAACTCCTGGGATTCAATAGCCAGGCCATTAAAACCAGAGAGGGTAAAGTAGGATGTCAGATGGGCCCCTGGGACAGAGGAGCCCCGCGAGGCGGAAGCCACCAAGGGACGTCCACCACCATTCCTACTACAACGGCGTACCAAAGAAGCCTTGTCCAATCTGGGGCTACCAGCATGGTCGGCATACCCTCTGCTCTTATTCTGCACAGAAGGTGTGGAAGCAGTTTAAGAGGAGGAAAGGCCTGGATGAGTCGATACCGAGTCCAAGGCCACAAGAGCATCCGCCGCGTCCTGCCAAGGGAGCCCTCATTCAGCTCACAAAGGTCTGCACCTTCCGACTGAGTCGGGATGCTAGCCAGTCCACGTCCGGAGCACCCCATCTCAGACAAACCTGATGAAACACGTCCGGGTGCAGGGACTACTCTCACTGAGATAATCCGCCTGCCAACTTTCTACGTCCGGCATGTGAACGGCAGAGATTGCCGAAACATGACTTTCGCAGAATGGGAACTACCCCCGAGACCGCAGCCAAGCTTCTTGTCCCACTCTGGTGATACACGTATACCACAGCCGTGGCATTGTCCGACTTATTCCGGACTGGGCACCCGTGCATTCTCGATCCAATGGGAGAGACAGCACCAAAAATGCCCGCAATTCCAGGATATTGATCGGGAGACGAGACACCTCCGGAGACTGCCGTCCCTGGGCTGAGAGGAGCCCCAGGACTCCGCCCCAGCCTGTCAGGCTGGTGTCCGTCGTGATCACTGT
This sequence comes from Glandirana rugosa, assembly GCA_018402905.1. Lineage (NCBI taxonomy): Eukaryota > Metazoa > Chordata > Amphibia > Anura > Ranidae > Glandirana > Glandirana rugosa. The sequence goes on from BLSH010431951.1 coordinate 638,992, forward strand.
CCAGTGAAGGGGGAGGAAAGGCTTCCCCGACCGAAGAGCCGGGGACCACAGCCACCAGAGTAGCGAGGCCCTTACCTGGTGATCCATCCTGATTACCCGTTCCCGGAAAGATGGGAACCTGTCCCATCTCAGGAAAATCTCTTATTGCAGAACCCGGGTGTGGTAGTGAGCGTAAGAGACTGCCTCGAAAGGGGCCACCATGAGGCCTAGGACCCACATGCAAAAAACGGAGTGAGGCCCAATTCTAGGACAGCAGGGACCGAAATGCCGACTGAAGCGGCTGCCGCTTGGTAGGCGGAAGGAAAATCTTCTGCATCCAAGATCAGCCCCAGATACTCCAGGCAGTGAGACAGAATCAGAACCGACTTTGGAAGGTTGATCACCCATCCGAACTCGTGCAGAGTGTGCAGGGTGATCGTCACATTGGCCCTGAGCGCTGGAGCCGACTCTACTTGCAGAAGAAAATCCTCCAGACACGCCACCACCGCGATGCCCCTCTGCCTCCGCAGAGCCAAAACCGGGGGGCCAGCAGTTTGGCGAAGACCCAAGGCGCCGAGGCCAGGCCAAACGGGAGAGCTATGAACTGGTAGTGATCCTCTCCAACCGCAAGGCGCAGATAGGAATATGCAGGTATGCATCTTTGATGTCAGGGGAGGCCAGGAAAAAACGCCCTGGTGCAGGACCACTACCACCGAGTGGACCGACTACATCCGAAAACCTGCGGACTTGCACAAACCTGTTGAGGTCCCTCAGAACCCCATCCTTCTCCGGAACCATGAAAAGGTTGGAACAAAAAAACCTTGGGAACGCTCCGCATGCAGAATGGGAACGACCGCCCCTGACCAAACAGGTCCCGTATGGCCCTGAAATAGGGCCCACAGCCTGTCCGCAGGCAGCTGCATGTTGGAGGGGGACCCCCTGTCTGCGAACCCCAGGAGACGCCCCCCCCACCCGAGAGCCGGGTGGAGGCAACCTGGCATGCGGAGGAGGCCTTGTCCCCTGACTTGGCATGGTTACGCTGCCAGGGACACTTCTGTCCCCCCGCGGGGGCCGTAGCGGGCTGCAAACCCTTGCCCGGGGGGAAGACGCAATCCACCTCGTCTCCGGAAGAAAGGTGCTCTTCCCACCTGTGAGGTTGCTGATAATCTCAACCAAGGAGGCCCAAAGAGTCGCCCACCCTGGAGAGGCAAGTCCGCCAGGGCCCTTTTTAGAAGTCTGGTCCGTCGACCAGCACTACAGCCAAGGCCACCGCCTGGCCACACAGAGACCACGGACTCCTTGGACGTCAGGGAGGCCATGTCCAGGGCTGCATCACACAGATACTGTAGCCCATGGACAGGCTGATCAGCGAGACCCACGCAATCAGGGGGAACCTGAGTGTTGCTCAACTCGCTATATAACAGCTTCGCCCACACAGTGAGTGTTGTGCGACGCTAGCGCAGAAGCCACAACGGGCCGCCTGGCTGAACCCGTCATAGCAAACAGGGATCTAACGCAAGCTTCGGCCTTCCTGTCAGCCGGGTCCCTAAAAGGACGGTGTGCCCTCCACCGAGATAGTGGTCGCCCTATTCAGGCGGGACACGGGGGGGGGACAACCACAGGTGGTGATGCCCACTTCTTCAACAGTTCCTCCCCAAAGGCATAACGCACAGCGAAATGTCTGGGGATGGGGGGGGCTTTGAGGCCGAGCCCAGTCCCTATAAACAACCTGTTCCAGAAAATCCACATACGGGAAGACCTGAACCGTACAGGCTGGTCTATGCAGCCCGAAGGGGCTGGGTACCCCTTGATGGGGTCCCATCTGGTCTTCCAATTGCAGGATCTCAAGCTCTGAGGTGATCAGAGTGTCTACTAGTGCCCTCCCGTGCGCAGCAGCGGATGCCTCACACTCATCCCCGCTATCAGGAGCATCAAGGATCTCGGGAAACGAATGTCTCCTGGACCATCGACCTGCCGTCTATAAGGATCGGGGTCCCTGAAGAACTGGCTGCAGGCACAGAGAGGTCCAGTGGGGAAGCACCCGCAGTGGCTGCCATCCTGTCACCCACCCTGGCAGCGCCAAAACAAGGCCCAATGCCAGGAGACCACTGCACCCCCCACCCCACATCTGAGCAAGGCTGGGCACAAGGGGCACCCCAGAGGGACTCACCACCCGACCCGGAGAAGAGCTGCTTGCCGCTGTTGTCCACCGCTGTTGCTGCCCCGCTCGCCTTCTGTCCTTCTCCACTGCTGCTGTCCAGAGCTGCTGCTGCCCAGGGAGATCCGGCCGTGCGGGGGGGGGATAAAACGGCACCAGCGCGACCAGGACCACCCCCTGGCACACACAGGCCAGATCAAGGTGCAGAGACAACAGAAAAATGGCCTTGCACCACTAGAGGCAAAACCCCATAGAGAACAGCGGCACGGCTACGCCAAAATGGCCGCCGGCCGTTCCCCAGGCCGAGTGATCCGACCGCCGCAGCACGAGGTGCGGAGGGGGGACGGGGGGGACCTCTAGGGCCCTACGTACACACACACCCTGGGAGCCCCTGGGGAGAAGGGGGGTGCGACAGCGGGGTATCAGAGGGGTGGGGGAGGGGGGATTACTAGCAAGGGAGGGGGGGAGACCACCCACTACCCTGACACCCCGGAGGGGGGACCCGGTCTTATTTCATGAGATATTACGGCCCATTGAGTGATCGCATTGACCACCACTGTTTGTGAGGATTCTGTGATAAAGGTCTTGCGGGGACTACTCCTGCACCCCTGGCTGGGGTTGAGCCACATGTCATTTGGTCTTGCTCATCTGTTAAGTCTCTCTTTTGTCTGTGGTGGACTACACAGCATGCCTTACTCAGCACTTTGCGTGATTGTTTGCATCAAGATACCTGCCTAGGAGTCACTTTGCCTAGTGGAATAATTAGACTGATTGGCCACAGACAGAGCCTTTTAATTTTGATAAATGTCAGCTGGTCCACAGAGTCTGTGGACATACACGCTCTCATATCTGTCACAAAACATCCGGCAGACCTGAATGCCTGGTCGGAAAGCAGAACAGCCCAGCAGCTCTATTGCATACTGGGCAAGTTCTGGCCAGTGGTCTATTCTCATGACCCAGTAACCCAGTGGATCGTCAACTGGAAAGCTCCCCGTATCTGTTTTCGCCCCTAGATAATCTCCCACCATATGATGAAGACGATGCCAATGGGATGTGGAAGCTGACAGCCCTGGGCACAGAGGACTAAAAACATTTGGAAAGGCATCACTGAGACTTCTCCCCCGCTCCTCTCTTGGCTAACAGAAGCCTCAAAACAATGTTTTCCACCAGACTGTAACCTATCAGAGTTGGAAAAGGCATTACATAAATTCCTCTTTAAAGTGTCCTCAAGAGATTTTATCCTCTGCTCCCTGCGTGGGGATGGGATGAGTTCCGAGACTTTCCCCTTGCAACGGTGGTCAAGGAGGGCTGCCAACCAATAGTGATCCTTCTTCTAGATGCGACATATTCTTGGGTCCTTTTGCAGGCTTTGAAGAATGAGAGAGCCCATGCACCACAAGTTTGTGAAGGCATGAGAAGCAGACTCCTTGGGGTCACTGAGGTTTACAGTATCCGGCATTGCCTCCTCCCAGCCGCATACTACTCCCAAGGGTTCTAGGGATGGAAAACCATCTGTTAAGGGTTGACATATGTCTAGCTCTGCTTCAATTCCTCCAAAGCTACTAGAATCCTCCTCCTCTTCTTCCCTCTCCTCTTGTGTTTTCTGTGGCGTAGGAAGAATGGTGTCTGCATAAAGCGGTCCTTGAGATGAAAGGAAGTCCTCCTCTTCCTCCCACTGCTCTGCCTCAAGTGCCCTATCTATAATGTCATGCAGAGTCTGCTCCAGCAGGAACACAACAGGGATTGTGTCACTGATGCATGCATTGTCACAGCTCACCATCCTTGTGCTCTCCTCAAATGGTGACAATACAGTGCATGCATCCTTTATCAGCAGCCATTGGTGTGGGGTAAAAAAGCCGAGCTGGCCTGAGTCTGTCCTTGTGCCATACTCACACAGGTACTCGTTGATGGACCTCTGCTGCATGTGTAGCCGCTGCAGCATTGCCAAAGTTGAGTTCCACCTGGTGGGCATGTCACAAATAAGGCCATTTATGGGCAGGTGGAATTCAGCCAACTGAGCACTGGCTGTGTATGACCTCCTGAAATGGCTCCAGACTCTTCTGGCCCGCTTTAGCAGATCTTCCAACCCTGGGTACCTATTTAAAAAATGCTGCACCACCAAATTGAGGCACATGTCGGCTTTTCCTGTCTAAGGGCGGACAGGTGGTTTGTACCATTATCTCACACCTCTGGGCCTGCCCCTACAGAGCTGCCAGAATCTCTGCTCCGGTGTGGCTTCTGTGCCCTATACAGACCAGCTGAAGAACTGCATGGCACCTTTCAGTCTGACTCATTGAATAGCCATTTGAACGCTTAGGGTGTACTTGTAGTTCATGGGACAATTCAGCAGAGGAGGGCATAGAAGAGGAGGGGGTGGAGCTGACAAATCCCGCATCACCTCTATCTGAATGGAGATGAGGCAGCACAACAAGCTGCAGCACTGAACCCTGTCCTGCATCATTCTGAATTGCAAGCAGAGTTACCCAGTGTGTTGTGAATGAAATATATTGTCCCTAACCATGCTTGCTGGACCACGTGTCAGCAGTAACGTGGACCTTGCGGCTGACTTTCTTGCCCAATGATGCCACAACTTTGCCTTCCATGTGATGGTAGAGAGCTGGAATAGCCTTACGTGAAAAGAAATAGTGACTGGGAACCTGCCATTGTGGTATAGTACATTCTGCAAATTCACGGAAGGGGTCGGAATCCACCAGACGGAAAGGCAGGAGTTGCAAAGCCAGCAGCTTTGGCAAGCTTGAATTTAGATGCTGGGCATGTGGGTGGCAGTGACTGTATTTTTTTTTTCGCTGCAGCAGATGGGGCAGAGAAATTTGCCTGCTGTAGTCTACAGCTAGTGGTGTGCTACTGGCAAACATGCTGCAAGGACCTGGCAAACCCTGCGCTATACCATCATCCCTGTCAGTGGAGGCTGCTGAGAGGTCATGGGTTATAGCAGGGGTAAACCAGAAAGGTGATGAGTGAGGAGGAGCAGAATTGCATCCCTTTTGTGTGGCTTTCAGGTGCTCTTGCCAATGGGCTGAGTGGTGGGAGGTTACATGCCTTGTCAAGTATGTGGTACCCAAGTGGCTGGTGTTATGGCCACGATTGATGTGCTTGAGGCAAAATTTGCAAATTGCAACAGTGAGATCGGCTGCACATGTGCTAAAAAGGGCCCAAACAGCTGAGCTGTGGGAAGCAGGCCGGGAGATAACCGCTCCACAATTTGGTGGAATAGGGTGTCTGCTTTCTACTCTTCCATGATGGTTGCCTCTTTGGGGTTGTGCCTCACCCTCACTTTCCTCCTTGGCTCTATCCAGCGCCCAAGTCGCGTCAGTGACCTCATCATTATCCCTTCCATCCTCATTATCAGTGGAGACAACTTGGCAATACGCTGCAGCTGGGGGAACATGACTGCCAATTTGTTCTTTACCAGTGTTCTCCCCTCTCTGTAGGCTCATGTGCCTACCTTCCTCAATCTCAGAACCAAGACCTGAGACAAGTAATGGCTATGCATCGTCAAGGAGCAAGGAGCAAGTGACTGACACTGTGTTAAAATAACTCAGCTGACACCTCCATGCCTGATGCTGGGGCTATGACAGGAGAAGCTGTGGACAAGGAGGCAGAATAAGCCACTTTGGCAGCTGCAGTGGACTGCATACTAGTCTCTGCTTGGGTGAAAAAAGGATGAGGAGGATGATGACGGTTTAGTAAGCCAGTCCACCACCTCCTCTGCATACTGTGGCTGGATGGCACAGGCAACATCACTAAACAGAGGAAATTATGCCCTGCCTGAGGATGGACCATGTCCACCTTTGCCTGTGGACACATACGCTGCTGGCCCCCTTACAGTGCCAAGGGAATGTCTGCCTCTCCTTGATGGCCTCCCACACATGATGGGGGAAATTTAATAAAGATGTGGAAATGTGTAGGTGGATGCAGTTTAATCAATGGAAAGTGGTGTTTGTGTAATGAGTACTCAAGTTAAAGTGCACCAGACACACTCCACTGACAGACTACAATATACTGCAGTAAAACTGCAGTGATGCACTGCAATATACTGTGGTAAACGTGCAGTAACGCACTCAAATATAATGCATTAAATGCACAGTAACGCACCCAAATATACTGCGTTAAACGTACAGTAACACACGGATAAATACTGCATTAAACACGCAGTAACGCACTGATAAATACTGAGCTAAATGTGCAGTAATGCACTGCTATATACTGCATTAAATGTACAGTAACACACTGATATACACTGATATACACTGCGTTAAATGTGCAGTAAACCACTCAAATATACTGTGTTAAACATATAGTAACACATGGATATATACTGTATGAAACGTGCAGTAACGCACTGATATACAGTGTACTGCCTTAAAAGTGCAGTAATGCACTGATATATACTGAAGGAAACCTGCCCTGACAAATTAAACTGACACTAAAGTAAAAATGAATGGTCACACTACACTCAAAAAAACTGACACTAAAGTAAAAATTAACAGTAGCCTACACACACTGAACTATCACTAGATTCACACTAAACTGATATTCTACACCGACAATAAAAGCACAATAGCACACTAACTCGCTAGCAGCACTGAACAGAGCCCTGTTTTATCTCTCTCCACGCCAATATCACACTGCAAATGGCCGCTATGGGGAGAATATTTTTACAGTGTGGGGCGGGACTAAGAGCAATGAGCTATGAATGGATAGGGTCATCATTACTTTCTCCAATCATGGCTCTGAAAGTGCTCTGTGTCCTGATTGGGCAAAGCTTTCATTGTTTTAGCCAATCAGGGCTTCCAATGCACTGTGCAGCAGCGCAGTGCATTGTGGTCATTCGGCGGGCCAAACAAACGGTTGAACGCCCCGATAATTTGGGTGTTCGTCGAATGGGCTAACAGCCAATGTTCGGCCCGAACTCATGCTCGGGCCGAACCGTTCACCCAGCTCTACTGATAGGTAGGCTTTTATTGCATACTCAGTATGTCTCCTCTAGAAAAGAAGTTTCTCCTCTGCCTGCCAGCAGTGGTTCTCCTAAATTCACGCTGAGCTGAGCATGTGCAGCCCAGTGTACATTCATGTCATATTTTGCTCTCACAATGAATTAACACTTATGTGCTGGAGTTATGTCATCCTGGGCTGGCCATCAAGAGAACTGAAGATTCCAAACCCAGAAGACGACTGGGTAAAAATGTCAGTGCTAGCAAGGGAGCTTGGGGATGTTGCAAAGCTGCCGGGGAAGCATGTACAGGGAATGTTAGATCTGCTTCAACAATTATCATTTAACAATAAGCACTCATTAATGGATGGAAAAGATTGTACCTGGAGGAGGCAGCTCAAGTTTCATTTTCCTTAGCTCCGCCATCGATGTCTGTAATTGTTCAACCACAATATCATCATCGTAGCTCAAGGAACGGGCAATCTTCTCTTGGAGAAATTCCCGAAGGTCCTCCATTGACATTTTCAACAAGCGTTCTATGCACAGAAATATAAAATAGGTTCAAGTGATGCTGCTTGCCAACAGATGCCAAAATACATTGAGTTAAATCTGTGATACTATGAATCATACCAATGACAGATAGTGTTTATAATTAAGAAGCTTAGAAAATACAATGCCATTCTATCCCTGTCATTATATTCTATATAATAAACTATTAGCAGGTTATTGAATCATGCGTTTGGACGCTTGTCGTATGCAGAGGGTAGCTTTACTTTCACATACCTCAAAACTTTTTGAAATGCTAACGAGATACACCTATCAGCAAAAGTATGTAAGCATAGGACACACCGCCTGCCATGCCCCCTTAAAGGAGAATTATTCAAAAACAATGATTAGTTAAACAGGCAAGTGCTTTTTTTTAACCACTAGTATTTGTTTATCCTGGGTTTTGACACTTACAAATGCAACAATTTAGAAATTGGATGAAAGGTTTAGCAGTGGGAAATGCTTTTTGAAGGATAAGTGCATTTTATATACAATTATACAGATCAGACGAGAATGAGGGACAGATGAGGAGGAAAGAGGGACAGAGGGACTATGTTCCAAACCAGGGACAGTCTCTTGAAATCAGGGACAGTTGGGAGCTATGCTTTCATTGAGAAATATCAGAACATGAACAGGAACAAACCGTAACTAAATACAAACGAATACACAGAACAGTGGACAGATAACATTTCCTCTTATTGCATTACAATACACTTTCCATGCACATAACACTAATACTGCAGTGCCACCTGCTGCTATAGATAGGTATAATGCATACGGTACTTATAGTTCAGTTTATGTGCAATCATGCTGTTGCTCTTTCCAACATAACCATGTATAATTATATGAATTGAGACATGCAACTTCCTTTTAATATTGGTTACACTAGATTTAATTAATGGAAATGTCCTACTTTTATGCAGTTTCAGTATGGTGTAAGCCATGGCTGGTAGCACTCGCTCGCCTTCCAAAATATAGATGTCCCACAGTCTAAGAGTGAGTGTAAATGGTGTCTGGAAATGAATAGAAAGCAAAACAAGCAATGAGGTTAAACTGTCCTGTCAATGCATCTGTACATTCTGAGCATAAGTATACATTTTTGCTGCTGGGTATAGTACATGTGGGATTGCTACATGCAACACCAGGGATCAGAATAATGCAACAGTTTCACCCATGTATAAAGCAGAAATGGTCTGAGCCGGGAACCTTAAAGGACCAGACTTGGTCATAGGATACCCAACAATCTGACCAATGCATTTTTGCTTTTTGTGTACTAAGCAAAGACAATACAAGGCAGTTTACTGTTGCTTTGTCTTCAGTACTAAGAATATGGCCAAAGATGTACTGAATAGAAGATAAACGTTTAAAAATAGCTGTGAAAAGGAATTGTCACAAAGATCTGAATGTTATGAATGTTATTATAACCCTATATATGATTTTAACCCTATATATAGCAAGACCTATAAGAACTAGATGATGTGCTAAAACGCTGAAGTCAAGCTTAGTTCCCTATATTGCTGGTCCCCTTTGCTCAGATATCACTCCATTAATGTCAACAGTTTACGCAGCGCTTTACAATGTAGAGGGGGGACAGCACAGTTACAGTACAGTTCAATACAGAATGGACAGGAGGGCCCTGCTCGTAGAGCTTACATTTTAGAGGGAAGGGGGTGGTGGTGCAAAAAGTAATAGCTGCGGGGGATGGGTTGATGGGGGTGACTCAAGTACAGTACTTAGGTGGGTGAGGGATAGACTTCCCTGAATAAATGAGTTTTCAGGGATCTTCTAAAAGTGGACAGGGTAGGGGCTGATCGGACATACCGGGGCAGGGAGTTCCAGAGGATTGGAGAGGCTCTGGAGAAGTCCTGAAGGCGAGCATGGGGGGAGGTAATAAGGGAGCTAGAGAGCAGGAGGTCCTGGGAAGAGTGGAGGGGACGATTTGGGCGATATTTGCAGATGAGGTTGGTGATACAGCTGGAGGCAATGTTGTGGATGGCCTTATATGCTGTGGTTAGTATTTTGAATTTTATACGGTGGGTTAAGGGAAGCCAGTGAAGAGATTGGCAGAGAGGGGCAGCAGTCGTGGATCAGTCAGTGAGGTGAATGAGTCTAGCAGCAGCATTCATAATAGACTGAAGGGGGGAAGCAAAATTATGTACAGTATCTGAAAATGTCCGGTAATCCAAGCCCAGAAGTGTTTTTTCTGCACAGTGCAAGCCATTTATATATAAAGTTTGGCAGTATATACATGGCCCACTGTTGCCATGTATTTAAGCAAAAGTGTACTTTTATCCGTTAAAGGGAAAGTCTGAACATTGTTTTTGTACTTACCCGGTCTAAGAAGCACTGCAAAAACCACTTTGTTGTATAAATTCCAGTAGACATATCTTCCTTGTCCTAAGAAAAAAATAGGCATGTTGTGTTAAATCTCCACAAGCACTGCTATTAACTAAGTGCAAGTTCTTCTTTTCTATAGTCACAATATCATATTGTAGAAGTGATTCACAAGAGGCACAATTCATAGGGCTTAATCACCCAAAGTCAAGCATTAGTCTTAAACGAATCGATTGGTGTGATGGTTACCTAGCTTTTCACACAATATATGACACTGCAGTTTTATGGCTGAAAAATGCAACTTTTTCCAGTATCACTCACACTTTGGTTGTTTTATGATTCCACACAATTAACAGTATATGCATGAAAGGAACCGCACAGGATAACAATTTAACACTGGTAAAAATAAGCAACTAACTTTCATTCTGAAAAGAAGACATCACACTGAAGTTGGGTTTACACTGCCGTGTGGATCGGCTCACAGCAGGGATCCGGTGCGTCCCTGTTAACCGTTCCAGGTCTGATTTCAGTCTGAATTTTTGGCTGGATTCAAATCTGAAGACGCACAGGACTGTGCAATTCGCTCCGCAGCCATCCCGGAGCTGTGTGAACCAGCTCCATCACAGCCTCCTGACATGTGAATTTCCCCGCATTCAGTTTGCAATAGTGTGAACCCAGCCTGAATGTTTGGCAGGTCAGGTGGCAGTAACAAAGCCACTGCTACAATGAAAAAGAGGCTTGCCTGGACCAGAAACCACCTCCAGTGTACTATTGAAACTGAAAGAAGGCCTTATGGACATTCAACATTTGAAATCTTTAGTTCATCACACAGGGTTTTTGTACACTGTTGAGTAGGTGACAAGATGATTTCTCAATGGGTGACACCAACTGTTAAAAGAGTAGTAGGGGCTATGCATCTGTCCTTCACCTGCTCTGCAGTGAGAACTAAGCGATCAAGCACCACTGAACGCTCAGTTCTCCCCCTACACTCTGAGCAGAGAGCTGTGACGGTCAGTTAGTGGCTCTCTGCTCTCCTCTCCAGCGCCCACTGGAGCACTGGGCTGTGTAGGGGGCAGGAGGGCCTGACTCAGGCTCTCAGCAGATTGCAGCAAGGCTGAGCTGTTCCAGGCTTCTGGGTGGATACTGACCATATGCCCGGGATCTTTTCGGATCCTGAACTGGCTCCGTTACGTCAGCTGGTCACAGGAGTGCATAACAAACTGTACTCCTGTGATCAATAGGAAAAGTATGGCCCAAATAGTTTTGCCCATACTTCTCCTTTAAACCTGATGGTCTGGGGCTTCTTTGCTGGATTCAGAGTAGTGACTTGCACAGAGGGACTGGCACCCTAAACATCAAGACCTACCATAGCATATTCTCTGGTCTATGCCTAATTTGACAGGGGTTCACTGCAGAATAAAGACTCAGAACAAGATGGTGGCATTAAAATCAAGGAATGGCTAGCATAGTCTCCAGACATAAAGCTCATGGAGCTGGTTTGGGATGACCTGGACAGGAAGTGTACATATATAGTTATATCCCCAGTATATGCTATCTCAGACACATAAGAAGATTTTAACCACTAGTTGTTCAGGAAATGGCAATACCATGTGTTTCTTCAGTTTTGGGAATAACTTGATGAGAATTTGTTCATGGTGACTCTGAAACCTCTGGAGCTTTGGAAACCCAGGAATAAAAAAACCTTCAAAGAAAACATTGGTAGATTGGATTATTACACTATTAGCATAAATGTTAGCACAAGCATGATAAATCTGCATCTGGCAGTGCACAAAGAACTACAAGTCCCTTAATGCTAAGACTTCTAAAAGCGAGACGCCTGACACTGCATCCTATGTAAAACTGATTACAGCAGATCTAGGGACTTTCCTGGATGGCACCCAAGCACATAAATTCAGTAAATGAACATAAATAAATATTTTCAAATGTATTAATCATATCACATAAAAATTAAAAGAATAACATATGATGCACAATAAAATATTCTTTCTTGACACACTACAAAGACCACATACAGTATCTCACAAATGTGAGTACACCGCTCACATTTTTGTAAATATTTTATTATTATATCTTTTCACGTGACAACACTGAAGAAATGACACTTTGCTACAATGTAAAGTAGTGAGTGTGCAGCTTGTATAACAGTGTAAATTTGCTGTCCCCTCAAAATAACTCAATACAGCCATTAATGTCTAAACAGCTGGCAACAAAAGTAAGTATATACCTAAGCGAAAATGTCTAAATTGGGCCCAATTAGCCATTTTCCCTCCTCGGTGTTATGTGACTCGTTAGTTTTCTCAGGTGTGAATGGGGAGCAGGTGTGTTAAATTTGGTGTTATCGCTCTCACTCTCTCATACTGGTCACTGGAAGTTCAACATGGCACCTCATGGCAAAGAACTGAAAAAAAGAATTGTTTCTCTACATAAACATGGCCTAGGCTATAGGAAGACTGCCAAGACCCTGAAACTGAGCTGCAGCATGGTGACCAAGATCATACAGCAGTTTAACAGGACAGGTTCCACTCAGAACAGGCCTCACCATGGTCAACCAAAGAAGTTGAGTGCACGTGCTCAGCGTCATATACAGAGGTTGTCTTTGGGAAATAGACGTATGAGTGCTGCCAGCATTGCTGCAGAGGTTGAAGGGGTGGGGGTCAGCCTGTCAATGCTCAGACCATATGCCGCACACTGCATCAAATTGATCTGCATGACTGTCACCCCACAAGGAAGCCTCTTCTAAAGATGGTGCACAAGAAAGCCCACAGTTTGCCGACCAGGGACATGGATTACTGGAACCATGTCCTGAGACCATGATAAACTTATTTTGTTCAGATGGTGTCAAACGTGTGTGGCGGCAACCAAGTGAGGAGTACAAAGACAAGTGTGTCTTGCCTACAGTCAAGTATGGTGGTAGGAGTGTCATGGTGTGGATCTGCATGAGTGCTGCCGGCACTGGGGAGCTACAGTTTATTGAGGGAACCATGAATGCCAACATGTACTGTGACATACTGAAGCAGAGCATGATCCCCTCCCTTCAGAGACTGGGTCGCAGGGCAGTATTCCAACATAATAACGACCCCAATCACACCTTCAAAACAACTACTGCCTTGCTAAAGAAGCTGAGGATAAAGGTGATGGACTGGCCAAGCATGTCTCCAGACCTAAACCCTATAGAGCATCTGTGGGGCATCCTCAAATGGAAGGTGTAGGAGCACAAGGTCTCCAACATCCACCAGCTCCATGATATCGTCATGGAGGAGTGGAACAGGACTCCAGTGGCAACCTGTGAAGCTCTGGTGAACTCCATGCCCAAGAGGGTTAAGGCAGTACTGGAAAATAATGGTGGTCACACAAAATATTGACACTGTGGGCTCAATTTTGACATTTTTACTTAGGGGTGTACTCACTTTTGTTGTAATTTCCTCAGTGTTGTCACATGAAAAGATATAATAAAATATTTACACAAAATGAACGGGTGGCTGGTTTAAAATACACTAGCTGGGGGGCACGGGGGGGGGGGGGGAGAGGGTAGCTGGTGGGACCCCCACCCCCTTCTCCTCAAGATTCCTATTCCTGCCCCATAATAATGACCCCATTTAGTCCACTCCCTACTTTGGTGCCTTAAAACGATAGGCAGCTATGCAACATAGATTCCCATCCGAAATAGCCGTAGTGTAAATTATTCTTGGACACAATTTCTTAATGGTACAAACCCCTATATAGGTTGCCTCCATAGGATCACCAAGGTTAATTTAAATGTAGATCTAAGCTATAAACAGACATGTGTACACACTGTATGATAGATACACAAAAGGCATCATTAGTCCTCGGACTTTGTTAATTCCTCACACTATGTGATCTCGTGTAAACCCAGATGTACAAAGCTTTACTGTGACTTTGCCATTTTTTGCGGTTCCTAGCTATGTTCTACTAGTTACATGTAATGTAACTGGAACGTGTTGATTGTATTTCTTGTAAAAATTTCAATAAAATGATATATGGAAAAAAAAATTACAAAAATGTGAGGGGTGTACTCACTTTTGTGAGATACTGTATGTTTGCAATATACCTACATATAAATTGCAGCAAAAGACTCACTGTTTAAGATGTTTTTGGCAGAGTATAACAAGGTCCTACAGGTATTACATCTGTGGAGGCATTGCACTGTCTAAAACTGCTGTGCGACAACGATGGGACTATATGCTTCTAAAGAAATGTAAATTTCTATATTTGTATGTCATCTGCTAAAACTGAACTGACCCCTAGGACCAAGCTGTCTGCTTTCCAGTAAACAACCTTGATAAATGTGTGCTCAGGAGATGTCAGGCCAGAGACTTCTGCACAGAGCATCTGACCCCAGGAAAGCAAAGCAGGCTGTTAAATATTTGCTTAGGATGTCACAAAAATGGAGACCTCTGAAAATGCAACAATTGGGAATATATTTTTTTAGGAATGTTGGTACTGACCTGATATGTTAACAGATTTCAGCTATGCACATGGAAGGCCCCTGTAGGTTAGAACCCAAGCTATGCTTTTGTGTAGTGCAGCGGGGGGACTGAAGCAGTTATATTTATGATTATTTAAACAGAATGATGTACTTCGGTTACGTAGTTAATCTGGTTGAAAAAAGACACAAGTCCATCCAGTTCAACCAACAGCATAATTTTAAATTATGGCCAAATGATATTCAAGGAGATATCTGTCTACTTCTAATGCCACCACTGCTGCCATTAATGACAGATAACTGGGTCATGGTAATGTATCTTACTAGGGTGCCATCACTTCTCATTTTGACCGCAATAAGAAATTCGATTTTTCTGTCATTCATAAAAATGACATGAATAAAACAGTCCCGTTTTGGTATTTCTTCTTTAACTTGAACTCACCGTGCATTGCATGTCTCTGGTTGGTTAGCAGCTGAGCTAAAGCCCAAAAAGCATCCTCCTCATTCAGGTACATGAGCAGCACGGCTGCAATCTGACTCATCCCCTGGCAGTAACTGACTTCCTGCAGAAGACAGACACAGGGAAAATCAGTACTGTACAGTATGAAAACACAGTCTGGAAATATAGATGAAGATTCTCAACACCATTCAGTGGCTATTTACAATGAACCTCTCAGGTCTTGAAATGTAATGTTACCGATAAAAGGAGGCACCATAGCATGCCTACAGCTACCTTTGTTAAAGTGGTTGTAAACTCATTAAAAAAAAAAACCTGCAAAACAAAGGCATAATGAGCTAGTATGCATCGCATACTAGCTCATTATGAAATAGTTATCTTGGAACTAAGTTTTTTCAGCGGTCTCGGCACACCGATGTGACCGGCGACATGCTTCTTCCGGGTCCACGGCTCCGGCCAATCACAGCACGGGTTCCAGCGATGTGATTGGCTGCACCCGCGCTAACGTCACTCCCACGCATGTGCACGGGAGCCGCAGATTACGGCACATTTACTGAAGAAACTGCACCCTGGGCCACCCTGGGGGCCGATTCTTCAGTGCACATGTGCCGATGACGTCGGCACATGCAGATACAGGGAACATCTCCTAAACTGTGCAAGTTTAGGAGATATTCCCAGGACCTACAGGTATGCCTTATTATAGGCTTACCTGTAGTTTAAAGTGGTTGTCCAGAGTTGACAACCACTTTAATAAGACTTCTATGTAGCAACAGAAATTCTGATCCAACATAACCTTGTCAGACTTCAGATATAATTTATCTACCCTATTGCCTTACTACCTCACTAGAACAGTTCTGGTAGCAAGGCACAATTTATTGGTTAATAAGACATAGAGAGGAGTTTAGATAGACATCAAGGAGAGACTCCTATCAGTTCTCAATTTGTGTACAGGACAAGAAGTGAAGTGAAATCTCCCCAATGGGACACAGACTACAGATGTCCCAAAAAAAAAACAACAAATGAAAATAATACTTTTTCATATAAGAGGCAATCTGCTGGACAGGTTGTAGGTAAGGATCCCTTGGGCAAAAAAATCAAAGAGGAGTAAAGCAGTTATAGGGGAAAGTGGGCTAAGGGTGGACTAGTCATAATACAGGAGGGTAGGAAGTGGAGGTTGGGGGATATCAGGAAGATTAGAAGGTGGGAAGAGGAAGGATAGAGGTGCAAGCAATTTGGGAAAAGAAAATAAGAGAGAAAAAGGAGGAGGTAGGGCAGTGGGAGGCAGATAAGAAAAGTAGGGTTTCTTTGCAATCATGGTGGGGATCGCTTATTTATCAAGGTACAGATTTAAAATTTCAAAGCAGGTAGAGTGTAATCCAATGGTCTCAAACCCTGCAAAATTTGGGAGTTTGTTCATCAAGGATAGCTGTATGCCATTTTTTCAATGTCATACAGAGGTTAACAGAGGACTTACAGTATAACTAAAGGCAAAACTTTTTTTCTTTTTTTTAATTTTGGATATATTTGAGAGATTAGGACGTGTCATGTTTTGTCTGTGCCCCTGATAGAGAGATTCGCCTCCCCTGTTTGTGCGGCTTACCATTATAAGCAACAGTGAAAATAAATTCCAAACTTTGGGTCACCAAAACAGGAATAGAGGTGAAACATTCTAATGGGGACACTAGTTCTGGTGACCATAGTGACAACCAGGGATTCCCTCACTCATCCAAAAAAAAAAAAAAAAAAAAAGGTTTTGCCTTTACTCCTGCTTCACTCTTCCCGAAAGAGATAGACTGTTTTTTTTGTCCAGGCCCTGGCTATTCTTTACATTGCAGCTGTGAATATATTAGTAAGTGGAATTATTCAGTAAAGCTTCAACCAGGCCTTTCCACAAAGATCTATTTTTAAGTGTATAGATCAGCTTATACTGACGCCACTAAAAATGTTTGCCTTTGGGATAGCTCCAAACGAAGAAAAATTATTCCTCTGTATTGCAACTCCTAAAACACTGAGGTGTATCCTGAAATTGCATGTGGGATGCGAGCCAGGACCAAGTACCGCCTCATAAGCTGTATTTAATTGGTTTTGGCAGCCAAGACATTGATCAACTTTTTTTTTTTATATTTTGGCATAAATTCTGGCATTTATTTGGGGGAATTTTCTAGGATTGAAGAAATGGGTAGATGAGAAGAATTCAATCTGCCTGGGAATTTGACATTATTCCAGAACTTATAAGAATGTAGCATTACAGAGCTCTGTAAATTGTTTCTTAAGATGGATCTATAAGATAGAAGTTATGGAAATGGTGTATGCTTTTAGTATAATCCAAAGAAGAATGTTGGATCATGTGACAAACTGAACAAGTGTCAACTGGGGGATTTGTGCTGCATGATAGTAGTTAGTTAAGGACCGTTTTACATTGCAGCACTGTAGTACCCACAGTCATTCTGTGGGTTACCCATGATTTCCCATAGAATTTCTATTTTCTGAAAGCGGGCCAAAAGTCCTGCATGCTGCATCTTTGGTGCTCTTTCAGAAAATGCACCAAAAACACGGGACATAATAGAAAGTCTATGGGAAACGGTGGGTCAACTGCACAAAACCTGCAGATACACCTGCTCTGTGACCAAACCCAAGTACAGCAGTGTGAAACCGCTCAAAGTGGGGACTCCCAGGTTTCCATGAGATTTGTTTGTGAAAAATATTCGTTTTGCTACTCTAGGTCTAATTGGACACCAGATGAATTTAAGAATTTAGCATTGTAGGAAATGGAAAATGTGTGTGGAGCAACATGCAGGGGAGGGCTGGGCCTGGGGGCAGGGTGGCAATTGCCCCCCAGGCCACCCTAACTTACATTCAAAATGGCCGACGGCCGCTGCCCGCTCACACTTTTTTCTTCTTGTGGAGGAAGGAAGTAGGGGCCAGGGACGCAGCCACCAACTAACTGCAGGCAAAGGGGGGCGCCCAGGGCCGGCCCTACCATGGATCCTGCTGGGCCCATTGGGCTGCCTCGGGGGGTGCCGCTGGATTACACAGAGTGGGGATCTCCCGCTTACAAAGTCCTACCTCCTGGACCAGCTTCTATAATAGACAGCACACTAGTGATGTCTATCATAGGAGGCGGGACTTCATATGACAGCGGCCACGCCAGGTAAGCGGGAGATCCCCACTCTGTGTAATCCGGCAGCTCTCGTCTCTCTGCATTGCAGGCTGCATTGAATGAGCACTGGTGAAGCTGCATTGATGGACAATGATCAGGCTGCACTGATGGGCACTGATCAGGCTGCAATGATTGGCATTGATCAGGCTGCAATGATTGCCACTGATCAGGCTGTGCCGATGGGCACTGGCGAGCCTGCATTGATGGGCACTGATCAGGCTGCATTTGATAAGCACTGGTGCTAATGCATTGATGGGCACTGGTGAGGCTGCATTGATGGGCACTGATGAGGCTAAGCTGATAGGCACTGATGAGACTGCATTGATGGGCACTGGTGAGGTTGCATTGATGGGCACTGATGAGGCTGCATTGATGGGCACTGATGAGGCTACACTGATGGGCACTGGTGAGGCTGCATTGATGGGCACTGGTGAGGCTGCATTGATGGGCGCTGATGAGGCTGCATTGGTGGGCACTGATGAGCTGCATTGATGCATTATTTTTGTTAAACCTCCTTTGTTGCTATTAACGTTAAATTATGTTACCACAATGTATCATATTTGTCTTGCTTCATAACATTAATATCTGTTCTAAAACCAGGTGGGCATGGATGATGAGCTGATTCTGTGGCTCAATGGGCCACTTGACTGGACTTGCCCCCCAGGCCTAAGGCTGCCAGCCCTCCCCTGGCAACATGTACTGGAAAGGTGCAGAAAAAGTATAGCAGTTTGAGCAATATGGTCATTTTGACTGCAGCTATCTTTCCTAGTCAGGAGATAGGATGTGGTTTCTAATCAACTAAAAGGTCTTGCTTGTGATGTATTAGTGTTGGTTGACTAGTTTTGAAATGGGAATCGTAAGCATTGGTTGGGGTAATGCCCAAATAAAGAAGCTTGTTGGAGGACCAACTGAAATCAAAATTATTATTTATGATCTGCAAAGTGTCAGCAGAGCTGGAAATATCTAAAATGTCAGATTTTTGATTGTTAATATGCAGTCCAGAGATTTTATTGAATCCTTGAATTAGGAAAAAGGAATTTAATTGTCATACATGCACACAATTTGTGTTGGTATCTCACAATGTCTAATTCAACGAGTCAGATGTGTACCTAATTAGTATTTCCAAAGGCCTGATGGCCAAAACATAATATAGTAAATCTTTCAAATATTTCAAATTTAAAGCATATGTAGCTCCCGGTGATAAGTGAGTTTTTGCTAGGGAGTGGCTGGAGACAGAAGGAAGGAACACCCCTTGGAGTTTCCTCCCCCTCAAGCAGAGAAGGCTCTGGAGAGGGGGATGGATGAGAAATTGTCACTTTCTTATGTATGAGCCCTGACCAACCTACCGTCTGGATTGGCAGGGGGCAAGCCTCCTTAAATACAGCAGTCTGCCAGCAGGGGGGGGGGGGGGAGAGTGCCGGGTGGAAGTGTGGAAGATGTAGCAGAGGTGCTGTGGAGGCCTCTACCCGGGAGGGAGCCCCCAGTCTTGGGGGGGGGGGTAACCTTGAGGCCTGGAGACTTGGGTGCAGCCAGGAGTGGAGTTGACTCCTGGAGCAGCACAGGGGAGTAGGAGAACAGCAGAGGTGCTACTGAGGACACTTTAAAGTATCTACTGGAGCAGGTGAGTGGCAGACCCTGGGAGCTGGAGGAGAAAGGTCGGAGCAGTCTGGGAGAGGAATAGTGGACAGTCTGTGGAAGCCTTGGGAGCCAGTCAGGGGAAGGAGTGCCACTGTGACGAAAGCAGGTCGGTGGGACCTGGAGGAGGGATGGCCTGGGAATTGTAGTCCATCAAAGGCCCGGTAGCATCAACGTACTAAGCTACACTTTGAGGCGTCCAAGACCCTGGCCTGTAACGGGTGGTCTGGAGGCCCTGTTGACAGTTTGCAGGCATCACGATGTGCTAGCTGCGATGAAGAGAGAGGAGTTATGTGAGCCTGATAAATTTCCCTTCAGGTCAGGAACTAAGTGATGTGCTGGAGAGAAGTGAAGGAGCAATAGTCTGCAAGTGATGTGCTGGAGGAAGTGAAAGAGCAATAGTCTGAAGAAGAGATGTGGTGGAGGAAATAGAGTGTATATACGGTTGTGTATATAGGAGGTCCCGTAACCAATTCTTTGGGCATTCCACGGTCAACCCTTTTCCCCATCCAAGTTAAATCCCCTAAATAAAACAAACAAAAACAAGAGCCGGCCTGTTCAGTGACTTTAAATGTGTGAGATATGCTGCGATTGAGGGCAGCTATAAGGTGAACCACAACTACCGACTACTCCCAAGGGAGCACATGGCTACACATATAAAGTATTTAACCTAAGCAAGCAGGCTTGAATCCATTTGGTAAAGTTAAAGTCAAATCCCCATTATCTTAATATGTAAAGTAAATAGTCTATTTTAATATAAAGAGAGAGAAACATGGACACAATTTTGCGGTCTTTGGAGACCTGGATGAGATGGTGCAGTCTACAGATGTTGTCACTTGCTTGCTGGCCTGGCATAAACCTTACCTGGTTACCTTTGGAGATTAGTTAGTAATTTCTGCATTCGGCCATGTGGTAATAACTTTTGCCAAAATTTTGAAGTACAAGTTAATGAGTGAAATCGGTCTAAAGTTAGATCAGTTGGTGCCATCCATGGCTGGTTTTGGGAGCATGCTATAAGTTGATGTCAAGGAATCTTGTACTTTTCAAGGGGCTGTTGTAACAGGACTCAGGCAGTATTAAAATGTTCTTGTAATGAGAGGCTGTGAGCAACCTGGGCTAGGTTGTTTGTGGGGTTTAGGGTTCTTGAGTTTCTTTTAGCTAAATCTAATTATCAAGTTGGGTCTGTAAATTATTAGCAATCTGAGGAAGGAATGTGGTGAAAAAAGAGTTTAGGCTCGTGAGTGTGGAGCCAGGCTTTTTAGGCTGAGGCTACTCTGTATGTTGCCAAGTTTACAGTCTGCAATAGAAGTCGATTTGTGTTCTGCCATGGATTTATTCTTTTCTTGCTCAGGGGCTGAAGGTTTACTCATTGGCTGTTCTTCCTTTGGAAGGCTAATTGGATGATCCAGCCTCCAACAGTGGCCTTGTGGGCTTCCCATAGAAAGCCTGGTGATTCAACAGAAGAAATGTTGACTGAAGTATACAGTTAAAGCAGACTGAATGGCAAAGTTTGTAGAGGGATTGTTGAATAGTGAGTCATTAATGCCCCTTTCACACATGCTGTCTGATCAGGTCTGCCGGTCAGTTTTTCAGGCGGACCTGATCGGACGCTCCATTCACCTCTATGGAGCGACGGATGTCAGCGGTGACATGTCCGCTGACATCCGCCGCTATCCGATCTGATCTAGTCCACTAAATCCAGACAGATGGAAGCCTTATTTTCCATCTGTCAGGCGGATCGGATTAGATGGAATTGGATGAAAACGGACAGGCGGATCTGTTTTCACCCAATCTCCCCATAGAGGAGAACAGGGTTCTGACAGGTTCGTCCTTGCACAGTGAGCAGAGATGGATCTGTCATCCACAGGCTCAACAGGGATCAATGGATCGATACCTGCTGAGCTAGCGGAGTCCGTCAAAACGGACCGCCCATGTGTGAAATGACCCTAACGGTTTAGTGGTAGCCACAGTTTTTTTGGAATGAAAGATGTTATAGAGACAGAGATTAAGTTATGATCTGACCAGGAGATGGGAAGGATTTCACCAGAAAACACTTTAGTTAGGGTAGCGGTCGGCAAAAAATATGATCTATACATGAAAATGTCTGATGGGGGTGCAGGGGCGGACTGACCATTCGGGTACTGCTCGAGGGCCTGGGGCCAGTAGGGGGCCCCATGAGGGGCTCTGTCATTGCACCTCTACTTGTTGTATAGTACCTACAGAGAGGTCCCTGTATATGCTGCTCTCTTCAGCAGTCCAGTTTCCTGTCAGTCCGGATAGATCGGTGATGCGATCAGTCCCCCCATCCTTCACACGCACACAAGCCCCTTTTCCTGGAGACAGGACAGAGGCAGTGGAGAGCATTCAAAGTGGATAGCCCAGTGTCTAGCCACAGAACATGGAACACCCCTCCAGGAGAGACATGCATGGAGAGTCCCACCTCTCCTCTGCAGCCCTGATCTACCATTCGTTGTGTTGTGTCCCCGGCTGGGAGGATCTGAATATGGTCTTGTGTTTGGATGCATTTTGCCTTCTGAGTGCAAATCACATGGGTGAAAGAAAATTGTTCTCCCATAGAATGCACACACTGCTGTGAAAGGGGCTATGGGGGCAGAAAATTGAAATATAGAGCATACTGCAGCTCTAGATCCTGGATGCCTGAGCCCAGGGGAGAGCAGTCTGGAGCCATAATTGTGAATAGCAGACATACTGACCACCCTCCTCTCACCCTCACTCCTCCTCTTTCTTTCTCTTTCACCCCCTCTCTCTCTCACCCCACCCACTCTCCTTCTCTCACCCCACCCCTCTCTCTCACCCTCTTCCTTTTTCATCCCCTCCCTCTCTCTCCCAAACTCTTCCCCCCTTCCCTCCCTCCATCGCTCTCCTAGTTTCCCATCTTCCCCTTCTCTCTCTCCCTATTCCTATCTCTCCTCCTGCTCCACCCTCTTCCTTCCCCCTCCCCCTTCTGTGGCTATCCCTCCACCTCTCCTCCCCTCTTCGTTTCTAATAGGAGTATCTGTAATATTTCAGGTTCCCAGTAAAAACATGTTCCATTTTTTTCATTTTCCATGTTCTCTCAGTGTGAAAAAAAAGTTGTGGCAACCCTGTCAGGAAGGAGCTGAGTGGTAGCTGAATGGCCACACAAGGCAATTAACCCCTCAGTCATCGGGCACCTTTATTGTACTATGTAACCAGCAGGCCCTACCTTCAGCCCCCAAAAACCATACCCAAATTGCACCACACATATTTCTCTGACATTGGGGTCCAAATTATGATCTTACACACAGGCCCGCTGCTTTCATAAAACACCTTGGTTGCATCATAAAGTTGGCTGCTGTGTGGGAGTCATCTTATAAATATGGAAGTGCTCAGTGGCTGCTACAGAATGAATCCAGGAACTTCCATGCAGGCTATGCTGAGGTAGATAGTTAAATGCTCCCTCTATGCCACTGAGCTGCAATAACCAAATAAATAGGCTCATGGAGGTTTCTGGATTGGGGAAGCTGTCAGGCACCTGTCAGGTTCTCAGATGGCCGCCACCTTTCAACCTATCAGGTGTTCTGTGGCTTCCCAGCAATGCCAATGGGAATCTCTGTGAGCCTAAGCTGCAGACAAGAATTTGGCATTGGCCCATTTCTTGAACATGAGGGCCTGATAGCTTCAACAGTTTGCTGATGGGCCCTTCTGTGCAGCCAAGTTGCAATATGTGGAGGATGGCTGCCACAAATGCATGTAATGTGGGCAGTGCAATATGCCGGTGTGGCTTGAGTGTGGGGGGGGGGGCACAGGAGGCCCCACAATCTCCTATTGCCGGGGAACCCATGAGTTGTCATTCCGCCCCTGTGGGGATGTGAAAAATAAAAGTAATCTAGATTTGTGCAGAATGTTTCTGCCAGATGTCTGCAAGTCAATAATTGTTCAATAAGGGTCTAAAGGGTTTGGTCGTGGGGAAAGAGGAGTTGTAGGAAAACATGAGGATTTTTATTTGGTGTTAAAACTAGGGAACAAAGTTAGATTCAAATACCCATAAAGTGTGATGGTGTTTAAAGGTCACTTTACGCAGGTGAAATAAAAAGATTAGCTGGTCAGAATTGGAAACATAGCATGTTACTACAGTGGCAGTCACATCTTAAATATTGTCCATTAGGAATAAATATCTCACATTAGGATCTTTTATTTTGCAAGAGCAAACAACAGAACTCATTGAAGGCTTAATGTACACTTGATTGTCGTAGCTCTGCTTTGGATATAGAATTGCAGGTAAAAAGCATGTAAAACTGAGCAGGAGGCAGTCAAGCAGGTTTCCTGGACACATATAACACCAGCATGATTGAACCAAAGCATTTAGGCCCTGAACATTTAGGGATACCACAAAAAGCATAATAAAGGCAAACCGAGAAGTAGGGGATGGAAGGGAGAAAAAAAGTGAAAGGGTTAAGAATGTGGGTAAGGGAAAGAAAAGAGAAAGAAGAAGGAGGGGAAGTATTTGGAGGATTGGGCAGAAAGAAAGGGGTGAAGGTAGATAAAATGGGAAGCTTCCTTTCTAGTGAGAGAAGAGGGTTGTGTTTAATAACCTCCCATAGGTCAGGGATGGAACCTGGACCAGGGGGTTGAGCTGAATAACCAGCCAGACGTTTAGGGAAATAGAAACTAACCGTGATTAACTCGTCCAATAGCGGATGAGTTAAATGGTTGTGAGTTAAAGTGCCATCTCAAAGGAAACAGGTTGTTTCAACATGGAGTAAAACAAACAGCCAATGTAGTCATTCCTTAGAAGAGGCATAAAACATAAAATGGTATACGCAACATGGTTGCTAAAGGTTTTAAAAGTTAGGGGTTGGTGAAAGATTTATGCTTCTCTTATTGCAGGGTCTATAAAGGGTGTAAATACACCAGTTTTAGAGATTTAAGTGGAAGATGTAAGTAAACCTAGAGAGACCTTTATTTTTGTCAAACTGATAATTGATAACTGATGATAACAATACAAAACAATAGTGCGAACAAAGGTCAAAACTATGCATCAAAAAGTGCATAAAACATAATCCAGGGATCCCTGACTTCTGTAGTTTTACCAAAAGGTACAACCCTGAATGCCCACAGAAAGATAATCAAATCTTAGGTATGTGAATGGTAGCCATAGAAAATGGTGTAAAACCCTGGTAGGCCCAACAAGTCCCCCACAAAGTACCAAAGCGATGTAAAAAGTGCCTATTGGGGCTTAGTAGATATCAGAAGTCCTGTTATAGTGAAGCAAGAACTCATTCATACAAAGTCACGTAAGGCTGTTTGTCAAACAACATATATAGCTCCAAGGTCAGGGGAGTGAAGACAAACTTCGATGCCATAATCCAGTTAGTTGGCCAAGTATACTGTATGACATACGTGGGGGAAGATCTTAATATATTGACCTGTTATAGGAGAGACTATTGTAAGAAATTTGGTAACTAGACAGTTGTCACATGCAAGGGGGTGCTGTTCATCTTACTGCGCAAAACAAAGCACTAGTGAGCTCAAAGCTTGAAGAAAAGAGGAAAGCATATCCAAATCACAGGGGGGGAGTGATGGCTGATTACAAATCAAAGCTCAAGTGTTTAATGCCCAGGTTATTGTTAGTGTCCACTTTGCTAGTTTTGCAAAGTTTTTTAAACAGTTCAGTCAAATATACCTCTGGAAGAACAACTGCCTGGCACCATCTGCAGCAATGATATGAACAAGAAATGGTTTCTAATTCAGTAAAAACAACTGGATTGAGAGACATTAATATCTATGAATGATACAGGGGTCCCAAAACAAAGAGAAAGTTCAAGTAAGAATGTCTGTTAATTGATTAACCACTACTGCCCCGGAAGGATTTCACACTTTAGGGCCAGAGCCCTTTTTGCGATTCGGCACTGCATTGCTTTAACTGACAATTGCACGGTCGTGCAACGTTGTACCCAAACAAAATTTGCGTCCTTTTTTCCCCACAAATAGAGCTTTCTTTTGGTGGTATTTGATCACCTCTGCGTCATTTCTGATCACAGCTATAAACAAAAGAAGAGCGACAATTTTGCAAAAAAACCCAAATTTCTTACTTTTTGCTAAAATACAAATCCAAAAAAAAAAAACATTTTTTTTCATCGGTTTTGGCTGATTTATATTCTTCCTCATATTTGTGACAAAAAAAAATCGCAATCGGTGTTTATTATTTGGTTTGCGCAAAAGTGGCCGCGTTTACGGACGATGAGAATTAATTTCTGGGGTTTTTATTTATTTTTATTTTTTACTAGTAATGGCGGCGATCTGCGATTTTTAGTGGTACTGCGATATAGCAGCGGACATATCGGACCATTTTGACACTTTTTTGGGACCATTGGCATTTATACAGCGATCAGTGCTATAAAAATGCTCTGATTACTGTGTAAATGCCATTGGCAGTGAAGGGGTTAACCTGGAGGGGGCGCTCTAAGGGTTAACTGTGTTCCCTGGGCGTGTTCTAACTGTGTGTGGGCTGCCCTAGCAGGGGAAGGGGAGCGATCACAGCTTCCATATAGAGGAAGGCTGTGATCACAGCCCTTCCCCCTCTCACAGAACGGAGATCCGTGTTTACTTACACGGACCTCCGTTCTTTCACTGTGGGGGGGGCATCGCGGGTAGCCGGCGGAGATCGAGTCCGCCGCACCCGCTCCCTGGCCCCCCCGAACACAGTGAGCGCGCGGGCGCGCCTCCGGCGGAGCACGCTCACAGTGCATGATATCGCAGCCGCCGTCGTATGACGGCGTTTTGCGATATCGAGCCATGTTGTCGCCGTCAACCTGCGGTTGATGGTCGGCAAGTGGTTAATAGTCTGTTAACAAGTCAATGTGTTAATTTACTGGGGACTTGTCAAGTTATGTAGGATTCCCTTCATTAGGGCTAGAAAACCTGAAAAACACAAAAAAAATTTAAAAAACAACTGGAATTAAAAAAATATAAAAAATGGCTGGTTCTTTTATGTATTCATATCAAAATTCTAAATAGAGGTTTTTTTTTTATTTTCAATAGGAAAATAGAAGATTCTTTATTGGTAGTAGATACATTTATTGGCAAGGGCCATCTTCCTTTAAAGTGTTTGTTAACCCCAACAAAAAAATGCTGCTCCTGTCCCTTTAATGTGCAATTAGCAGCATGGTGCTTTTTCTTTTTAAATTACCCCTCTGTAGCTCCTACAATATCTGCTTGATAATGCCAGGTCCTGACTTCTCCCCTGAGTGCAGACTCCCATCATAATATTAGCTGATCACGAGAGACAGTGGTCTGTGCAGTCTGCGTCACTTCCAGCTCTCCTATTGTCCTGTGCCTGTCTTCAGGTCCCCCTTTCTGTTAACACATAGTCTTTCTCCTCTCTGCTCTGCTCTCATAATTAACTTTAAAAGCTCCCATCTCCTCTGTATTAGAACAAGCAGTTCCCCTGTGTTATATCATAAATATGCTTATCTGTATAGATAACACACCGTCTTTCTACACATGGCTCTCTCTCCCTCTCCTCTCCAGCTGACGTCAGCAGCAGTGCTTGCGCCCCCCCTCAGGAACTCTCGACTGAGCAGAGGAGAGGAGGAAAACGACAACTGATCGTAGGAAGATGGTGTGTTATCTATACAGATAAGCATAATTATGTTATAACACAGGCACAGGGGAACGTATTGTTGTAATACAGAGGGGATGGGAGAATTTTAGACAAGTGGCGTAACAACCACTTTAACCTACTGTTGGTTGGGTGCTAATGAATGCTCCAGATAATCCCTGAAACGATCAAGCTTTGTGGAGCTCTGAGCTCCTGGAAGCCCAAGGGGGGCAGTCCTAGTAAACTGCCAAGTGTCCTCTCAAAAAGTTCTTTTGGTTCATTGAAAAACACTGTAAAAATGTCTACTTTATATTTGAATAAGAAAAACTAGAGGAACATGAATTTATTACTCCATAGCAACCAGACCTTATCTTTTATTTTCAACTACAATGGAAGAATAAAAATAAAAACTGATCATCTGTCACAGGTAATAAAAACATCTGCTGTCTGCAGTTTTTTATATGCCTTACAAAATAATCTGTATTGTTTCAGATACATTTTGGCTAAGTATTAAAGCGGTTGTCTACCCCTTAAAGTAATTTTTACCTACAGGTAAGCCTATAATAAGGCTTACCTGTAGGTAAAATGAATATCTCCTAAACCTGTACGGTTTAGGAGATATTCTACTTGCAATGCAGCCGCTGACGTAACAGTGCATGCGCAGTGATGGCCCGGCGCATAGCGCCAGACCCTGCCGGAAATTCCGCTGGAAAGACGTCTCGCAGCTCCGGTGCTGTGAGTG
This sequence comes from Glandirana rugosa, assembly GCA_018402905.1. Taxonomy (NCBI): domain Eukaryota; kingdom Metazoa; phylum Chordata; class Amphibia; order Anura; family Ranidae; genus Glandirana; species Glandirana rugosa. The sequence continues at coordinate 667,004 of BLSH010431951.1, forward strand.
GCCCGGAAGAAAGCACACAGCGAACACACCTCTGCAGGGACCGGGCAGCCCTGCGGGAGCTTCGTTCTGAGGTAAGTATTTCATAATGAGCTAGTATGCGTCGCATACTAGCTCATTATGCCTTTGCCTTACAGTTTTTTTTTTTTCGTTTGGGTAGACAACCGCTTTAAACTGGTTAAATTATTTACAGTGTAGTTAGCAAGAGATTAAGCACTTATATACATAATGTCTTACCGTATTGTAGACAGAATAAGCTGATAAAACATCAAACAATGCCCTCTGCCTGTAAAGAGATGAAATAATTATAATAAACACACCATACATCAGCAAGACAACACAATTTACTAGGTACTAGCACAGGGCATAATGCTACTTCTCCATTAATAGATGGCTAGCTTCAGTACAGGTAAGGGTATCTTTAAACATCCTATTATAACAGCAAAGCCGCTTTTATTGCAAAGGGGATTTTCCATTGTCTTGCAAGCAGGTCTGAACCTTCATTCTCCCCTATAGAAGGGTGAAACTGCAAAACACAGCATCACTGCATTCAGTGGGCAAGAGACAATGACAAGGGAAAGATAATTCCCTGCCAATCATTTAAAAAAAGTCTTCCTATCTACAGTCCCTATAGCCTAGTTCACACACCTTTTAGCTTGACATTAATCTGAACAGCGACATATACAGCAAACATTTACAAAGATTTTGTCAAGCTTCAAGCAGCTTCCCAGATAGCAAACAATTGAATTGCAAGATTGAAAATGACTTGTTAAGCTATTGCTAGACTTGCCGGGCTTCACAAGTTTGTGAAGCCTGGCAGGTCTGCATTGCATGACTCCAGATCAACTTTCTTTGCAAACATTCTGCAAGTCTGCTGCAAGTTCTGCTTAGGTTATGTTGTGCAATAATCATCCCACCACAGAGGTCACTGTGGCTGAATTTTCATGCTGTAGACTTGCAGAGCTCTTGCTGTGGACTCACCACTGCAACTTTGCTCTTACTAGAGACTTGCCATGCAAATTTGCTACAAATTGGAAAAGTGTCAACTAGAACTTGTGATTCAAGTGCTCTGCAAGTGTACAACTTGCCAGTGAAAATGTGCAGAAAGTTAACAGACTTACAATTCAACATTGACACAAATTTGTGGCAAGTTATCCTTGCTATCTGGGTTAGTGTCCTTAAAGTGTAAGTTCACATATACACCATCAATAGTTAATATAATACCATACTGGCTGTTTAGTACACCCTGGGCAATTTCTGCAGGGATATCAGCCCTATATTTCCAGAAAAATGCTAGTAACAATAAAACACAACACAGCTGATTCCCTTATGGGCCACCTAAGTTAAAGTTTTCAGAGAAGATAAGAAACCAGCACCTGAATAAGGCATACCTCCAACCATCCTTGTTTCAATGGGACTGTCCTGGGATTTTAAAAAAATCTCAGAATCTCACAAATCTGGGCTGTGTCCTGGAGCCAAGTGCCAGAATGCTCATTCTGGCATTCAACACCACAACTATGCATATGCAGTACTGCAGGCAAAGTGATCTCTTGCCTGAAGGTATGAGCATAGTTCTCGCATTGATGTCACTGCACAGGCAGCAGTGCAGAACACAGCACAGGAGATAGGGAAGTCAAGTGTCATCATTGACCACTAATGCCACAAGGAAAACAATACCACCAATGCTATTAGGAGGAGGGAGGTAAACACTACTGGTCGCCAACGCCTTTGGGGAGAAGACACCACTGACCACCAATGCCTGTGAAGGATGGTGGGAACCTTCAGGGCTCATTCACACAATGGTGGACTGCTGCAGTGCATTAACTGCACCACAGTGACCAAAATCTGACACGCACCAAGTTTTGTGAGTGCAGGCTACTGCATTGCACAGTAGTGCATTATCATGCATTGTGATTTACTGTCAAGCAGTTGTGTTGGGAAAGTACATTAGGGTGCAACACACAGTGAATAACACCGCAATGCACCAACACACATAGCTATGGTAACCGCAAGGCCCTAGGTGAATGGGTCCCCAATCTCTGGGAAGGGGAGATATGGGGTTAATCCACTGGACACCAGTGCCTTGGGAGAGGGATTCTTCCTTCCACTGATGCAGATGCTGGGAGAGGAGGAATTCTCTCTCTCACTGACAAATTATTTACCCACTGACCACAGTCATTTTACCTTCCACAGACTACCAAGGTCTTGCATTATTTTTTTGTGACCGCCAACCCTGTGACTTTTTGTCTTCCTCTGACCTGCAGGTAGGACTGTGTTACATACTCCAGATATTTTCTCTCTGCATCTTGTGCTGTATGCACTCTATAAGCTATATTCTAATTTACATACTCCTGTTTGCTGCTCTGTATACACTGTGATTTATGTTATGTAGTTCACTGCATTGTGTAAGTTGTGCTGTATAGTTACATACTTCTGACCATGGTGTTTGTCTCAATAATTGCAGGTTGCCATGTAGTTCCTAGCTATTTTATTGAAGCTTTTTTTAAGGTAGGATCAGACAAAGATGTTAGCTATTGAGAGACTTTCGTTAGCATCAGAACTGCTTCTCACCCCATCTTTAAAATGAGAACACAAAAGCAGATGGAAGCTAATTGATGCAAAAGACAGAATTCAAAGGCAGGTCTATCAGAATGAAAGAATACTGAGCATTAAAGCCTTCACCACTTACTTGACTCCATAGCGTTCCCGAAACATAATGTGATTGCGGAATGTACGATTCACATCCAGATCAATCTGCTTGATCTCTGTTGAATACATCTTGGCCAGATCTTTCATTTTCTATGTTGCAAAACAGCAGAGATGTTAAAAGAATACAATATCACAACATTAATTTAATTACAGCAAACATCATTTGTATGAACTGATGTCTACAAAGCAAAAGGCATTTTGAGAGAAGTCCATTTAAACTAGCAAACTAATGTGAATAACAATGGTATGCTGTGTCTTGCAACGCATGATACAAAAAAACAAACAAAAAAAAACGTGGGTCTATTTCTGCTGTAGAGAAAAATACATGCATTAAACGTATTCACTCAATACCTATTCAAAAATGAAATGATATGAACTGGACTTAGCAGATATTGCCTTACAGCATAAAAAAAACCAACCACTATATGCGACTTTAACAGTTCTGTATTACAAATTTTGATCTAATCAATGCCATTGTTGCCAAACACATTAAAGCAAATTAAAACACAGCGGGGTTGATTTACTAAAACTGGATAGTGCACAATCAGGTAGCCAATCAGCTTCTAACTACAGCTTGTTCAAATAAGGTTTGACAAATATAACCTGGAAGCTGATTGGTTTCTATGCAGAGTGGCACCAAATTTCTATATCTCCAGTTTCAGTAAATCAACTATTCACAAACAGAATCACTGAGTTGGATGTCCTTGCATGACCTAGTCAGAGCCCAGACTTTAACCCCATTGAAAATCTGTGGAATGGCTTGTAGACTGCAGTACACAATGGTCACCATCACATTTAATTGAACTTGAGCAGTTCTGCAAAGAAAATTGGGCAAATATTGTAAAGTCTAGATGTGCAAAGTTAGTAGAGACATATCCCAACAGACTAAAGGCTGTAATTAAAGCAACAGATGGTCAAACAAAATACTGACATAGGTGGTGATCCTTTTTCCAACTCCAACAGTGATTCTGTTTTTTATTTTTGTTAACATAACATAACATGTTGGTGTTATATCTTTCACTTGGATGGTATAAGTTGCACTAGTAAAAACAGCTGGATAAAACAAAATCTGTGTCTATGTTCATTTCAGGCTGCATAGCAATAAAATGTGATTATTTTAAGGGGGGGGGGGGGGGATTCTTTTCTATACCCACAGTAGAAAACTTTGCATTTGGTTTATAGAACACAAAGCATTCTGCGACTGGACAAGAGAAGGGAAAGGAAAATAACAGCATAGTTGCTATATAGAAGAGCCGCAAGTCTCCCGTTGGTGTGCCAAAAGTATAACAAAAGTTATACTGTTGGCGCTCAGTGAAAGTGTAAACTGTAAATCTAAGGCAGCCATCCAGCCGGTGGCATACATGTAAATATTTGTAAACTAGCAAATTTCTTTTTTTTCTGGCTCCAAATAATTTGCTAGTGTTGCAGTGAAATGAAAGTTCACAATCCACACAGCAGAGCCCATATACTGTACATATACCCATATAATGTTGGCTATGCTTTCTGGATTTTTAAAGTCTTTAAAATGTCATGGTTTTGCATATTCATTTGATATATTATATTAAATATATGATTATATACTGCATTATCATCATCATTATATATATACATATATATACATATACAGTATCTCATAAAAGTGAGTACACCCCTCACATTTTTGTAAATATTTTATTATATCTTTTCATGTGACAACACTGAAGAAATTACACGCTGCTACAATGTAAAGTAGTGAGTGTACAGCTTGTATAACAGTGTAAATTTACTGTCCCCTCAAAATAACTCAACACACAGTCATTAATGTCTAAACCGCTGGCAACAAAAGTGAGTACACCCCAAGTGAAAATGTCCAAATTGGGCCCAATTAGCAATTTTCCCCACCCCGGTGTCAAGTGACTTGTTAGTGTTACAAGGTCTCAGGTGTGAATGGGGAGCAGGTGTGTTAAATGTGGTGTTATTGCTCTCACTCTCTTATACTTGTCACTGGAAGTTCAAAATGGCACCTCATGGCAAAGAATTCTCTGAGGATCTGAAAAAAAAAATTGTTGCTCTACATAAAGATGGCCTAGGATATAAGAAGATTGCCAAGACCCTGAAACTGAGGATCAGCTTGGTGGCCAAGACCATACAGCAGTTTAACAGGACAGGTTCCATTCAGAACAGGTCTTGCCATGGTTGACCAAAGAAGTTGAATGCACATATTCAGCGTCATATCCAGAGGTTCTCTTGGGAAATGGACGTATGAGTGCTGCCAGCATTGCTACAGAGGTTGAAAGGATAGGGGGTCAGCCTGTCAGTGCTCAGACCATACGCCGCACACTGCATCAAATTGGTCTGCATGGCTGTCATCCCAGAAGGAAGCCTCTTCTAAAGATGATGCACAAGAAAGCCCGCAAACAGTTTGCTGAAGACAAGCATACTAAGGACATGGATTACTGGAACCATGTCCTGTGGCCTGATGAGACCAAGATACATTTAATTGGTTCAGATGTTGTCAAGCGTGTGTGGGGGCAAACAGGTGAGGAGTACAAAGACAAGTGTGTCTGCCTACAGTCAAGCCTGGTGGTGGGAGTGTCATGGTCTGGGGCTGCATGAGTGCTGCCGGCACTGAGGAGCTACAGTTCATTGAGGAACCATGAATGCCAACATGTACTGTGACATACTGAAGCAGATCATGATCCCCTCCCTTCAGAGACTGAGCCTCAGGGCAGTATTCCAGCATGGTAACGATCTCAAACACACTTCCAAGGCGACCACTGCCTTGCTAAACAAGCTGAGGGTAAAGGTGATGGACTGGCTAAGCATGTCTCCAGACCTAAACCCTATTGAGCATCTGTGGGGCATCCTCAAATGGATGGTGGAGGAGCGCAAGGTCTCTAACATCCACCAGCTCTGTGATGTCTTCATGGAGAAGTGGAAGAGGACTCCAGTGACAACCTGTGAAGCTCTTGTGAACTCCATGCCCAAGAGGGTTAAGGCAGTGCTGGAAAATAATGGTGGCCACACAAAATATTGACACTTTGGGCCCAATTTGGACATTTTCACGTAGGGGTGTACTTTTTTGCCAGTGGTTTAGACATTAATGGCTGTGTGTTGAGTTATTTTGAGGGGACAGCAAATTTACACTGTTATACAAGCTGTACAATTACTACTTTATATTGTAGCAAAGTGTCATATAGTAAAATATTTACAAAAATGTGAGGAGTGTACTCACTTTTGTGAGATACTGTACATACAGTATCTCACAAAAGTACACCCCTCACATTTTGGTAAATATTTTATTACAGCATTTCATGTGACAACACTGAAGAAATTACACTTTGCTACAATGTAAAGTAGTGAGTGTACGCCTTGTATACACTCCCCGGTGTCATGTGACTAGTTAGTGTTACAAGGTCTCAGGTATCAATGGAGAGCAGGTGTGTAAAATTTGTTGTCATCGCTCTCACTCTCTCATACTGGTCACTGGAAGTTCAACACGGCACCTCATGGCAAAGAACTCTCTGAGGACCTGAAAAAAAGAATTGTTGCTCTACATAAAGATGGCCTAGGCTATAAGAAGATTGCCAAGACCCTGAAACTGAGCTGCAGCACGGTGGCCAAGACCATACAGCGGTTTAACAGGACAGTCAGAACAAGCCGCTGTATGGTCTTGGCCACCTCTTCATCCTCTTCAGCAATGCTGGCAGCACTCACACGTCTCTTTCCCAAAGACAACCTCTGGATATGACGCTGAGCATGTGCACTTAACTTCTTTGGTCGACCATGGCGAGGCCTGTTCTGAGTGGAACCTGTCCTGTTAAACCACGGTATGGTATTGGCCACTGTACTGCAGTTCAGTTTCAGGGTCTTGACAATCTTCTTATAGCCTAGAGCAGGGGTAGGGAACCTGCTGCTCTCCAGCTGTTGTAGAACTACATTTCCCATGAGGCATTGCTTGGATTGATGGACACAATTACTCCCAGAAGCATGATGGGAAATGTAGTTCTACAACAACTGGAGAGCCGCAGGTTCCCTACCCCTGGCCTAGAGCATCTTTAGGTAGAGCAACAATTATTTTTTTCAGATCCTTAGAGAGTTCTTTGCCATGAAGCGCCATGTTGAACTTCCAGTGACCAGTATGAGAGATTGAGAGCGATAACACCAAATTTAACACACCTGCTCCCCATTCACACCTGCGACCTTGTAACACTAATGAGTCACATGACACCGGGGAGGGAAAATGCCTAATTGGGCCCAATTTGGACATTTTTCACTTAGAGGTGTATTCACTTTTGTTGGCAGCAGTTTAGAAATGAATGGCTGTGTGTTGAGTTATTTTGAGGGGACAGCAAATGTACACTGTTATACAAGCTGTACACTCACTACTTTACATTGTAGCAAAGTGTCATTTCTTCAGTGTTGTCACATGAAAAGATATAATAAAATATTTACAAAAATGTGAGTGGTGTACTCACTTTTGTGAGATACTGTATAATATATAAAATTATTTTTCAGATAGTCAGGTTTGTAGTATAGAACTGTGGCAGCCGCATAGAGAGGATTGCTGTTATTAAGTTATACTTTAGAGACTGGAAACCCATATTCTACCACAGGGAGGCAGTCTTCTACATATAATCTGTGCTGAGTGTTTGCCAGTATAATGACCATGTGTCTAAAGATGTAAATAATGTAACCCTTTCATCGTCAATATTGGATGAAATACAAAAGTTGTGCAGTCATGTTGAATGGATGTAATGCACTTGTACAATTAAGGAGCCTAATCATTATGTAAAATAATATTTAATTATTTAAAAATACTTGATATAATTTGCCCATAGAAAGAGAATGAATGTTTGATTGTTTAAGTAAAAAAAAAAAAATAGAAGTTTAATTCAGGACATGTTTAAATGAAATAAAAAACATACCTCATATTTCCCCCCATTCTCAGACTTCATTGTGTCAACATCCAAAAGCAGTGACCAGACCTGACCCCTGACTTGTAAAGGAATCCCTTTGTACACTCTGCGAAACATCTGTGAGGTATATAAAAAATGAAACAATATTAATTCACAGTTCACAATATATAAAGTTAAAGCAAACTTGTCAGATGACAAACATGAAGCCTGTCATTGCTGACTGCCTTTCTTATAAGATATGTAGATCAGACATATCAGATGTCCTTACACTCTTGCTCCAGATCAGTTACCCAAAGTATTGAAAATTAGACATGTGCAATTTGTTTCGTTACGAATTGAAATTCGGACAAAAGTTTCATTATTCTGGGATTCAGTGTATCTGAATTTCTGAATCACAATAGTATCAGTCAGCGAATTTGAAATATATTATAACAAAATGAATTATCCAAATTCAAAAATGAATTTGAATTCGAAAAGGAATTTGAAATTGAATTTAAAAATAAAATTGAATTTGAAATGGAAACATATTGCAATAAATACAGTAAGGTATAAAAGTTAAATATAAAAGTGAAATAAGAGGATTCTTATTTAGGCTGCCTAATAGAATAGAAATGAATATAATAGAATAGATTTGAATAAAATAGAAAATAAAAGAATAGAATACATAGAAAAGAATAGAAAATAAAAGAATATAATAGATTAAAGTAGAACAGAAAAGCATAGGATAGAGTTAATATAATATAGCTGCCTTCAGAAATGCAAATCGATATGGAAATAACAAATGGTTCAAATTTCGAACAGATTTGAAAATAATGAATATATGAAGCGAATCCGAATATATGAAATTCATTCCAAAACCAAATCATTCTAACGTAATGAATATGACAAAACAAAATTATTAACTTAATAAATGGATCTGAAATGAAATTTCTGTCATTCACATCTCTAATGAAGGTCAGCATAACCGCCAGACAGCTAGCATTTCATCTCCATTTTCTTCTAATGACAAATTGTCTTTAACACAGGCCAAAAAGCCAGTTAGGCATAGACTGCCTTGGTGTTCCTCTTAGGATACAGTACATTGGAATAGACTCATCAGTTGAGCAAATACTATTATAGCCATTCTCAAACAAAGCAATAACAATTATTTGGTTTATTTTCTCTTTACCCACTATGGAACTGAAACCCTGAAACTAGTTTCTACATATAACTGCCCACTCTTCTCTTTTCTCCTATAGTTTTCTGATTTTTTAAAACCAATAAGTTTTAATTTTCCAGAACATAGACAAACCAGTTGCATGGTCTACATCAGCTATTCTCAACCAAAGTTCTATAGAAGGGAGATGGGTCCTAACACTGTGGTGATCCCAAGGAGAGGAGAGCGATATTAGGGGAAGATGGCTGATCAGTGAAGTGCAATGTCCGGCTTTCACAATTAAAGCGGAGTTCCACCCAAAAGTGGAACTTCCGCTCATTTGCTTCCTCCCCCCCCCCTCCGGTGCCACATTTGGCACCTTTCAGGGGGGAGGGGGGAATGGGGACTTGTTTTTGACAGGTCCCCTTCCCCACTTCCGGGAGACGGGCCACAGCCCTTCTCCTGGAAGTTCGCCCCCCCTCCTCCTTCTCCAGCTGCCGGGCCACTTAGAAAGCGCAGCGCACTTCGTGCATGCTCAGTAGGGAACTTCCTGTGAAGTCGAAAGGCTTCAGGTGCTGACATCGCAGGCTACCTGGACAGGTAAGTGTCCATGTGTGTAAAGTCAGCAGCTACAGTATTTGTAGCCACTGACTTTTTTTTCTCAGGCTGGACCTCCTCTTTAACTGCTGCGTCCACTATATGTGATTGGAGAAGTATGCCAAGCGACTCCGGCTAGTATGTCTATTTGATGTGATGCGTCACTTCCATCTTGAAGAACAGCAGTAATGTGTAGAAACTATAATTTTGTGTTGACATTCCTTTCTTGTGAATACAAAGGCAAATGGCCAGGGATGTCATGGGAAGGCCTATGGCAAGGAGTGGGCACAATATTATTATATTATTATTATACAGGATTTACATAGCACCAACAGTTTGCGCAGCGCTTTACAACATGAGGGCAGACATTACAGTTATAATACAATTTAACACAGGAGGAATTAGAGGGCCTGTTTGAGCTTACAATCTAAGAGGAGCAGGTTAAGAACTATCAGTAGAGGGTTTTAGTCCTATCCAAGTAGAAGCAGGGTGGGAGATTGGGTCATTAGGCACAAACAACTGGCCAGTCAGAAACCCCTTACATAGTATTGATTAAAGCTTGTAGACTAAAAAAAGTACACAAGCTTTTTCTGAGCTACAAGCTTCAAGCATTTTTGTTTCACATAGACTTCAATGTCATCATCCGAAAACTGTACGAACATACACACATATTGCATTTTTTTTTTCTCCTAATAACTAGCTTTCTGTAGATTAAAAATCATTTTAAAAAAATACATAATCAACCCTCAGGCACCCACAAGAATGCCTGTACAAACACTCAAAAAAAAGCCTGCAAAGTGACCACAGAGGATTTTTTTATTTTTTTTATTTCAGGTGCTTATATAGCTGTCATGAAACCATAGTAAACATTCTGTCATGTAACCTAAGCAAACGTTGATGTCTTATCTGTTGCCTACCTTTGCTGCATGTGTCCAGTTGAAGGCCGGACCTTCCTCACCTGTGAGCTTTTGTAGGCCCTCCTCAGCTGGCCTCCACCCCAGGCCTTAATTGGTAACAGGATATATACCTGGCAGTGTAAGACCTCATTGCTGATCAACGTTTGTCAGTGTTTGGCTTGTGTGTGATTGTCTCCCTTGGTTTCTCTGTAGTCTTATCCATGTATTGATCCTTGGCTTGTCTGACTATTCCTTCCTGCCTGATACCTCGACTGTCTTCGGTTTCTCTTGTCTTCTGGTTGTCCTGACCCTTTGCTATTCTTCTGACTATTCTCTCTGTTCCTGTGCTGCTGCTTCCCCTCTCACCTGGGGCCAGGCGAGCGTGAGCTAGGGGACCCTGGGGGCCGCGACCTGGATCCAGTTGCAGCCAAATCCATCCTCACCACTAGAGGCTCTGGTAAACACCCACTGGCTCTTAGACTCCGTGCCCTGGGGAAACCGATGCACTAACTCCTTGTGTTTCAATGTCCATGCTCTAGGGAGCCCTCTTCCCGTATCAGTCGGTACTACTTAGCAGCAGTCAGCCATAGGTCCACAACCTTGCGTGCACTATGCAACCTTAGCGTGCGCTTCACACTTCTGCGGTGCGATTCACACTCCTGTGGTGCGCATCCGCCACCTGACTTCAGATGCCGTGACAATAGCGCTGTCAATTTACGCAGGGCTTTACATACATATTGTACATTCACATCAGTCCCTACCCTCAAGGAGCTTACAATCTAAGGTCCCTAACTCACATTCATACATATACTAGGGTCAATTTAGACAGGATCCAATTTACCTACCAGCATGTCTTTGGAGTGTGGGAGGAAACCGGAGTAGCCAGAGGAAACCCATGCAGCCACAGGGAGAACATGCAAACTCCATGCAGGTAGTGTCTTGGTTCAGCTCAAGTGTGAATCAGTGGTCCTTACCAGAACAAAGATACTCTATAGGCATTGCAGGCTATGTTTTTCACAGACTAGCCTGTGCCCAACAATTACTCTAAACACTGCAAAGTCAACATTTCATCAGTTTACCCAGAATTGCATGTATTTTGGAGCAGGAGAGATTTGTCATAGCATGTTATAGGACTAGGTAGGAACTGAGCAACCTCAAGTTGAAGCATTTTTTTTTACATAAACTGTAAACACAGTTAAAATGTGTATATGTAATACTGTAATGACAAAAATATGTGCAAAATGTGTACAAAAAGGATGCTTGTATTATTATTTCCAATGATAAATGTTCATACCATGTATTGTGGACTGAACACACTTATTCACTTTGCTGACATTTGCATAATGCAAAGCGTAAAGAACAGTGTTAGGCTTAAGTCCATAGCAAACAATATGAAATTGGACATGGTCTGTGAAGCTCAATTTTATACTGATGTAAAGAAAACATGTAAGGGGGTTTTAACAAATGTTTCAATTGCAAGTTTAACCACTTCAGCCCCGGAAGAATTTACCCACTTCCTGACCAGGCCATTTTTTACGATACGGCACTGCGTCAATTCAACTGACAATTGCGCGGGCTTGCAACGTTGTACCCAAACAAAATCAACGTCCTTTTTTTCCCCCCACAAATAGAGCTTTCTTTTGGTGGTATTTGATCACCTCTGTGTTTTTATTTTTTGCGCTGACAAAAAAAGAGAGTGACAATTTTGGGAATAAAAACATTTTTTTTTACTTTTTGCTATAATATCCAAAAAAAAAAAAAAATTTCTTCATCAGTTTTGGCCGATATATATTCTTCTACATATTTTTGGTAAAAAAAATACCAATTGGCGCATATTGATTGGTTTGCTCAAAAGTTATCGCGTCTACAAACTACGTGATAGATTTGGGGACTTTTATTTATTTTACATAGTTACATAGTTAGACAGGTTGAAAAAAAGACACAAGTCCATCCAGTTCAACCAAAAAAAAACAAAAAAACATATATATATACATACAACCAAATAATCCCATATACAATCCTTCACCCACAGTTGATCCAGAGCAGTGGTTCTCAACTCCGGTCCTCGGGACCCACCAAGAGGCCACATTTTAAGTATGACCTTGGGGAGATGTAGATTAGATTACTGCAATCACTGAGCAGCAAATGATATCACCTGGGATGTATTTCAGTAAACCTGCAAACCTGGCCTGTTGGGGGGTCCCGAGGACCGGAGTTGAGAACCACTGATCCAGAGGAAGGCAAAAAAACCCCAGCAAAGCATGATCCAATTTGCTATAACGGGGGAAAAAATTCCTTCCCGATTCCCCGAGAGGCAATCGGATTCACCCTGGATCAACTTTACCTAAAAATGTTAGTACCCAGTTATATTCTTTACATTAAGGAAAGAATCCAGGCCTTTTTGAAAGCAATCAACCGTGCTGGCCAAAACCACCTCTGGAGGGAGTCTATTCCACATTTTCACAGCTCTTACTGTGAAGAAACCTTTCCGTATTTGTAGATGAAATCTTTTTTCCTCTAGACGTAAAGAGTGCCCCCTTGTCCTTTGTAATGACCTTAAAGTAAATAACTCAACACCAAGTTCAATATATGGACCACTTATGTATTTGTACATGTTGATCATATCCCCCCTTAATCTCCTCTTCTCAAGAGAGAATAAATTCAGATCCTCTAATCTTTCCTCATAGCTGAGCTCCTCCATGCCTCTTATTAGTTTGGTTGCCCTTCTCTGCACTTTCTCTAGTTCTCCGATATCCTTTTTGAGAACTGGTGCCCAAAACTGAACTGCATATTCCAGATGAGGTCTTACTAATGATTTGTACAGGGGCAAAATAATGTCTCTATCTCTGGAGTCCATACCTCTCTTAATACAAGAAAGGATTTTGCTTGCTTTGGAAACCGCAGCTTGGCATTGCATGCCATTATTAAGCTTATGATCTACCAAAACCCCCAGATCCTTCTCCACTATGGATTCCCCCAGTTGTACTCCCCCTAGTATGTACAATGCATGCATATTCTTAGCCCCCAAATGCATAACTTTACATTTATCAACATTAAACCTCATTTGCCACAGTCGCCCAATTAGACAGTGCATTGAGGTCGGCTTGTAAGTTGGAGACATCCTGCAAGGACGTTATTCCACTGCATAGCTTGGTGTCATCTGCAAACACTGAAATGGTACTTTTAATCCCAGACCCAATATAATTTATAAATAAATTGAAAAGTAAGGGTCCCAACACTGAACCTTGGGGTACACCACTGATAACCTCAGAGCATTCAGAATAAGAATCATTAACCACTACTCTCTGAATTCGGTCTTTTAGCCAGTTTTCTATCCATTTACAAACTGATCTTTCCAAGCCTGTAGACTTTACCTTACACATTAGCCTTGTGCGGGGAACGGTGTCAAACGCTTTTGCAAAATCCATGTACACCGCATCCACAGCCACCCCTCTGTCCAAGGTTTTTTTTTTTTTTTAATCAACTTTTTATTAGTTTTGTAGGGTTTACATAGCAAATAAGGGGGGAGGGGAAAACATTTGCAGTACACATTACATTTTTCATCTGAGTAGGTGGAGGGGGGGTAAGGGGAGAAAGAGAGGAAAAAGCAAGAGGGGGGGGGGGGGGATTCATGTAATCGTACATATAAATGCCATAAACATAAGAATGCTAATAACGATATGTATAAGTGGGGCCGGTCGAGAGAGGTGACTCTCTGTGTCACCTCCCTCAAAAACGGCCTGGGGTCCTGATGGGGGTAAGGGAACTTTCGGCCCGCTATAGTCAACCCAGGTAGAGGGTAGCACCAGTCCACATACGCTGAAGAGAGGGGGGGGGGGGTAAACTGCTTGTAATAGTTCATCGTCAGGACTGAGTTGTAGTTGGTTTGTGTAAGGTTACTCCTGGGTGGAGGAAGTGGGGAACATATATCCGCTCCTTCTGAAAGCTCGGGGGGATGAAAGGGCAGCTTGTTCCCAGTGTGATAGACAGGTACGAATAAAGGCGTTCCATCTCTTGTGTAGCTTTTCCGAGTCCCAATCATCGTGTGCTAATATAGCAAGAGATTCATGGCAGAGGAGGGCTTTGAGTTTGTTTTGGACCTCCGAGACAGTCGGAGGGAGTGGAGAGATCCAATGCTGTAGGATGGCCCTCCTGGCAATGAGCAGTGTCAGCATGATCCAATGTCTATGCTGCTGTAGTTTAGTTGAGGGAGGTGTGGATGAGCAAGACAGTGAGGTGGGGTTGCCAAAGATGATGGCTACCGGGTTTTTGTCAATTTGGCAGTCTGTAATTCTGTGGATGAAGGACAGTACTTGTGTCCAGAAGTCCTCAATGCTAGGGCAGAGCCACAGACGGTGGTAGAGTGAGGGTTTTGTTGTAGAACACCAGGGACAGGACGATGGTCTATTGGTGGGAAGACGTGCAGAAAATGGGAGATACGCCCTGTGCATTATCTTGAGCTGGGTCTCCCTCCATACTGCATTTGTAGTCAGTTTGCAGACATGGTTGTATCCTTCCAGGATGCTGTCCATTGAAGTGTCCTGTGGGAGATCCCTCATCCAGGATTTCGCTGAGCTTTGCTGGAAGGGTTTCGTGAATGCTAGGTTGAGCGGCTGGTATACATCTGAGATGGAGTAGCTGCGTTCGGCGATAAGCTGGTCAAGGAATGAAGAGCTGAATCTCTTATCTTTGTGAGGGCAGATTTTGTTGATGTAGGCCGAGACCTGCGATACTTCCAGAAAGTAGGATTTAGTCCAATTGAGGGCCTCCATAAGCTCTCCGGCTGATTTGAGAGTGCCTGTATCCAGGTGGTATAAAGAAGCTACTGTGGTTAGACCTTTGCCTCTCCATTTGGAAAAGGGTTCATATTGAAACCCCTGCGGAAACATGGGATTGCCCTGGATGGGTAAATATTTGGAAACGTGTGGGGAGAGACCCAGTTTTTTCCTGGATTCCCTCCAGGCGATTATAGTGTCTCTGAATAGCAGGCTTTGTTTAATATGGTTTGGAAGGGTTTTCAGGGAGCTATGCAGGAGACCTGCGAGGTTAAATGGGTGCGTCATCGCTGACTCTAGCTCATAATTTGTGTACTTAGAAGCGTGGAGAATCCAGTCCAGCCCCGTCCTGAGCAGACACGCCAGGTTGTAAACTCTGATATTGGGGAAGCCCAATCCCCCCTCAGACTTAGGGAGGTATAGCTTCGCTATCGCTATCCTCGGTTTTCCGTTGCGCCAGAGGAAAGAGGAGGCTGCTTTATT
>BLSH010431951.1:685849-713500 GCA_018402905.1 Glandirana rugosa
ATCATTTTTTTTATTTTACCGAGTTTTCCCTTTACCAGGTCTTCATAAATCTGTCTTATTACCATCTATTTCGTGGACCTGGTCTACCGTAGGTAGGTGCCTAGGATTTCCTTAACTCGAGACAGTAAAGTTTCGGTAACATAGAGTAAAAATCCCTGAGGAATTACTGACCTTATCATGGTGACCTAACCGCATCCCGGTTACACCACGGATATAAATTTTTCCCTAGTTTCAGAAATGGTTCATTGATATCTGGACAATCAAATTGAAGATATCGACCCTTCTATGACCTCTCAAATTATTTTCTGGTGTATCTACTCAAGAACCTAAGTACTTTCTGCACCGACCGTGCTGGGGTGGCTGCTAGGCTTTGTATGCCGGTTAAAAGCTGCGGGGATGGCGGAGCACCAGCTTCACCGTCCTCTACATGCGGCGCCGGAACCGGAAGTTCCTGTCCAAGGTTTTACTTACCTCCTCATAAAAAGAAATCAGGTTTGTTTGACAACTTCTGTCTTTCATGAATCCAAGAACTCATCTATGTGGTCTTTTATTAAACTCTCCAGTATCTTCCCAGCTATAGAAGTTAAACTAACAGGTCTATAGTTACTTGGTAAAGACTTTGATCCCTTTTTAAATATAGGCACCACATTGGCCCTACGCCAATCCAGTGGTACTATTCCAGTCATTAAGGAGTCCCTAAAAATGAGATACAATGGCTTTGAAATGACAGAGCTCAATTCCTTTAGGATCCGTGGATGGATGCCATCTGGTCCAGGTGCTTTATCTACCATTATTCTGTCTAAATACTTCTGGACCATTTCCCTTTTGAGCCATTTTATTTTTTTTACTAGTAATAATGGTGATTTGCAATTTTTAACGGGACTGCGACATTGCTGCGGACAGATCGGACACTTTTGACACTTTATCGGGACCACTGACATTTACACATCGATCAGTGCTATGAAAATGCACTAATTGCTGTATAAATATCATTGGCAGGGAAGGGGTTAACACTAGGGAGCGTTCAAAGGCTTAAATGTGTTCCCTGTTAGTGTGTTCTAACTGTATGGGGGCTGGGATGACTGGGGGAGGAGAGAGATCACTGCTCCCATTTACTAGGAACAAACAATCTCTCTCCACTCCCCTGTCAGAACGGGGATCTGTTTGTTTACACAGGCAGATCCCTTTTCTGCCTGTCTCTCGATCAATCGCGGGTGGCCAGCGGACAGAGTCCTACCCACCCGTTGATTGACTTTCCTGCTAGCGTGTGGGCTTGCGCCCACAAATCGCCGTGTACGTGCCCGATGTACAATGACGGCGATTTGCGCAGCCGAGCCAACCTGATGCAGTACAACTGCGGCAGCTGGTCGGCAAGCAGGTAAAAATGGAATCCATGTTTGTCACTGAGCACCAAATGTATAGCTGTCGCTATGCACCAAAGCACATTCAGAGTTGTCATGGTGCACGAAAGCAAATTTAGTGTAGTGTAGCCCAGTCCGCAGCACTAACAGTTTTCTTTGCCGGCAGCACAGGAGATTTTCACAGGAGCACATCTACAGGAGGAGAGTCCTATTGCAAAACTGTGCACAGCCAGTGGTGAGCCTGCCTGTTACCCAATAGGAAGGCACACAGGATGTGGACTGTTAGCATAGTGCGGACCTTATACATGTTCTCACTTAACTCTTCTCTTTCGAAGTGGCCAGGTAATAGATCTCTGTAATGCTAGTCCATTACCGATGACTGGCAGAGATGGAAAGCTAGGGAGGGAGTCAAAGCACTGACCCCCTCACTGCTAGAGAACCTGTCACCTAACAGGTGCCACGCCAAGGACTGGTTGCTGTTTCTCCTAGCAATTTCTCATGAGCCTGTAGTAATGTTACACATACCCGATATTGTGGTTATGGACTCAAGTTCTTTGACATGCCAAATCCTCACATGCACCCTTTGAATAATGTCAGACCAGACCCTGAGCAGTTAAAATAATGTCTACTGTAAACTTGATGAAACAATGTACAGTGGATCCTTGGATTACGAGCATAATCCGTTCCAGGAGAATGCTTGTAATCCAAAGCACTGGTATATCAAAGCATGTTTCCCCATAGGAAACAATGGAAACTCAGGTAATTTGTTCCACAGCACTGCTTGTCAATGCAGTACTGTATGTAGCCAGAGGTCCGGGGGCGTCTGGTGTATGCAATACTATATGTGCCCAGAGGTGTGGTGGGGTGGCGCTGTTGAGGCTCGGAAACTGCCAGAAACATTTGGAAATGCTAGGGAACTGTTTACACTTTCGTTATTTCCGAATGCTTCCGGGCATCACCGAGGCTCACCAGCGCCCCCACCCCTCTGGCCACATGCGGTTTTGCATGCACAGAGGCTTAATTCTGCTTGTTATGCGAGGCAGCGCTCGCAAAGCACGTCAGAATTTTTTTTAAAAAATGCTCGCATTGCGAAACGCTCGTTAACCGCGTTACTCGCAATCCAAAGCTTTGTATGATATGCAATAACGTGACTTTACTAACTGAACTTAACTGTGGCTGTCCCAGATTACCTGCACTGGTGAAGCCTCTTAGAGGAAAGTGCATGCTTGGTAATGCTCTAACAGAGAAGTTCATGTTTCAGGATTCTTTCAGTGAATCTGTGTTCAGAGCGGACCACAGGTCCCAAGGAGTCTTTAGTTGTTTGCATTCCCCATGAGTTTCTCCAAGTGTTCCTGAGAGTTCCCCCCCATGATCCGGACCTCTTCCCTTTTATAGAGCACATAAGGGAGGCTGGACCCCAGTGAAAGTCCGCAGACACACTGGGGAGAGGTGACATAGCATTAATCCCTTCCTCCTGACCTGGGCAGCCAGGGTGCTAACTAGATACAGAGTAGGCTATCTGCCTACAAGCTGGAAGGAAAAAAATGCAGGTCAAACAAGGCACTGGGGAAAAAGAAGAGGTTGCCAACTGCTTTTCCTGGGCCAAGAATAAAGTGTGGAGGCTGTTCTGGGAGAACTAATTGCACCTTTGGCTGCTAGCAGTGTGCTAACCACTGCCCCTGAGAGAGACAATGACAAACATTTTGGGACATTGGAGAAAGCCACAGATCTTGGTGGAGCCTGCTGCCTGACCAATGGGAAAGCCACCGAGGACACTGACCAGCTGTGAGAAAGCCACAGATCTTGGTGGAGCCTGCTGCCTGACCAATGGGAAAGCCACTGAGGACACTGACCAGCTGTGCTTCACACAGTGAACAGAGGGAGAATCACCTGCTGACACAGAAGTTGTTGAGAGGCCAGTGGCCAAAATCAAATTACACTTTGTCCAAAAAAAGGACAGTGATGTCTGCAAGTAACACAGAGACAGTGACATAAGAGTTAGGTCCCACCGAGCTGGTCAGAGGAAGAAGGGGGGAATTATATTATAGAGCTGTACTGTCATGGTGGTGTAGTACTCCCTAGTTGGATTGTTCCCAGTATAATAAGGGTTGTTCTCTACACCGATTGAGTTTTTCCCGTACAGTATATTTATTTCTACTGTTGACCTTTTGATATATATAATATATATACTGTAACAAGCAAAAAAAGTGTACCAATTGGCCCTCCTATATAATATGCACTTGATTCCAACTAAACCTTATAAAATTAGATTATAAAATTATTAGTGTAAACTAATCTCACACTAATAAAGCAGCCGTTTATGCAATCCAAACAATCACAAGGATTACTAAAGAACAAATTAATAAATATTAGCAGATTTAAACAAAATTACATTGCTAATAACAGCGCTAGAAAGAAAAAAATGGACAATATTTTTATCCTCAATTAATGACATCAGAATTAACGTCACCAATAAATGTCCACTGAAAAGTCCATGTGTGTACACCTGGTGATAAAAGCTGACACCATTCTATAGGAGACCAAACCACACAAATGTTGATAGCCTGCAATCACCAAATTCGAAGGTTGTCACCATGTGTGTTCCACTCTCATATGGGTGTGCACTCACCACAAGAAAATGAAAACGATCTTTAGCGATCTTCACCATATAAGAAAAAGCTCCACACAGCGTAGTACAGTCAAACCTCTTTATTTATGCAAGCCCCCCATGAACACACTTACAAGATCCAAAAGATCCAAAATGGGTAAACACATGTCATGTAGGGTTGCTATATCATCCCTTTAATCCAGGACACACATTACTGATTAAGGTGGTAATTAAAGTCACCTGGGGCCTTATCTGCAATAAATTAGCTTCAGAACTTGTGTAACTAATATGTGTCCTGGATTAAAGGGATGATGTGGCATCCCTAATGTCATGATCCAGCTTAAGTAAAATGAAATTTGCACAGTCTCAGGTCACGATCTCACCCAACCAGTGCAAACCCACTCGTCAGACTCTTCCGTCCCCTGGTCCAGTGGAACACACCGTCGTCACTTCCTGACGCCATATGGACACGACCTTAAGCGTTACGTCATTCCGACATGTACGGAGGGCGTGGCCATATGGCTCTGCACTCAGGAATAAATAGATGTACAAGTCCAAGTGGTTAACCCCCTGTTGACCAACAATGCCCCTCAGGTTATCACCCGATAGGCGCAGAGCCAGTCGACCCTTCAGACTCTCCTACACAATCCGATCCCTTGATCCAATTACCAGTGTGGAGTCTTGACATACTGCCCTTATCATCGGGATATGCTCCCATTCACAAATCCATTTAGGGCTATAATTAATACTATTTCATCAATTTCCAATGAATTAAAATATATACAAAACAATCATTACATTCAAATATACACAATTCATAATAAAACATTATTCCCAACCAGCTACAGTAAATGGCTAAAATCTATAATCAATATGTATACAAATCATATTAAAATTCATATGAAATCTCATAGAGAATTGAATAAATTTAGACAAATAAAAAAATAAAATGCACGGATTAGAAGTGCATGATGATAATAGTCTTATACCCTAAATTTAAGATTCCTTAAACTCTAAAATCCCTTTAAAATAATCTAGAGGTCACTAATAAAATAATTAATATCTAATTCAATGTTCAACCCTTTGGGGAACAAAGTGTCAGTCATATATATCCATCTAGTTTCACATTTAGAAACTTACTAAATTTGATCCACGCCAAGATGGAAATATCCTATAGATCCCCCAAATTTTTAACCCCAAAGGGTCCCTATTATGGACCAATTTGAAATGAAAACAAAGAAGAAAAAATGGTGGGGCTTTAAATGAGGCTGACATGCACATTGGTACTACATGGGTTAAATAAAATATGTTGGTACATATAATTCCAAAAACATGCCAAGAATAAGATGCCAAAGGCAAATGGTATATATAAAAATACATAAATCACATTTATTGATTAGATAATAGAATCATTAAGAATTCATAAATACATACAATCAAGGTAATAACCATATACATTATTCAAAGGACATGATTGGGTACAAATATCAAGGAAGGTCAGAATTATCTAACCCAGTGTTTCCCAACCCAGTCCTCAAGGCACACCAACAGGTCATGTCTTCAGGATTTCCATTATTTTGCACAGGTGATTTGATCAGTTTCACTGCCTTAGTAATTATCACAGCTGTTTCATCTGAGTGAAATACTGAAAACATGACCTGTTGGTGTGCCTTGAGGACTGGGTTGGGAAACACTGATCTAACCAAGACCATGGATCGTGTAATCAGAAATGAATGCAAAAAACCAGACCCATATATCATGATAAATACAAGATTACATACAATGTCGATAAAATAACATGTAATCCGGCACCCTAGATAGAAACTCTACGCGTTTCATAGCTTATGCTACTCGTCAGGAGTATGGTGAAAAATAGGTCTATGAGGAATAGAGAAAAATAAATGGATACACATTAGTATACAGTAACCTCCAATAAAGAAAAAATAACCAAGCAAAAACCAAGCAATTATGCAATGGTGTCTTACATAGGTATCTTCCAAGCTGTACCTAGGTCCTGGAATGCGGGCCCCAGTGGATAGCCTGACACGGGGTTGACACTCCACATTTCTACCATCACCTTTACATCACATCCAGAGACCATGGTGTGGCGGTTCGATCGGCCTCTGGCTGTTTCCCGGGTCTCGTGGGTGGGTACTCCCGCCTCAACCCCGTGTCAGGCTATCCACTGGGGCCCGCATTCCAGGACCTAGGTACAGCTTGGAAGATACCCATGAGAGACACCATTGCATAATTGCTTGGTTTTTGCTTGGTTATTTTTTCTTTATTGGAGGTTACTGTATACTAATGTGTATCCATTTATTTTTCTCTATTCCTCATAGACCTATTTTGCACCATACTCCTGGCGAGTAGCATAAGCTACGAAACACGTAGAGTTTCTATCTAGGGTGCCCGGATTACATGTTATTTTATCGACATTGTATGTAATCTTGTATTTATCATGATATATAGGTCTGGTTTTTTGCATTCATTTCTGATTACATGATCAATGGTCTTGGTTAGATAATTCTGACCTTCCTTGATATTTGTACCCAATCATGTCCTTTGAATAATGTATATGGTTATTACCTTGATTGTATGTATTTATGAATTCTTAATGATTCTATTATCTAATCAATAAATGTGATTTATGTATTTTTATATATACCATTTGCCTTTGGCATCTTATTCTTGGCATGTTTTTGGAATTATATGTACCAACATATTTTATTTAACCCATGTAGTACCAATGGGCATGTCAGCCTCATTTAAAGCCCCACCATTTTTTCTTCTTTGTTTGCAATTTAATAGGGGTGGAGGCCTGCCATTGCGGTCCCATGTCAGATCATTATATATTTTTCATTTCAATTTGAAATGAAGTTACACATTATGGTCCTTATACCCAAATTTCATGTTTTGGATGTGCTCAGATATCCGCATCTTCAGATGCCTTTTGGTAGGGCCTATATACATAAGGCCACATGGGCACTCCAAAGCATAAACCACATGGGTCAAATTACAAGTGATGAACTGAGAAATGGAAATCTGTTAGTTATTTGCAGTCTATAAATCGCCTATAAATAAGCTCCTCTCTCACCTTACAAAACACAGATTTATCCTCCCATTCCCCCATAAAGAGGTTGGCAGGGCTGGGTGCAAATCTAGTGCCCATCGCAACTCCTCTCTTCTGGGAGAAAAACTTGTCATTAAACCAAAAATAATTGTGAGAGAGGCAAAAATCTAGCAGATCCCATAAGAATTTTTTCTGCTCAAAAGGAACATCCTCCCTTTGACTGAAGGCCCAGTTAAGGGCCAACAGTGCATCATCATGTTGAATAATTGTATAGAGTGAGGACACATCTGCTGTCACTAGATACACTTCAGATTTTCCTTTTAGATCCACTATTTGCAACAGCTGTAAATTATTTTTGGTGTCTTTCAAATAGGCCTTAGTCTTAATTACACTAGCTTGGAGAAAGTGATCAAGATACTGGCCCACTCTGGCTGTAACCAACCCTATGCTATTAACTATGGGTCTTGCTGGAGGGTTCTACGAATCCTTATGAATTTTAGGGAGAGTGTAAATAGTTGGTATCTGGTTCACACTTGACGCCAAATATTTCCTCCAAGCTCTCTATCCCTTCTTGTATGAATCTGGGATTCACCCCCTTCTTTGGTGCAATAGATCTAAATCCTTTAACACCAGACCTTTGAAAACATCCAGATGTTGATTTGCCATATTCTGGGGGTTAAATAGGGATTCATTCCTGCAACCCACAATTGATCCCACATACTACATTCACATTAGCTTTTTCTACCATAGGGTGTCTGTTTAGGAAATACTTCTTCATGTTTAATTTCCTCATGTATTTATGAACATCCACATATACATCAAATGTATTAATGGGTCTCTTTAGACCACAGTTTAACCCCAACTGTAAAACATTAATTTCTTTTTGGAATAACAACTCCACTTAAATTGTAGATCCCACTTGATTTATCTATTCTACTTCTCTACTTTTTTTTTCATCTCTCCACGGTGGGGGGGGGGGGGGCTGCCTCTGGAGGTTGTTTTTGTAATTCCACTGACCCCAATAATTGGGACCTGGTGGCTTCCCCCTCCAGGCATAGTGACCTCGTCCCTGTCTTTACCCCCCTCCCTAAATAAGGCTGGGGTGAGTAGTGTGGGCTCGCTAAACCTGTGTCGTTAAGGGGGTCAAATTGGTTATTAACTGGAATTGAATATGTTACCTTGAAGGTCAGATCTTATAGGCTGTATGTTTACCGCCTGCCCCCTCCCCCTTCTTCCTTGAACCCTCCATCTACCATTTGGAGATGGTGCAGAGTTCTGATTAACCCTTAACTGATCAGATCCCTTTGCTTTTGCAACTGAAGGTTGAGTTTTGGGGATTTGGGCTGTATTCAACTGCTCCTTACCCATATCTTTTGGAGTTTGCTAGTCTTAGAGTTAGTACGAAAATCTAATAGATTCCCTATGAAATTTTTTACTTTTCTTTTTCTGAGTCTCACGATCCACTTTCTCTAATTTCTTTTTAATCATATTAATAAAATCTTTCACTTTCTGGGTATCCTTAACTGGATATAACTTCCCCTATAAATCCTTAATCTTTTTTTCTAAATTGGCCATTTTTATTTTTTTCCTTTTCAGGATAAGCTGTTATAATTGAATACCTATTCCATTAAAAAATTAAGCCACTCTGACATGGGTTCTGTGTCATTTATTCCGTCCTGTGGAGTGACTGTATATATACAGTAGCTCACAAAAGTGAGTACACCCCTCACATTTTTGTAAATATTTTATTATATCTTTTCATGTGACAACACTGAAGAAATGACACTTTGCTACAGTGTAAAGTAGTGAGTGTACAGCTTGTATAACAGTGTAAGTTTGCTGGCCCCTTAAAATATGTCAACACACAGCCATTAATGTCTAAACAAAAGTAAGTATACCCCTAAATGAAAATGTCCAAATTGGGCCCAATTAGCCATTTCCTCTCCCCAGTGTCATGTGACTCATTAGTGTTAAAATGTCTCAAGTGTGAATGGGGAGCAGGTGTGTTAAATTTGGTGTTATCACTCTCACTCTCCCATACTGGTCCCTGGAAGTTCAACATGGCAAAGAACTCTCTGAGGATCTGAAAAAAAGAATTGTTGTGCTACATAAAGATGGCCTAGGCTATAAGAAGATTGGCAAGACCCTGAAATTGAGCTGCAGCACGGTGGCCAAGACCATACAGGGGTTTAACAGGACAGGTTCCACTCAGAACAGGCCTCGCCATGGTCAACCAAAGAAACTGAGTGCACATGCTCAGTGTCATATCCAGAGGTTGTCTTTGGGAAATAGACGTATGAGTGCTGCAGAGGTTGAAGGGGTGGGGGGTCATCCTGTCACATCTCAGACCACATGCCACACACTGCATCAAATTGGTCTGCATGGCTGTCGTCACAGAAGGAAGCTTCTTCTAAAGATGATGCACAAGAAAGCCCGCAAACAGTTTTCTAAAGACAAGCAGACTAAGGACATGGATTACTGGAACATGCCCCGTGGCATGATGAAACCAAGATAAACTTATTTGGTTCAGATAGTGTCAAGCATGTGTTGCGGCAACCAGATGAGGAGTCTGGGGCTGCATGAGTGTTGCCAGTACTGGGGAGCTATAGTTCATTGAGGGAACCATGAATGCCAACATGTACTGTGACATACTGAAGCAGAGCATGATCCTCTCCCTCCGGAGACTGGGCTGCAGGGCAGTATTCCAACATGATAATGACCCCAAACACACCTCCAAGACGACCAATTCCTTGCTAAAGAAGCTTAAGGTAAAGGTGATGGACTGGCCAAGCATGTCTCCAGACCTAAACCCTATTGAGCATCTGTGGTGCATCCTCAAACGGAAGGTGGAGGAGCGCAAGGTCCCTAACATCTACCAACTCCATGGTGTCGTCATGGAGGAGTGGAAGAGGACTCCAGTGGCAACCTGTATAACTTTGGTGAAGTCCATGCCCAAGAAGGTTAAAAGGCAGTGCTGGAAAATAATTGTGGCCACACAAAATATTGACACTTTGTGACCAATTTGGACATTTTCACTTAGGGGTGTATTCACTTTTGTTGCCAGTGGTTTAGACATTAATGGCTGTGTTGAGTTATTTTGAGGGGATGGAAAATTTATACTGTCATGCAAGCTGTACCCTCACTACTTTACATTGTAGCAAAGTGTCATTTCTTCAGTGTTGTCACATGAAAAGATAGAATAAAATATTTACAAAAATGTGAGGGGTGTACTCACTTTTGTGGGATACTGTATATATATATATATATATGTATATATATATTTATATATATATATATATATATATATATGTATATATACACACACACACACACACACACACACACACATATACACACATGCACACACACAATGTTCCTTGATGTGTTATGGCTGTGGTTTCATATCTCTTTTACCTTTTGTGCATCTGCATTAAATATTCCCCACCCAGACAGGTGTGTCAGAGTATGTGATGCTATTTGCAGAGTCATGAGCACAGCAACAGAGGGCCCAACAAGCAGTTCCTTTGGGGGGTAAGTGTCACAATACTCACTGTACACAAAAGCAAATTTAGCTTAGTCACTGTGCACTAAAGCAAATGTAGTGTTGTCACTGTAATATAGTTTTAGGGACACTATTTACCAGAAAATCAGCACTATTAATATAAAATGTGTAGAAATTCTTTAAACAAATTGGCCAAGTGATTTTTTTTTAACTCTCTTTAATGAGAATTAAATGTTTTTACAGGAAAAAAAGTGTATAATGCAATCTATATAGTTGGGTAATTAAATCAGTGATTCTGGATTGTAAAAGCCTATACTGCGGTGTGTTTACCAGATCAGAAGAGTGATTAACTTCTTCATGATCCCTATCAAGTATCTGATGAAATTAGAAAAGGCTATGAGTTAAAGAGCAGACTTCCACTGGGCTGGAAAAATAGTATGTTCAGAACATGCTCTCATTTCTATTTAAATGCAGGCTTAGAATCTCCTTTGCTCCCACAGTAAATTATATACCCAGGAGATCAAGTGACGTCTGGGACCATGATCTAAATTTCAAGGCTTTTATTTTGTTTTTGGACATAGAGCAATGTGGAGTGCAAAACTAGGAACATTTCATGACAGAAAATGATTTTATCCTAAAGACTGTAAGACTGTGTACATACAGGTGTTTTCACACTGTTCACTTACAAAACTTTATCCATTTCTCTATACATATATAGGGAGTCCTGTACAGCAAGAAGTCCCTCAGTGTAAATAGTCTTTGTCAGTGGCGGCCCATCCATTAGGGACGCACAGGTGCCGGCCCCCCTATCCATGCGTCCGGCCCCCTGATCTACATGCAGGGCACCGGACACATGGATTCCAATGGGTGGGGGGTTGCTTTTTTTTTTGAAGCATGTGATTATAGCCAGAGGCTTCCCGTCACCCAGTTGGCCAAAAGGAAATCCGATTGGCCGCCAGGAGGAGGAGGAAGGAGGCACTGGGGAAACAAAACAGCAGTCGCCCGCAGCCCAGAGAGAAGCTACCTCTGCCCGCGAGATGAGGTAAGTGCGGGGCCCTGACGACCACGACCCGGGCAGCCTGCTGGCCGATGGGAGTAGGGGCTTCTGTGCCCTCCGTGGCCGGGAGAGGGGGTATGGAGGGTTTTGTGTCCGGTGGATTGTTTGCAGCCCCCCCCCCCCAAAAAAAACCCACCATCCGCCACTGGTCTTTGTAAATTCTTCACAGTCTCCTGTGTACCTTTTATTGTTTACTTTTTAAAAAAGCAAAAAAGGAGTGAAAGAAAGACAGATGACAGCCACATGCTTTACCTCTAAATGGCAACAGCTCCAAACACTGGTAATAGAATATGCTTAGTAAAATTAGCACATCTGTGCAAACAAAATCAGCACTTGCTCTGTGCAGCCTCAATAGAATAGCTCAAGGCCTCTGTCTCATGGAAAGTTAAGGTGGTCAGACATCTGCCCATCCTTTCATCGACCAGGGTGATTATTGCACACAATACATTGCTCTTAGTTCCTTATAGAAGAAGCAACAATTCGTGCCCTCTAGGACAAAGATATTTCAACATTTTGAAAAGTGTAAAATTTTTCTGATGGTTGCAAATTCTTATTAAGCCTTGTTCACATGGGCCAATTTAATCTGTGCCCTGTGCAGGGCTTGTTTTACCGGCACAGAGGATGCAAGGTCTTGTGTGCATTCCCGTGCCGTCAGTCCCATTGTTGTTTATTGGGAAGCAGCGGCTGCACAGACACAGATGCAGCTCTTATTATGACATCCATGCCGTGTACCTGCATGGATGTCACATTGTGAGCAGTGGCTGTATCCATGCAGCCGCTGCTTCCCAATAAACAACAATGGGACTGACGGCACGGGAATGCAGATGCAGGTGGAATTAGATTTTAAATCATTTGCATTTGATTACCAAACTAGAACGGGGAAAGCTGTGGTGCAATAAGCAGCAGAGGGTGCTGAAGCTGAACAAATTTCTATGTTAAAGAGTCTTGAATGGACAAAGAATCTTGAACACAGAACATACTGTAGCTGCTTACTCAAAAGGCCTCAGGGCAGTTGAATTTTAAACTGGCACAGTATGTACAATGCATCTATTCACAGTTTAAATGTGTGCTACAGTTGTAATGTTGGAGACAGTTTATTTTAATAGAAAGGAAAAACATGGTCCAATTTTGGGAGCACCCAAAATGCCAAGACATTGCATATCCAGGTTGCTTTGTGTTGTCAGTTTCTTTATTCTAAAACCTAATTAGGCAGATTGTTTTTGCAACCATAAATAAAAAGTGTCCCCTTGTCTTGAACAGGGGATCACTTCACAGAACAGACTTTAAAGGGCTCATTCTCCAATTATACCAAGTGTTCTGGATTACAGACTGCCAGGGAGCCATCACCATACACACATCAATACAACTGAAATTAGGCACAGAATGGAAAATTCCTAACACGAAATATGAGAATCCGTCAATGCAAAGAAATGAATTTGCATTTTCCACATCAGGAAATGTTTTTAAGCTTATGCAGGCTAAAGATTGCAATTGCTGCTTCCTATATTCCTAAATACTGTTTTTCTAAATAACTATTTATAATACATAATTGCATCTGCCTTTACTGTATGTTTTGTAATATACAGGTTTGCACAATGTTATGTTTTGGTGAAGCTCCAAAACTGCCAAGATTCAGCATTTGTTTTTTTCCCCCTTAGTTGTGAATGCCCTCTATTTTCACTCTCAAAGAGAACCAGTCACAATTAGGAAGATTATGAAAAAATCTGAATGTTCTATCTTGGATTCGTAGACCTTTGTAGGTTTATTGCAGATTTATGCCAGGAGGTCAGAGGAGACCTGAAGTCTGACAGCTGCAATCCTGGCATATGCTTTACCTCAAACACTCTGGAGCTGAAAGGCTGTGTGAGGTCAGGAAGTTCATATAGGACACTAAAGCTGGCCATAGATGGGCAGAATTTTGAATGAAAATTCTTAGGAAAAGAATGTTCCAAGGAAGTTCTTTTCCTAATCATTAGTGGGTCAGATCAACATTCATTTTCGACCACAGTGATGACAAAATTCGAAGGAGCAGGATGAAAATTCTTTCTTGAACTTACAAATGTATGTGGTCGTTCAAATGTTCTGAAAATTTTGTACAAATTTTCTTAAGAATTTCCATTCTAAATTATATCTATATAAGGGCTAGACATGTGCAGTTTGTTTTGTTCCGAATTAATATTCAGACAAATTTTTCAATATTCAGATATATCCGAATACCCGAATTACAATATAAACACATTTTACCGAATGTTCAGACTAACGAAACAAAATTTGTCAGAATTTTGGAAATTTGGACTGCAATTCAAATCGAATTTTACATCAAACTGTACACATATTGCTGAAATCAAAGACTGTGTGCTATTAGAGTACCATTTTAAAATAATAATGCTGTTTTTGTTAAGCCAACGGTGATTTAAAGAGTCATTGAAATCATTTGATGAGGATTTTCTTTTGTTTGTTCACTTTGCCCAAAAAAAAAAAATCTAAAGTTTTCAATTCGACCGATTCACAATTTATCATCGAAAAAAATCGGTAAATTCAAAGAAAATTAGAAAAAAAAGACATGAAACGAATTCCGAATACGAATCCCAAATACGAATTGAACGAATTAACCAAACTTAACCACTTGCTGACCGCGTAGTGACTATAAGCGGCGATAGCATGGATCTGTCCCATGAATCACCGCTTATAGTCGTCACTCGCGGGCATGCCTAGGGGGCGCGCGGGCACGACGGTCCGATTCGCTAGAGGACCGATCAATATTTGGTCTATACCTGCTGATCGGTCCTGGTGAATGGAATGCCTCCCCTGTCTGTGGAATGTAAACACAGACAGGGGAAGTGATGTCACTCTCCCTCTTCCTCTCTCCTTCCTTTGCCATTCGAGAGAGGAGAGAGGACATCAGAAACGTGAGTGCAGCGATCAGATCGTTCATTGATCGCTGTGCTTGTGTCACTTGTGACACTAATCAGTGTTAGGGTAGATAGTAGTAGGCCTAGGTAGGTTTAAATACCCTCCCTTACCCCCCAATAAAGTTTTTAACCCCTTGATTGCCCACTGTCACCTGCGATCACCGTATAAGTGTCAATGGTGACGCTAGCTAGATAACTAGTTTTGTTTCCCCTTAGATTACCCGCCATATATTATTTTATTTACCATTTATAGGTTTTAACATCTGATCGCCCGGCAGTGATGTTAGGTTTTAGAGTGCGTTAAGGTCAGCGTCCATCCTCGGCAGGGTCAGATTAGTACAAGTACTCTGACACGCATACACACACTTAGATAGGTCAGTTAGTAGTAGATTTTATCTGAAAAGATCAACATCTGATCTGATCAGATCTAGATTAGCATCCCCGCTAGATTAACTAAGATACCTGCTAGCACCTGCGTTTAGCCCCTCCGCAAAGCCCACCCAAGTGCAGGATCAATAGATTGCTATGTCAATAGTTGACAGGGATTTTGGTAGCGTTTGAAATAGGCTCTGGCAACCAGGTGTGCTTTTTTGCCTGTTAGTCACACTAGTGTACCTATGAATTTAGAGAGCCCAAAATGTCCAATCTGAGGTACACTAGTGAAGAGGCCTACAATATGCTGAGCATGACAGACGAGAGTGATGGGGAAGCTTCACTGTCAGATTCAGGCTCAGCAAATGAAATAGTACAACGGAGTTGTGGTCCCTGCTAAGGTCAGACGTACCCGATCCTATGCTGCTGTCACTGAGGTGCATGAACCCCAGAGCTCTCGAATGGAGCAGAGAGCCAGTACTAGCGCCGCTACTCCTTCTGGTGAACTGGCAAGCACCAGCGGCCTAGTACATCCTGGTCGTACAACCAGCACTGCAGTAACACTTGGTGACGTGGCGAGTCCCATAAGAGCAGTTTAAGCTGGTGTGGCTAGCACAAGTAGATTCCCGCAGCCACAAAGAAGACAAAGACAGGCCCGCAGAGCCCATAGTGCCCTTTCCGCTGAATTTGCTAACGCTAATTGGCAACCCACCACCAGGGCTGGATTGCGACAAAAATTTAGCCCTGGACTTCATCCAGAGCGGCCCACTTGCAAACTCGCACAAAAACAATATATAAACTATACGCAATTGCGCAAAAAAACATACATAAAAACTTTCCACTACACCACAGTAGCAATATGTGTATTCCAGAAAGTTTAACAATCAGCAGATAAATCAAACACGTGGTTTTAGCGCTTCAATCATCCCGACACCATGGTTGGTATGGTGTCAGGATGATTGAAGCGCATTATTTCTATTACGACATTGTAATATAAAATGAAATCATATAACTCACCATAATGCAGAATCAGTGGGAGCCCTGAGCGTGTCACTTGCCACGTCGCCTGCCACCAGATGCGGATTGTCACTTGCCATTCTGCCTGCCACCAGATGTAACATGTCACTTACCACCGTCACCTGCTGCCAGATGCAACATGTCACTTACCTCCGTCACCTGCTGCCAGATGTAACATGTCACTTACCACCGTCACCTGCTACCAGATGTAACATGTCACTTACCACCGTCACCTGCTGCCCGATGTAACATGTCACTTACCACCGTCACCTGCGGCCAGATGCAACATGTCTCTTACTACCATCACCTAACGCCAGATGCAACATGTCCCTTACCACCGTCACCAATGCCAGATGTATCATGTCACTTACCACCGTCACCTAACGCCAGATGTATCATGTCACTTACCACCGTCACCTGCGGCCAGATGCAACATGTCACTTACCACCGTCACCTAACGCCAGATGCAACATGTCACTTACCACCGTCACCTGCGGCCAGATGCAACATATCACTTACCACCATCACCTAACGCCAGATGCAACATGTCACTTACCACCGTGACCAATGCCAGATGCATCATGTCACTTACCACTGTCACCTAACGCCAGATGTATCATGTCACTTACCACCGTCACCTGCGGCCAGATGCAACATGTCACTTACCACCGTCACCTAACACCAGATGTAACATGTCACTTACCACCGTCACCTGCTGCCAGATGTAACATGTCACTTACCACCGTCACCTGTTACCAGATGTAACATGTCACTTACCACCGTCACCTAATGCTGGATGCAACATGTCACTTACCACCGTCACCTGCAGCCAGATGTAACATGTCACTTACCACTGTCACCTGCGGCCAGATGCAACATGTCACTTACCACCGTCACCTGCTGCCAGATGTAACATGTCACTTACCACCGTCACCTAACGCTGGATGCAACATGTCACTTACCACCGTCACCTAATGTCGGATGTAACATGTCACTTACCACCTTCACCTCCCGGATGCAACATGTCACTTACCACCGTCACCTGCGACCAGATGTAGCATGTCACTTACCACCATCACCTGCGGCCAGATGCAACATGTCACTTACCACCGTCACCTTTGGCCAGATGCAACATGTCACTTACCACCATCACCTAACGCCAGATGCACATGTCACTTACCACCGTCACCTGCGGCCAGATGCAACATGTCACTTACCACCATCACCTAACGGCAGATGCAACATGTCACTTACCACCGTCACCTGCGGCCAGATGCAACATGTCACTTACCACCATCACCTAACGGCAGATGCAACATGTCACTTACCACCGTTACCAATGCCAGATGCATCATGTCACTTACCACTGTCACCTAACGCCAGATGTATCATGTCACTTACCACCGTCACCTGCAGCCAGATGCAACATGTCACTTACCACCAGCACCTAACACCAGATGTAACATGTCACTTACCACCGTCACCTAACGCCAGATGCAACATGTCACTTACCACCCATAGCCTGGCTCTCTCTCATCTCCCTCCCTTTCAGCTGGGCATGCTGGGTGCTGCAGTTTCCCTCTTAAGATTGTAATGGGCTTCAACCAGCAGTTCACAGCACTTTTTATTCCCGACCAAGTTGTGTGCATGGACAAGTACCTGATTACATTTTCTGGCCGCCTTGCTTTCAAACAGTACCTCCCCAGCAAGCGTGCCAAATACAAGGTCAAGTTGTATAAGCTCTGTGACAGGGTCACGGGCTATACATATTGCTTTTTGGTTTATGAGGGAAAAGATAGTCACGTAGAGCTGGAAGGATGCCCAGACTACATAGGGAGCGCTGGCAAGATTTTGTGGGACTTGGTGTCACCCTTATTCGGAAAGGGGTACCATTTGTACTTGGACAATCACTACTCAAGCATGCAATGTTTTAGTAAGTTGTTTCATCACCAAATTGGCGCATGTGGCACCATGCGACCTAATCGCTAGGCCTTCCCCAAACGGCTAGTAGAATCCCGACATAGACAGGAGGAGAGAGCCTGCTTGAAAAATGGTAATTTGCTTGCGATGAAGTGGAGGGATACAAAGAATGTTTTCGTTCTTTCCTCCCTTCATGCAGATACGGCAGTCCAAATTCCAGCTGCAACTGGTGTTGTGGAGAAACCCCTCTGTGTCCACGAATGTAACCAAAATAAGGGAGAGGTGGACCTCCATCACCACTTATTGGCACCATACCTAATTGCCCGTAAAACCAGACGCTGGTCTAAAAAAGTGTCTGTATACTTATTCCAATTGGCTATGCTGAACGCTTATGTGCTATGCAAAGCGCCAGGATGGAATGGATCTCTCCTTCAATTCCAGGAGGAGATCGTCAGAGCCCTTCTGTTTCCAGATGGTTCTGTGCCCCATGTTCCCAATCCAAATGCAGTGAGCCGGCTGCATGGACAGCATTTTCCACATGCCATCCCTGGTAACCATACCACCCGAGCCCCCCAAAATAGATATCATTTCTGCAGACAGCACGGATACAGGCGTGACACCCGTTTTTATTGTCCCTCCTGTTTTGACCATCCTGGTCTTTGCATCAGTGACTGTTTTGAGCGCTACCATACACTAGTTGAGTATTAGCATAGGGAACAGCAGTACACAGAAATGGTGCACACTGTCACAGGGTCTCCAAAGATGTCACCGCATATTTTGAGACTAACCATTACTGTTAAAAAAAAAAAGCATACCAAAAAAAAAATAAAAGTTATAAAAACAAAAAAATATATAAAATAATAACAGCCAAAAACAGTTGTACATTTCTTGTTTTTCTAACTCTATTTTCTCTCTATTCTCTTTCTATTGCTTTCTGTTTTTTATACGTACCTGTAATTTTTGTTACTGTTTTTTATCATGTTATTTTTTTCTGCAGGTATGTAATGTTTTTATAATGTTTTCCTGTAATGTTTTATTATTTGTTCTTCTTAGCAGGAATGTTATTTTTTATTTGTTACTGTGTTTTATTAAACTTTATTTGGTTTTCAGGTACGGCAGCTGTAGCACTGATTTATTCATGGTGACAGCAACAGCGTTTGCTCCCAACATACATAAAGCAGCCACTCCAGCGCTGTTGGAGGTGATTTCACCACCACAGTTAAAAAAGCATATATACCAGAGCATAGGGGCAGGGGTGTAAATTGGGGCGGATTGTCCCTATGCTCCGGTATATATTTTTAAAAAGGGGCTATGCCCACCATTAGAAGTGGGTGGATGAAGGGTGGTTTTCTAATGGTGAACATACCCAACGATTGACCGACAGATAGCACCCCCCCCAAATGCACAAAGGACCCCATTTTGAAAAGTAGACACCCCAAGCTATTTGCTGAGAGGCATGTTGAGTCCATGGAACATTTTATATTTTGCCACAGGTTTCGGGGAAATTACATTTTTTTTTTCACAAAGTTGTCACTAATTCATATATTGCTCAAACTTGCCATGGGTATATGCGAAATTACACCCCAAAATACATTCTGCTGCTTCTCCTGAGTACGGGGGATATCATATATGTGAGACTTTTTGGGAGCCTAGCCACATACAGAACCCCAAAAACGAAATCACCGTCTTCAGGCTTTCTAAGGGCATAAAATGGTGATTTTACTCCTCAGTACCTATCACGGTTTTGGAGGCCCTGAAATGTCAAGGTAGCACAAAAGCCCCACAAATGACCTCGTACACACGGTTCGACGGTCGCATACAACAGGTCATACGAACGACTGTTGTGTGCGAAATAGATCGTTATTAGAACAGCCAACGTATGACGGTCATACAACAGAAGTTGTATGAGCAGACTAGAAAACTTGGTAGTACCAACAAGCGGTCTTACGACCGTCGTATCGCGTGTAGAGAAGTTGGTCCAACAAGTTGTATTGTGCAAAACACGCATGCTCAGAAGTCAGGAATGGCCAGACACTAATTACATGCACCTGAACTTTCTCTTTATACGTTCATAACACGACACTACGTTCAGCTTGGTTGTACGATCGTGTAGTGCATGTCAGTATGCTAGATACAACAGCCAACATACGATTTGGTCCGTTCGGTCGTACGACCGTCGAACCGTGTGTACGAGGCTTAAGTCTGTTGGTTTTCAAAAGAACAAGCTCTATTCCAGATGCATCAGTTTACAGTGATGAGACAAACAATTTAACACTGGCAGGGGTCTTTACAATGATCATCTTTTAATTTATGCTTGTAAAACCTTTATCCCAAAAGGAAAAAACTGTTTACTGTAACTGATTATAAAGTGTGAGTTGAAGTTGTTCTCCTTCATCCAGAGCGGGGGCACTCTAGTACAGAAGGTATGTAACTGGCCAGATAATCAAGTGACAACAGAGGGAAAAAGCATAAAAAAAAGAAAACGAATGCAGCCACCACATGTAAGCTTTGGTAAGCTACAATATATTCCATGTTTGGTTTTGTGTTTAATATCGCTTTAACTGTCAGACATGTAAATAAAGAAAAATGATTGCACAGGTAGAGAACAATTCAAATAAAGTAAGTGAAAGCTGCTGGCAACACCACAACAAAACAATTTGTGTTAAAACATATTCAAGACATAAGTTGCCACGCTAAATGGTCAAAAAAGTGAAACAATAAAGAATCAATATGAAAACAGTTCATGTAGTGCGCCAAAAAAAATATCAATGGTGATGATAAGCAAAAAGTGCACCTCCACCGTGAATCATACAAAATGCTTGCTTACCAGAACACTAGACTTCAAATTATTCATGCAGTGAATAATAAACCGACGGTTAGAAAAATTCCCTCTGCTTTATGCTGAATGGCTGACAGTGCGAATCGCTCCAATTCACAACCCATGAGGAAGAAAGAAATTGCCTTCATAGTGTAAAACTGTATGGTATTTTATTAAGACAAAGTGATGCTAAGAACTTAGAGAAATCCAGATAAAAGTCAGCATCAAAAGTTGCCAGTAACTGGTCTGCTTGTAAACAGATTCAGCTTGCATGGTCACATCAGACATGTACTCCTCCCTAGGCCCTAATTGTTGCTAAAGTCTGCTAAAACTCTACTAATCTGGAACAGAAATGTTATGTTGAGATTTTTTATCCAGCATTTTTCTGGTATATTTTTAGCTTATAGTGTGCATGAAGCCTCATTTCACTTGGAAGCTGGAGGCCATCGCGTGTTTTGGGATCCAATTACCATCACACCTATCAGAACTCTACACCCAAAAATCCCACTATCTTACGTATATTGAAATTGCAACAAAACCTCAAACACTGGGATCAATCTTGCTTCTCATGGTTTGGGAGAGTGGCGATTAACATATTGTCATGCACCCCTCTCATTTTTCACAACTTTGAGAAACATGAATATATTTATATGATGGTGAACAACCCCTAGGATCCACTTCTAGCACCAGATTTTACCCCAAAAACAAATGGGGTATTTGATTTCCTGACATACAAAATACTTCTCGGCATGCCAGTTGGTGTGGCTAGTAGACTGGAATCTCCACTAATCAATTTAGAACAATTGCTCTCCCCATTTCCTCTTGAATCAATACGTGGCTTTCATCAAGCACCATACCAAAAACATGTAAAAACCATCCACTTATAGGATCTACCAATTCTGTAAAGCAACATTTATTTTATCAACCATGGCACGGTTACTCCCAATTCGACAAAACCTTGATTTTCCACCAAGCGTAACTGGTAACTATTTAGGAAATCAATGGCCACCACTTAAATTGTTGTTGGGCCATGATGTAATAAGCACCATCTCTGAGATTGTAAGGATCTCCCATCAGTTTCTCAAACTAACCAATACCAATCTGGGTCTATCTGCAAATACAGCATTTTCTGACCTTCCTTCAAGTCAAACACTTATATGCTATAAAACCTACATATGTATCTCTTGTGAGTGTATGTTGGTTGGAAACTCAAAAACTTTATGGGAAAAAAATCCTCCAACAGAGAGAGACACCTGTTCTGGTGGTAATTGTGAAAACAGGATTTCCTTTTTCAATTTGGAGACTGACACTCACTTCCTATCATGTCTTTCTATTGGGCCATAGACAGTAAAAAAAAACGGTTTCCTACTTTATCCAAAACTAAAATTAAAGTTTTGGTGCTACTGAAGCAACATTTGATTTATTTAAAAACAGGGTGTACAGGTATTGAACCAAGTTAGTTATATGAATTTAAAATAATGATTTTACGATTTTAAAATAATTCCTTAGGATATGCTATTTGATATCAACATTGCCATCACCTTCTCACTGTTCCTGTATTTTGGCCATTTCTTCAGCATCTTCAACCATTTGTCCACACGTTCAATTTCCTGCTGCTTTTGCTGTTTGGAGAAAATCATTGAATGAATGGCATGGATAACACAATCTGCCTTGAATGACTCCTTAATAGGAACATACAGTATACGATAAGTAAAATCAGTGGAGGTATATACAGTGGATATAAAAGGTCTACACACCCCTGCTAAAATGTTGGGTTTCTGTGATGTAAAAAATGAGACAAAGATAAATCATTTCAGAACTTTTTTCACCATTAATGTGACCTATAAACTGTACAACTCAATTGAAAAACAAACTGAAGTCTTTTAGGGGGCAAATCAAAAATAAAAAAACTAAAATAATGTGGTTGCATAAGTGTGCACACCCTCTTATAACTGGGGATGCAGCAGTGATCAGAATTGAACAATCACATTCAAGCTCATGTTAAACAGGATTTAGTACACAGCTGTCATCATTTAAAGTGCCTCTGATTAACCCCAAGTAAAGTTCAGCTGTTCTAGTAGGTCTTTCCTGACATCTTCTTAGTCGCATCTTACAGCAAAAGCCATGGTCCGCAGAGAGCTTCCAACGCATCAGAGGGATCTCATTGTTAAAAGCTATCAGTCAGGAGAAGGGTACAAAAGAATTTCCAAGGCATTAGATACACCATGGAACACAGTGAAGACAGTCACCATCAAGTGAATAAAATATGGTGCAACAGTGACACTACCAAGAACTGGACGTCCCTCCAAAATTGATGAAACGACGAGAAGAAATCTGGTCAGGGAGGCTGCCAAGAGGCCTACAGCAACATTAAAGGAGCTGCAGGAATATCTGGCAAGTACTGGCTGTGTGGTACATATGACAACAATTTCCCATATTCTTTATATGTCTGGACTATGGGGTAGAGTGGCAAGATGGAAGCCTTTTCTTATGAAGAAAAGCATCCAATCCTGGCTAAATTTAGCAAAAACACATCTGAAGTCTTCCAAAAGCATGTGAGAAAATGTGTTATGGTCTGATGAAACCAAGGTTGAACTTTTTTGCCAAATTCCAAAAGATATGCTTGACGCAAAAACAACACTGCACATCACCAAAAGAACACAATACCCACAGTGAAGCATGGTGGTGGCAGCATCATGCTTTGGGGCTGTTTTTCTTCAGCTGCAACAGGGGCCTTAGTCAAGGTAGAGGGAATTATTCACAGTTCCAAATACCAGTCAATATTGGCACACAACTTTCAGCCTTCTGCTAGAAAGCTGAACATGAATAGGAACTTCCATCTTTCAGCATGACAATGACCCAAAGCATACATCCAAATCAACAAAGGAATGGCTTCATTAGAAGAATAAAGCCAGAGCCTAGACCTGAATCAGATTGAAAATCTGTGGGGTGATCTGAAGAGTACTATGCACAGGAGGTGCCCTTGCAATCTGACAGATTTGGAGTGTTTTTGCAAAGAAAAGTGGGAAAATATTGCCAAGTCAAGGTGAGCCATGCTGATAGTCTCATACCCAAAAAGACTGAGTGCTGTAATAAAATCAAAAGGTGCTTCAACAAAGTATTCGTATAAGGGTGTGCACACTTATGCAACCATATTATTTTTTTTTTTTTACTTCCCTCCACCTAAAAGATTTCAGTTTGTTGTTCAACTGAGTTGTACAGTTTATAGGTCACATTTATCTTTGTCTCATTCTTTTACATCACAGAAACCTGACATTTTAACAGGGGTGTATAGACTTTTTATAACCACTGTAAACATCATAAGGGAGCAAGAATTACAGTAATCAATGGAAATTATTTGCAGAATAAAAAATCAATAAAAGCAATATTTTACCTTTTCCTCTGTTGCTGTCCGTGAAGGCAGTTCATTTTCACTGACAAAAACAGAGACCAAAAGACATTAATATTAGGCACATATAGTACTGCTGAACAGAACCATGGCATTGAAGCCCTATGACATTGTATTGCTATGGCTAGCGCTCTAAAATTCTTTGGTTTTAATTCAGTGCTTCAGAGAAACCACAGAGATACAAACAAGTAATGTTTTATGATAATTCTTAAATATAATATTTTATATAGTCCTCTTTCGGTCCTTCAGCCAGGTTTAACTGGCTTGGGCTTTATAATTGGTCAGCTCATCATAAACAAACACATACTATATGTGTGTGTGACTTTGTGTCTGGATTTCAATACATTTCAAGCTCCACAAATAGACTCTTGCTCCATTAATTATCTGCTACTCTTCACAGCCACCTTCCAGCTAAGGCAACAGGATCTCACTCTTACTGCAATCTGCATTCTGCCAAGTAGATTTCTCAACTGACCGCCAAATTAAGAAAAAAAAAAAAAAAAAAGACGATGGATTTTTTTTTTTAGTAATACTTCCAGTTCCTACAAGTAGGCAGATTAAAAACTTGGTTAGAGTACAGGAGAATTGGATGGGCTTGATAGCTGATGATACATCCTCTGGGATTGTTATTGTTATTGATAGGTTGTCAATGAAAATACCTGTTTGTTAACTCTGATCATCAATGCCAACACCAACTTCAATACAATACACAATTCCTTACTAGCCAGTATAGAGGACCTGTCAAACTGGGACTCAAGTCTCTAGGCAATTGTGTTCTCTCTCCCGCTGGCAGTGCTGTCATACAGTACAAAACAATAGTGCAGCGCGAAGATAAATTAAATAGTATGTGCAATACAATAGTGCAATGAAAATATATAAAACTATTATGTGTCACCACAAATTGAAAAAATAAAACAAAGAAACCCAAATGTGAAGCCAAAAACTGTGAATTCAGTGATACTTCGATTAGGAAGGGCAATTACAGATGTGGATACCAAACGCCACAACTTCTTAATGATAAACCACACAGCACCTCAGTGTGCAACAGAGGGACGCTTACCAGAATCATGTGGCCCCCAATTAAGAGTGGTCAACCAGTGCTTATGTATCAATCCCAGATATCCAGCTGTCCTCAAAACCACACGTGCAACGATGGTACTGCTGCGTTGTAATAGATTGAGTGTGCATATATATTTAGTTGGACATAGTATCATGAAAAAGAAAAAGACACGCTCTCTATAGTGTAATCCCGATTAAAACACCAGTTTAATGTGGTAAACGCACTTACAATGAAGAGATAAAACCAGGCACTTCATATCATATACACATCTCATATTCCAGAGTCCAAGATGGCCGTGGTGGCATTGCATGTGTGTAGTGACGTGTTTCGTCTCTGCCCAACTAGTTTTGTCAAAGATGACATCATCAGGAGAATATGATTTTCGGGTAATAGAGGTATGATGCGCAACTTCCAAATATAATTGCAAAGGTTTGCAGTTGAAACCTCTTTATTTAATAAGAATACACAGGTCCTCTTTGCTGGTTATTGAGGCTAGTGTCAGGGATCTTTGTCTTGTACGGTGTGTGTGGTACATTACCTCCAATTGTGCACCAGCTAATTTTAAAAAGATTAAGCATCTGCCATTTTTTTCTGTTAACTGATAAACGTTTTATTATGATGACTATTGAAAACAAGTATTGATAATTCTCAGCAACACATCTCAAAAAAGTTGGGACAGGGTCATGTTTACAGTGGTGTTGCATCCCTTCCTCTTTTAACAACACCCTGTAAACATCTGGGAACTGAGGAAACTGAGTTTTGGGAGAGGAATGTTGCCCCATTCTGGCCTGAAGTAGGATTCTAACTCCTCAACAGTCCTGGGTCTTCTTTGTCCTATTTTTCATTTTAAAATGTGCCAAATATTTTCAGTTGGTGAAAGGTCTGGACTGCAGGTGTGACAGACGCAGCGTCAGACCATCAACTTATTACAAATGGCTTGCCAAACTCACACTGTGCTGTCACTGATACATGACAATTACACTCTCAGCCTCACCCTGCAGAAAGATTGTTACAGGGTTTGGTTAACTACACAATTAACCCTTTACTCTGCCACCAGATAGTTTTATCGAAAAATATCAAATGTCCACAATATTAGAAATAGCAATTATGACTTTAAAATAAACACCTGTAACACACATTGCCACCACAGACAGGTATATCCAGAGATTCACTATGTAGTAGTGCTCTTCAAAGAGACAGGGATACTTTGGGGTTGATTTACTAAAGCTTGAAAAGTGCAAAATTTGGTTCAGCTCCACACAGAAACCAATCAGCTTCAAGGTTTTATTGTCAAAGCTTGATTGAACAAGCTGAAGTTAGAAGCTGATTGGCTACCATGCACAGCTGCACCAATTGTTGCACTCTCCAGCTTTAGTAAATCAACCCCTTTATGTTTTGCCTTAGTGCATTAGAGGCAATATTAACGATTTTGGAAATATTGTTTAATAAAAGACAGTTAAATAAAAAATAAAAAAAATGCAAATAAAATATTTAAAGAAAAGGATATTACAAGAAAACAAAGAGACAAAAATATATAAAAAGGTGCAGCGCTAATAAAAAGTCCACTTAGTTAAAAGTCCTTTAACAGATGACACGGGCGCCCCTGAAGACATCAGTTTATGATGAAACTAGAACACGTGTGTTTATATCTATCAGCATGTGAGTGCAATATCACTTTTTATCTATTAAAAGGATTAGATTTACTGCACCATGAGCATTTTTCTTTTTATCTACATGACTAATTTAATGGCGAGGAGCAGTCTGTCTGTTATTCGTTAGAGATCATCCCCAATATCTGCCTGTGCTTTATCTGGTCTGGCTTACTGGTGATCCTGTGCTTTATATACAGAGGAAGGATTTGAAAGGCTTATATGACCCCTGTAATAAGGGTCCTGAAGATCTGGTAAGCGGCACTGTGTGCGTGTGATGGTGGCGGTATATGTTTCACATACTTTAAAAAAATTGTGTGACCATACATAGACCAACAAGGACAAGCCTCCACCCCTATTATTGAGACTTAAAGAAAAGGGAAAGGACATGGGGCTTTAAATGAGGCGAGTCATTGTATATAGTTAGTATTAAATAGCTGTGTGCATAGGATTCATGTTTCTGATGTATAACTGTCATAATCACATTGAATATGTCATGATCCCAAAATAAAAAACATTTGTTTTCATTGATAAATAACATTTTAATAAGGGACATTTCATATGTTAAAC
The DNA here is from genome assembly GCA_018402905.1 of Glandirana rugosa. Taxonomy (NCBI): domain Eukaryota; kingdom Metazoa; phylum Chordata; class Amphibia; order Anura; family Ranidae; genus Glandirana; species Glandirana rugosa. Next base: position 713,175 of record BLSH010431951.1, read on the forward strand.
ATCTCCATAATTATTCAAATAAGTAAATTTACATATTCTAAGTCAATAGACAATTATTCAAGAAAGCAAATTCACATATTCTCAGTCAGTGGACAATTGAAATTACATACAGTAATTATGCAAATAAATATGGGAACATGATTGACCATCAGAATTCATGAAACACACAAATAGACTAAATAGCTTAATGGATAAAAAACTGTCTTGTCTTGGCATACTTGATGGAAACTCTACGCGTTTCGTGGCATTTCAGCCACTCATCAGGAGTATATTGCATAAAGTACTATAGCAATGGGTAAAAAATGAAAAACCATTAGTATATACTG
>BLSH010431951.1:721962-738529 GCA_018402905.1 Glandirana rugosa
AAGGATAGGACGTAGAGGAAAACATGAACCGACGGAGGTTCAACAACAATAAGCACCGGGCTGTAGTATGTCGTGTCCATTGGATAACGGCCGACAGTGGCTCGAGGCTTGGCTCTGCGCATGAATCATAAAATAGGCAGAGGGAAACTTTCAAATCTACCATGCCTGTGCTGTATGATGTCGGGCCACGAATAACAACAACTTGGAGGCAGCCAAGTACAAAAGGAGATGCAGGATAGGAAACATAGCGAATTGTCACATAGCGTATGAAATGAAAGGATTTGAATCCTACCTGCAACAGTGAGCGAGCTGGTAATCGAATGCACAGACTCACAAACATGAAGTGAGCTGGGGAGAGCCGGCCCAGTAACATGTGCTATCGTGCACTGGAACCGACAAAGAGCCCGGAGAGTGAGGGTGCTTAAATACCCTCCAGACTCCTCCCATAAATTCAGGCCAGCCCACTGGCCTTCCTACATATCTGTACTTTGGAAATTCGACCAATTTGTGTCAGCAGCTTTTTTATATCTTATTTTTTAGTTACAAGTTTAGCGCAGCAGTCACCCGTTTTTGTATTAAAGAGAAAAAAATGCAACGGAAAATACAAAGAGTGAAAATACTTATCAAATCCTGGTTCAGCAGAGTCCAATCAATAACCAAGATCCAATGGCTCTCAAAGCTTGATATGTGCTCCTTGCTTTGATGGTAAAGGACAGTTGTCAACTGCATGGGCAGCCCCTCTTTTTGATTTGGTCAATCACCAGGTCTAAGGTGTGACTGTTGGGATGTCACTGTGTTTATCACCATGCCACAGATACAGTTTTCTATAGGTATTACAATCTTTGAATACCCCCAGGGTGCAGTCTGCTTACTTGTATATTATTGTCCAGTGTGTAATTACCTTTTGAATGAATATAAATTTGAAGGGTGCCGGAAGTCTACTCCACCTAGGAGAGGTAATGGTCCGAATCCACTTCCCATACCCCCTAGTATACAGTAGTGGTATTTGGCCTTAAAATGCTGCTTATTTATGGATATGGGTAAATATGTCCTTATTCTGGCTGTACTGTTATTATTTCAGGAGTTATGAAATAAATTGAACTTTCTGATTCAGTCATTAATGTGTATCGGCCATTCTACCAACTGAGCTATTTACGACTGATACTTCTGAGACCATGACCGTTATCTGTTTAAGTTCTAGTTACTCCAGCTTGACACTTGATGGTTTTATGAGAGCAAAGAGACATGTATTGGGGTTAGATTCTGCTAATTCTATCAAAGTACTGATAAGAGTGTTTGACATGCCGCTAAAAGTTTGTTGATTGTATGAACTGCTGGGTTACTGAGTGATCCCCTTCCCATGTTGGGATATTGGAGCGCACCATGCTCATCTCTTTAGCCTTTTACCTTTTGTTTTTCTGCATTGTCAGTGGTCTTGAATGACTCAATGGATCTAACCCTCTGCCCCTCTTTTCTCTCGTTTTTAGGGATATTGAGCTACACTTTTTTGGGGGAGTGCAGCAACCCCTCTGGCTGTCCCACTGGGATTGACATTTTTGATGACCTATGGTCGGAGAGCCTTATTTGATGCAAACAGGACTATTGAGTAAGCGACTATATACATCTAGTTTCTATGCCCCTCATTTCTGTATTGTGTATACACTTGGTGTTTATTTTGGGGTGTTGACAGGTCGTTTTAGTGATTCCTATTGGATCCCTCTTGACTCTGAATGTGAAATGCGTTGCTGTCTGATTGAATGCCTGTTCATATTAATTATGTCTAGTCTAAAACTGTTACCTATATGTTTTGATTTTAGATGTCCACATTGGGTGCACCCATACGTTTCAGCTGTTCCCTGCTTTCCTTGACCGCACTTCCTGACCAGGTTTTTCTAATATCTGTCGTGCTGATATACTTATATAGACATAATAAATATTGTGGAAATTAGGATCCAACTCTGCCCGTCCGTGAGTTTCTTTTTAGCCTGCGTCACTGGGGGCCACTATATCAGCCTTGCTGTGAGCCCTTTTGCCTATCACGTCATTTTCCATTTACCAGGTATTTTTATTTGACAAATGTGGGTTGAAATAATATTGGTTCTATATACCAATGTTTGTCATTCTATGTGAACTCTTCTTTGTTTATATTTGTAGTGACTATACACCCCAATCCTTCCTACAATCCCTTGAGTAAGCCCATATGGGCAAAACGCGTTGGGAAAGAAAGGATTTAGGAATACCCATCAATTTGTTGTCTTCATCTGCGCTACCCATCTACCCTGCTTGTTTCTTGTGGTATGCAAGCTAGGGGAAAGGAGCTACATCTTTGTCTATGGATGGGTATCCTAATTGTTGTGTACAAGGAGATTGTATAGTAGCTCATTGCCTTTTTTATATAATGTCTAGTATCCCACCTATTGGTTGTGCTAGCTAAACACTTTTTTATTATGTATCAATAAAATTTTATATGTTTTAACTATACACCTTGTGGAATATCTTTTCAGTTGTGGGGTACACCAGCACCTAGAAAGTCCCAATTTTCTATTCTGGTCTGTCTGTGAATGTGCTCACTTTTTATAGGGATGTGGTGCTGGTCAAGTTCTGCAGTTTTTTAATTTTTGTGAGTTATGAAATAAATTGAACTTTTTGATTCAGTCATTAATGTGTATCGGCCATTCTACCAACTGAGCTATTTACGACTGATACTTCTGAGACCATGATCGTTATCTGTTAAAGTTCTAGTTACTCCAGCTTGACACTTGATGGTTTTATAAGGGTAAAAAGACATGTATTGGGGTTAGATTCTGCTAATCCTATCAAAGTACTGATAAGGGTGTTTGGCATGCCACAAAGTTTGTTGATTGTATGAACTGCTGCTCTATCTCTTTTTATGACAAAATGGCATGGGTGACCTGGGACCTGAACAACAGGCTATCACAAACAGCTTTTCATGTGCCCAGTAGGCATTACCATTACAGCAGGCAGACCAGTGAGGCACCCAGATTCTTCTAATACGAAGCCATGGCATTTTCATAGATGCAGTATGCGGTTTAGCATTTTACTGTGAAAATATGCAAGGCCTTCCCTGAAAAAGACATTATCTGGTTGGGAGCATATGATGCATTAAAACCCGGCTATATGTTTCCTTTTCAGAAGTGCAAGCTGTCTTTTGCATATGCATTAATGCACTTACATACCACTAGAGATGTCAGCTTTTGAATTGAGCACTGAAAACAAGCTGGTCCTTCTCTTCATTAGTCCGGAGGAAGCGGCGCCCATTGTTGCCAAAAAGAATGTCAAATTTTGATTTGTCTGACCACAGAACAGTTTTCCACTTTGCATTTTTGGGTGGCATGGCGACAGTGATTTTTAGAAGTATTCCTGACCCCATCCAGTGATTTCCATCATGTTTTTAATGCAGTGCCATCTGATAGCTTGAAGATCACGTTTTTTTTTCAATTGTTTTTTTAATGAAATGGTTTTGAAAAAAAAATATTGTTATAAACATTAGGAAACATTTGGATAAAGGGTATGATATAGTGTCCAGTACAAAGGATATGTATGTATCACATAATAACAGAGAGATAACAAATCACTGAGTGAGGAGGATACATGACTAGGAGAAATTTTAAGGTACTTTGGGCCTCATAAAAATGAAATAGATTGATAACAACAATAACAACAATACAAATACACATGGAGCAGGCTACGGAGTTAACAAGAAAGGGAGTCAACATAAAGCATTAATGAAAGCTCCATGAGTTGATCATTTTTAAAGGAAACTTAAAAATAAAGAACATTAGTTCAGAAGAGTAGGAGGGAAAGGAATCATCCTGAAGGGTGTATGGCTTGAGGTTGGGGATAGGAAATGTACACCATGGCTGAGAAAATTCAGAAAATGGAAGCATTTCATTGGGAAACAATAGTGAAGTGAAAGGAATGGGTTATAGAGAGGACCTTCATAAAAGGTAATGAAGATATTGAGTTATAGTTGATCTCAAAGTCGTCCCATAAATCCCAAATTTTATAAAATTGGGGTAACGTATCATGTACTGTAGCTGTGAGATGTTCCATACTGCGAATGTGAGATAGAACCTGTAAAAGTTGGGTTAATGTAGGAGGCGACATGGATAACCAGTTCACAGGGATTACCCTTTTAGCTGCTAAAAGGATAAAGGCACTTCATTTTTGGGCGGGTCTGGAGATGCCATGAATAGGCAGGCCTAATAGACAGTGAATCGGATCCAGGGGAATAGTTGTTTTAAAGAGGTTCTGTAAGAGAGTCTGGATTGATGACCAGAATGGTTGAATGATTGGACATTCCCAGAAAATGTGGTAATGGGATCCTACATCACCACGGCATCTCCAGCATAGCCGAGAAAGTTTAGAGTCATATTTATAAAGAACTTCAGGGGTCCTGTACAAAAAAGAAGGATTTTATAGGCTATCTCTTTTTGTTCTACACAATTTAAAATTTTGGAAATCAAATCCCACATTTTCTGCCAATGTGGGAGGGAGATTTGCCGCTGAAGAATTTGGACCATTTTTGCATATAGAGGTGAGATGATTCATGTAGTGGACAGACATTGTGCAAAAATTTGTAGATAGATAATATAAGATAGGGTTGATGAGGGCCTTGGGCATATAAAAGTTCAAATGGGGTAGGGTTGAGTTAGAGTCTGGATTTGGTGGAAAAATAGTGTTTGAACTGTAAATAGGAATAGAAAAATTGTTTAGGGATTTGATTCTTGTGTTGCAGCTCTGTAAAGGAAATGAGCTTACGTGTGATTGGGTGCACTATATTACGGAGCTGAAATATACCGACTTGTGACAAGGGGAGCATTTGGCTGTAGGTCAGATTATCTGAAATATCTGGGTAAAATAATATATTTAGCAGGGGTGGACACAGGGAAGAGAGAGAGTATTGTTGTGAACATTTTTTCCACACTGCAAGGGTAAATCACATAGTATGTAGACATAGATTTCTCAATTGGGTAATAGAGGAGTTCAAAGGTGACCATAACATGGTACATGGGTGAACCGGGCAAGTGATACTCATCTCGCGAAGATCACGTTTTGGTCTTGTCCCTTGGGCACAGAGATTTCTCTAGATTCTCGGAAGCTTTTGATGATATTATGTACTGTAGATGATGAGATTTAAAGTCTTTGCAATTTTACGTTGAGGAACATTATTCTGAAATTCTAAATTTTTGGATGCATGTTTTTACAGATTGGTAAACCTCTGCACATCCTTACTTCTGACTCTCTAAGATGCTCTTTTTATACCCGATCATGTTACGGACCTGTTGCCAATTAACCAAATTGGTTGCAGAATATTCTTTCAGCTCCTCTTTGTTAGTACCACTTATTTTGCTAGTTTTTTTGTTGCACAGTTCCAACTTTTTTGAGATGTGTTTCTGCCATCAATTTCAAAATAACCTTGTTTTCTTACAATGCCACATTTAACAGTTTAAACATTTGATATGTTTTCTATTTTCTTGTGAATAAAATATGGATTTATGAGATTTGCAAATTATTGCATTCTGTTTTTTATGAAGATTTTACATAGTGTCCCAACTTTATTGGAATTGGGGTTGTGTTTAGATATCAGTAAATTTGAGATCAGATAATTTGCTGGATATTAGATCATGATGGAAGTCAGCAGACCTTCTGCTCATTTACTAAGCTTTGGAGCAACTTCTCTTGCACAGTCTAGTTGCCTTTAGTAAATCAACCCCTATGTCTCCTATTCCCATTACGTGTGACTCTACTGATGTTGATACTAGCCTATATGGCCTTTGCATGAGTTAACTACAATATAGAGAGTACATCTCCCGACCAGGACTGAGAAAAGTAAGCATCAGGGATCCCTCTAGATGACAGTACATTCTGCTTTCCACAATTGGATGTCTAGAATCACATGTAATTTGGAATTATGCTGGGGCTAGTTAAATGTATGCAGGGACTGACCTCTTCTGGCATATCAGACCGATTATAGGAGCACACTGCAGCATAGAAATTCTTATGTATGGCTCCTATCAGTGATGAACATGGGCTTTAATATCTAAAAGAAATAAAGGCTTCTCTCAAAGTAATATATGGAAGCACAAATCAGCATTTACATTTATTCTAGGTCTTTATTTTAATGTATGCGACTCCATTGGGTAGACTTTCTCTCACTGTCTTTACTTGTAACACCAGAACAAGAAATCATGTAAGCAACTGTCAGCAGGACAGGAAGGCATAGACAGCAATGAACATAATGCCAGAAGATTTAACCCTTTCCTATTCTAGTAAAAATGTGCTTTTGTTTGTGTCCCCCACTGGAGAGCTCCCCCAACTTCCAGTCCTTACAGGAGATAAGGGAAAGTAACCCCAATAGAACACAAACAACGATACAAACCAGACAAAGCATCCAACCCTTTCCCTCTCTATTTAAAGCTAAGTAAACAGTGTTGGCTGGAGTTGGGATTTAACTAGATTACAAATAAAGGCTTTGATGCCCTAATGTTTTTAGAGCCGATCTTATTGTTTTGGGAATTTTATTTGTGCATAGCTATTCTGTGCATGAATTTAATCACTCAACATTGAAGAAAATTACAAGTCATTTAGTCGGTTTCTTCTTTAACAAAATGTTTACTGAACTTACTGTAAGAATCCAAATCTATCAGTGACTTTATACAGAGCAAAGTCTGCATCTTCCCAAGGGTCAATCTGAGCCCCTGGCTGCCTTCCCTAAAGGGAAAAAAGTGGAAAACAAAGTTGAAATAAATACAAGATCAGTGTTTTAAAACTTGCAAGTACGAAGTATGCTATATGACTTTAGAATGCCAAGCTTCAGGAACCACATGCTCAAGAATGCAAACCTTATTAGTAGTACATTTGAGAATGCAATGCTTTTTCAATTGCACTTTCAAGAATGAAAAGCATTATCAGATGCACATTCAATAACATATATAGTGCAGAATGCAATTCATGGATAGGTGTGGCTGGATTACAACTCTGCACCAGTTGACATTTCTCAAATATTGGGCAGTGTCAAAATCAGAAAAGCATACCATTTTGAGTGAATAAAATTCTTCTGTAATGCGATTATAATTCGTTATTTTTCCAACATGTATTTGAATACCAGACCATTTCACTTTGCCTACTGTAGACGCTTTTAATGAGATTTTAAAGTGGAACTGAACTGAGAAGTGAAGACCACCATGTTAATTGCACCTAAACAGTATCCTTACTGATATCTGCAGAGCGAATCTCAATGTCAATGCTGCAAATGATTCCTAGTCTCAGGAAATTTTGAGTGAGATTTGATAATCACTACTGTGTTGCTCACTGTTCTCTTTGCTGGATGTTGTGACGTGAGAAAGCAAAATCCTGCTTATACCAAGATGGCCATCTCCATACAGTGAAATGGTGCAAAACAAAGCATGGTTAGTCAGTAATGGGTGAAAATCACCTGCAGGGAGACTACAGGCAATTCTTGGCACAGACTTCTAGAGCTCAGTTCCTCTTAAAGTAACTCTATGCTAACGGAGTTATGTATACATTTTGTTTCTGAAACTTGGTCTCTTCCTATTAGGAGTTGCTAAAATTGCTCTGCATGAAATCTATAATAGGAATCTAGTCATAACAGAAGCGCAGAGGCTCCAGCTGCTGACCTTCCACTTTAAAAATGCTAGTTGCCTCGATTCCACACAAATCTGGAACAAATATGAACATAAGGGCTTCTGACTTTCTTTAGTTTCATAATTATTCAAGGTCAGTGACTCAAAGTATGGAGGCCGGTAGGTCAGCACAACATCCAAGCAGATAGTTTTTAGAAGGAGGTCATTAATGCAAGCCAACATGGTTTTCTCTTTCCAAGTTTCTTTAACCACCTCCCGCCCGTGCATAGCGAATGACAGCTACAGAGCGGGCCTTAATTGCCGGGAGGGCGTCAATAGACGTCCTCACATGCATGAGCTGCCTGCATGCCCCCACGGGGCATGCGCTTCACGCTCTGTGATCACCGGTTCAATGAGACACGGCTGATCCCAGATCTGAGATCCTGGCCCCTTGCCACGTGATCAGCTGTCAACCAATGACAGCTGATCACATGATGTAAACAAAAGATCGGTAATCTGCCTTTTTTCCCCTCACGGTCACTGGCTTCGGACAGAGGTACATCAGTCCCACAAATGGAGAGGCACTGCTGTTATGCAGTGCCCTCCAGTGCCACCTGCCAGTGCCCACCAGTGCCACCTACATGTGCACATCAATGACACCTACCAGTGGCACCTATCAGTGCCCACCAGTGCTGCCAACCAGTGCCCACCAGTTTCTGCCAGTGCCCATCAGTGCCACCTATCAGTGCCCTTCAGTGCCACCCATCAGTGCCCCTCATCAGTGCCCATCAGTGCAGCCTATCAGTGCCCATCAGTGCAGCTTATCAGTGCCCATCGGTGCTGCCTCATCAGCACACATCAATGAAGGAGAAAAATTACCTGTTTTCACAATTTTATCACAGACTATGAAACTGTTTTGGTTTTTTTTTTCAAAATTTTCAGTCTTTTTTAATTTTTTTCGCTAAAAAAAACAGTGGTGATTAAATACCACCAAAAGAAAGCTCTATTTGTGTGAAAAAAATGATACAAATTTTATTTGGATACAGTGCAGCATGACCATGCAATTGTCATTCAAAGTGTGACAGTGCTGAAAGCTAAAAACTGGCCTGGGCAGGAAGGGGGTTTAAGTGCCCAGTAAGTAAGAGGTTAAGGAGCATCCTCACATGATTTCCTAATTGGCACCTTGCTTCCAAGGACTCTTGGATCATCACCTGCCCACATTTACAGTAATCAACCAAATAATCAGACAGAAAGTAACTAGCAATAATGCAAAACAGGTTCAGGATGGCAATGAGCATGGATACACTGCAGAATAATACAAAATAGATTATTAATCTGCATAAACATGAATGCTTCACAGCAATGTCTCTGTGGCTCAGTCAGGGTAACATGTATCTGCTGACGCTCAAGGTAGCTCTGGTGACACAGGTGAACAGCAGGAGGGATCCCAGGATGGGACACTCTACTGGAACTGCAGTACCCTGGTGGCAATCAAGGAGGTGTTCCCCACAGTAGCTGAGTTTTCCAGAAAAGCTGTGCTATTAGGCTGCTTGTTCTGATATTGAAGGGTGTCTCATCTGGCTGCAGATCACTTGCCCAGCTACCTCCACCTCATCAAGTGTGATTAGCTGTTGGGGGAGAGAGAGAGACAGATCTTCCATGGGAATATCCAGGAGCCCAGGGAGTTGTGGGAAATAGAGTTAAAGGGGCCTGCGTCTGCATCTGTGCTTGATGAGTTGGTGGGCACTCCGTTACAGTAACGTGGCATTATACAATATATTGTGATATTAAAATTCTCAAAATGGCAAATGGTGCTGAGCTCTCTGCATATGAATCTATTTTATCCACAAACCAGCTTGAAAAAGCAATATTCTACAAAATACATTTAGAAAGAACAATCAACTTAAAGCGTTCCAAAAAGTCTATTTTTTTTTCTTTAAAATTACAAACATGTTATACTTACCTGCTCTGCACAATGGTATTGCACAGAGGGTCCCTAATTCTCCTCTTCTTGGGTACCCCGCCAGCACTCCTAGCCCCTCCTCTTCCTGGTGTGCCACTATAGGAAGTGGCTTCCTATGGTGGCACTCCTGAGAGCTCAATTCTGAGCCCCGCCCCCAGGGAATGCATTAAGGTAAAAAATATCTTTAGACGTTATAACCTCTTTAACCACTTGACCACTGGGCACTTAAACCCCCTTAACAACCAGACCAATTTTCAGCTTTCAGTGCTCTCACATTTAGAATGACAATTACTCAGTCATGCAACACTGTACCCGTATGAAATGTGTTTCCTTTGTTTCACACAAATAGAGCTTTCTTTTGGTGGTATTTAATCATAACTGGGGTTTTTATTTTTTGCGCTATAAATAAAGAAAAATGCATTTTTTTTCACAAAATTTTTGGTCTTTTTTTTTGTTTCTTTTATAACATTTTGCAAATTAGTAATTTTTCTTCATAAATTTTGCCCAAAATGTATACTGCTACATATTTCTGGTAAAAATAACCCAAATGAGTGATCTTTGTGAAAGTTATAGAGTCTACAAGCTATATTGCCAATCATTGAAAATTGATCGCACCTGATGTACTGATGGCCTATATCATTTCTTGAGACCTTAAGAGGCGGTTCACACAGGGGCAACATGCGATCCTACTTGAGTCGCCTCAAGTCACCCCAAGTCGCTTGACATCTGAAATCCCATTGAAATGAATGGGAGCCATCTTAATGTACACTACTGAAGTCGCTCCAACTTCAGAAAAGGTTCCTGCACGACTTCAAGACAACTTCTATCCGACTTGTGCCCAGAGAATTAAATAGAAATCGCCTCCAAGTCGGATACCCCACCTAAATGGAAGTGACTTTACAGTGAAAAGAAAAGAATTTATCCTGGGCAATCCCCTCCCTCCCTGCTCTGATTGGCCACAGGCAAAGTAGCCTGGCATGAAGTCGCGTTGTAAGTCCCCTGAAGTTGCGCTGAAAGTCACGCTGAAAGTCACCTAGCAAAGTCGGCAGAAGTCAGATCGCCCCTGTGTGAAAGTAGATTTACAAGCCAGGAAAGTACAAATATCCCCCAAATGACCCCTTTTTGGAAAGCAGACATTCCAAGGTATTTAGTAAGAGGCATGGCAAGTTTTTTCATGTTGTAATTTTTTGCCCACAAAACATTATCCCCCAAATGACCCCTTTTTGGAAAGTAGACATTCCAAGGTATTTAGTAAGAGGCATGGCGAGTTTTTTCATGTCATTTTTTGCCCACAATTCTTTACAAAATTAAGATTTTTTTTTCACAAAATTGCCATATTAACAGGTTATTTCTCTCACATGGCATATGCATACCACAAATTACACCCCAAAATACATTCTACTACTCCTCCTGAGTATGGCGATACCACATCTGTGAGACTTTTACACAGCCTGGCCACATACAGAGGCCCAATATTCAGGGAGCATCCTCAGGCGTTCTGGGGACATAAATTACACAATGACGTGGCACTGTAGAGCACTGATATGACACCACTCAGCACTGATATGGTACAGACTGGGGCATTGCTGGGCACTGATATGGCACCGCTGGGCACTGATATGGCACAGATTGGTGGCACTGCTGGGCACTGATGGGAATTGATATGGCACCACGGGGCACTGATAGGGGCACTGCTGGGCACTGAATTGCACAGATTGGGGCACTTTATGGGCACATATTGGGGCACTTATGGGCACAAATCATTGGAAATACCTTCTGCAGCCTCATGCTGCATCCGCTCCCTGTGCTGCTCACACGATCAGTGTAAAAGTAAAAAAATAAAGGTAAAATAAACAATAAAAAAAAATTAAAGCGCCCCTGTCCCCATAAGCTCGCGGACAGAAGCGAATGCATTCCTAAGTCACGCCTGCATATGTAAACGGCGTTCAAATCACACATGTGAGGTAACGCCGCGTGTGTTAGAGCAAGAGCAATCATTCTAGCAGCAGACCTCCTCTCTAACGCTAAACATGTACCCTGTAAAAAAATTTTAAAGCGTCGCCTATGGAGATTTTTAAGTACCAACATTTGGCGCAATTCCACGTGTGTTCACAATTTTAAAGCATGACAGGTTAGGTATCTATGTACTCTGTGTAACATCATCTTTTATAATAACAATAAATTGGACTAACTTTACTGTTTTTCTTTTTTTTATTCATGAAACAGTTTTTTTTTTTTTTTAATGCATTTGAAAAATTCCTGAGCAAATACTGTGTGACATAAAAAGTTGCAACGGGAGTTGAGTAATTGTCTAGCAAAAAATGATGATATGTACATGTAGGAGAGGAGTGCCAAAAATGGCCCAAATGCAAAGTGGTTAAATACACAAATAAATTGAAGCCAAACGCCAGTTCACACTTTATAAGTAGTTACAGCAAACAGTTTTTTTTTTCCTTTCAGGTTTTACAGAAATAAAACTGATCATTGTAAGCACTCCTGCCAGAATGGTTTGTTTCCCCCCAGTAACTGATATACCTACAACAGAGTTTGTTCTTTTGAAAAACAACAGACTTACTGGCCAGATCGCCAGATAAAATAGAAACGAATACAGCCATCACATCTAAGAACTGGTAAGCTACACATTATAATCAATGTTTGCTTTTGGTTTAATACTGCTTTAAGTTTTTTTTAAAAACTCGAGTTGGGCTTCAACACCAGTGGCAGAAGCAACTTTCTAACGTGTGGGCTGCATGCTAGTTTGATCATCCGCCTTCTGTAACGTGAAACAGGTTTAAAGCTAAACTTACTACTGTAATTTTGCTACAATGGAAGCTTTTCTTCATGGGGCTCTACATTATACATGGGTGTTACTTAGGGCAGTCTAAATGCAAACACAAAACAACATATTACAGCACACACATGCAATAATGACATTAAAACCTGCAAGGCTATTTAAAGTACCTGGACATCTTCAACTAAAGTATGGGGAGTCCGTCGCACTATAAGGAATGGAGGACTGAGAAGTAGTAGTGGGCTAAGCACTCTATGGCCATATAGTGCGACGGACTCCCCATACTTTGGTTGAAGATTTCCAGGTACTTTAACCACTTCTCAACCGAGCCTGTTTTTTGGGCTCGGTGTTTACAAGTTAAAAACTGTTTTTTTTTTGCTATAAAATTACTTAGAACCCCCAAACATTTTATTTTTTTTTCTAACACCCTAGAGAATAAAATGGCGGTCATTGCAAAACTTTATGTGACACCGTATTTGCGCAGCGGTCTTCCAAGTGTGCTTTTTTTTTAACAAATTCAGTTTTTTTAGTTAGAAAACAGTAAAGTTAGGCCATTTTTTTTCCATATTGTGAAAGATAATGTTATACCGAGTAAAATGATACCCAACATGTCATGCTTCAAAATTGCGTCCGCTCGTGGAATGGCGACAAACCTTGCAACTTAAAAATCTCCATTGGCAACGTTTAAAAAATTCTACAGGTTAGCAGTTTTGAGTTACAGAGGAGGTCTAGAGCTAAAATTATTGCTCTCGCTCTAACGATCGCGGCGATACCTCACATGTGTGGTTTGAACACCGTTTTCATATGTGGGCGGGACTTACGTATGCATTCGCTTCTGCACGCGAGCTCGCGGGGACGGAGCGCTTTAAATTTCTTTTTTCTTTAATTATTTATTTTGCTTTTTACTTTTTATTTTTACACTGTTCTTTAAAAAAAAAAAATGTGATCACTTTCATTCCTATTACAAGAAATGTAAATATTCCTTGTAATAGAAAAAAGCATGCCAGGACCTCCTAAATATGAGATCTGGGGTCAAAAAGACCTCACATCTCATATTTACAGTAAAGTGCAAGAAAAAAAAAATGACACTGCAAAAAAAAAAAAAAAAAGGGCCCTTTAAGACCGTTGGGTGGAGATTCTGACGTCATTTCCGCCCTGCAGTGTTATGGAGCCGAGTGAGCGGCTTCAGCCGCTCAGTCGGATCCCGGACACAGGGGGGAGAGGATCGGATCATCTCCGCCGCTGCCGGCGGGTCCGGTAAGTGGCGGAGATGACCGGGAAGCGGCGGGAGGGGCACCTCTCCCGCCGCTGATAAAAGTGATCTTGTGTCGAATCCGCTGCTAAGACCACTTTTATCTTGTTCAGAATCTCCAGGAGAAAAAAACGATATCTGAATGGTGCCTGCAGCTGCAGGCACCATTCAGATATCACCACTGAAAGTCAAGGACGTCATATGACGCCCTTGGTGGTCAAGTGGTTAAATAGCCTTGCAGGTTTTAATGTCATTATTGAATGTGTGCGCTGTAATATGTTGTTTTGTTTGGTGGCATTATAGCAGCACCATCTCTAATGTAATACATTATTAGGGTGTGCCCTCCAAGTATGTACCTATTTGTACATGCAATACAGTCTGCATTTGATCATCCTTTCCTCCAGACTAGCATGCTCCCGTTTTTTTTTTTGTTTCTAAACTCCTTCCAAGAGCCAGCCTACTGCTTGCATCAGCGCTGACGGTTCTTACAAAAACTAATGAGGCAAGGTGCTGTGATGCTTTCAGGAAGCTATGTACTGTGGGTATAGGAGTATAGGATTGTGTACATGGGATTGTATATATATATATATATATATATACATACATACACACACACACACACACACACATACAGGTTTATTTACTAAAGCTAGAGAGGGCAAAATTAGTCACAATTTTGCATAGAAACCAATTTTAGCAACAAAACCTGGAAGCTGATTGGTTTCTCTGCAGAATCGTGACTAATTTTGCCCTCTCTAGCTTTAGTAAATAAATCCCAGTATCTCACAAAAGTGAGTAAACCCCTCACATTTTTGTAAATATTTTATTATATATTTTCATGTAACAACACTAAAGAAATTACACTTTGCTACAATGTAAAGTAGTGAGTGTACAGCTTGTATAACAGTGTAAATTTGCTGTCCCCTCAAAATTCAACACACAGCCACTAATGTCTAAACCGCTGGCAACAAAAGTGAGTATGCCCCTAATTGAAAATGTCCAAATTGGGCCCAATTAGCCATTTCCCTCCCTGGTGTCATGTGACTCGTTAGTGTCAGGTGTGAATGGGGAGCAGGTGTGTTAAATTTGGTGTTATCACTCTCTCATACTGGTCACTGGAAGTTCAACATGGCACCTCATGGCAAAGAACTCTGAAGATCTAAAAAAAAGAATTGTTCCTCTACATAAAGATGGTCTAGGCTGTAAGAAGATTGCCAAGACCCTGAAACTGAGCTGCAGCATGGTGGCCAAGACCATACAGCGGTTTAACAGGACAGGTTCCACTCACAGGCCTCGCCACCATGGTCGACCAAAGAAGTTCAGTGCACCTGCTCAGCGTCATATCCAGAGCTTGTCTTTGGGAAATAGACATATGAGTGCTGCCAGCATTGCTGCAGAGGATGAAGGGGTGGGGGGTCAGCCTGTCAGTGCTCAGACCATACGCCTCACACTGCATCAAATTGGTCTGCATGGCTGTCGTCCCAGAAGGAAACCTCTCCTAAGGATGATGCACAAGAAATCCCAGAAACAGTTTGCTGAAGACAAACAGACTAAGGACATGGATTACTGGAACCTGATAAGACCAAGATACACTTATTTTGTTCACATGGTGCCAAGCGTGTGTGACGACAACCAGGTGAGGAGTACAAAGACAAGTGTGTCTTGCCTACAGTCAAGCATGGTGGTGGGAGTGTCATGGTCTGGGGCTGCATGAGTGCTGCTGGCACTGGGGAGCTAGAGTTCATTGAGGGAACCATGAATGCCAGCATGTACTGTGACATACTGAAGCAGAGCATGATCCCCTCCCTTCAGAGACTGGGCTGCAGGGTAGTATTCCAACATGATAACAACCCCAAAAACACCTCCAAGACGACCACTGCCTTGCTAAAGAAGCTGAGGTGATGGAATGGCCACGCATGTCTCCAGACCTAAACCCTATTGAGCATCTGTGGGGCATCCTCAAATGAAAGGAAGAGGATTCTAACATCCACCAGCTCCGTGATGTTGTCATGGAAGAGTGGAAGAGGACTCCAGTGGCAACCTGTGAAGCTCTGGTGAACTCCATGCCCAAGAGGGTTAAGGCAGTGCTGGAAAATAATGGTGGCCACACAGAATATTGACACTTTAGGCCCAATTTGGACATTTTCACTTAAGGGTGTACTTAGGGGTGTACTCACTTTTGTTGCCAGGGGTTTAGACATTATTGGCTGTGTGTTGAGTTATTTTGAGGGGGCAGCAAATTTACACTGTTATACAAGCTGTACACTCACTACTTTACATTGTAGCAAAGTGTCATTTCTTCAGTGTTGTCACAGGAAAAGATAGAATAAAATATTTTCAAAAATGTGAGGGGTGTACTTACTTTTGTGAGATACTGTGTGTACACTTCTCCAACTTCGCTCCAGCACACTTCTTGCTCCTCTGATATCTCCTGGTTCCACTCTCCTGCACACTTCTTATACAGCACAGGTGAGACTTGGCAGGATATTTGCCAGGCCTCCATACAATCTTTTCCGGCCTAGCTAGCACATGTGAGACCTGGGGTAAATTTACCAGGCCTCTGGACCATCTTTTGCAGGCATTGGGGGGGTTGAGGTTTCCCTGTGTAGAACTTTGTGTTGGTGCTAGTTAGCCATGATGGACTACAACTCCCAGCCCATCTGCACACTGCCCATGACACCAGGTCCCAGCCTCTTCCTGCACCTCTTCCAGACTGTCTTCCTCCCAATCTGCCTTGTGCATCTCCACTTCCCTGGGCTGTGTCCCTCACCGACAACCAGTGGACTCCTCCTGGAGACTTCTCTGAAGAACACTCTCTCCGCTATCCTCCTCCCGCTCCCTCATGTCCTCTCCCCCAGAATCTCTCTCCTTCAGGCTGCACCCGAGCTCTCCAGGCCAAGGTCACCCCCCCCAGACTGGGGGCTCCCCCAAGGCCCACGACAGCCTCAGTACCT
>BLSH010431951.1:738539-750692 GCA_018402905.1 Glandirana rugosa
CTTAGACATAAAACGTAAGAAGAATATTATACTTAATGTTTAGATTGGTCTTCTCAACCTCGGAGCGTATCCACACATCTGATGTCGCCCGACACCCCCTGAGGGAGACTTATGTTGTTGGTCGTGATCTCTAAGGAGGTAGGTTCTCTCTCTCTCTTTAGATCGGTACATACCCATCGTCATCCCTGAGTCCTTGTCTCTAGAGGAATGATCTCAGAGTCCATCCTTGACAGTCCACCAAATCCAGAGGTCCTAGGTCTAGAAATATTTGTACGATGTATCAATCAGTTCAACTTTTTTTCAGGTAGTTCAAGTTGGTTATTTATTTTATATATATATAACAAGCTGTACACTCACTACTTTACATTGTAGCAAAGTGTCATTTCTTCAGTGTTGTCACATGAAAAGATATAATAAAATATTTACAAAAATGTGAGGGGTGTACTCTTTTTGTGAGATACTGTATATATATATATATATATTTTATTTATTGGTTGAACTTGATGGACTTTTTTTCAACTTGACTAACTATGTAGCATGTTTATAAAGATCTGGATCCTGGAGACCTAAACCACCTGACAGTTCCTACCTGAGACTCTAGTAAGGAGATCTCTGTTCCTGAGTCCCTACTGCTACCCATACATGGCTAGATTTCTCTCTCTCTCTTGGATGGAGGAATCTCTAGTGCTGGTTGTTGTATTCAGAGGGAGTCCCCCACAGCCCGCTGTAGTCTACACACCTATGCGAGGCTCCAACTCTTCTGGTTAGATTTGTAATTCATATTATAAGAAGAATGCAAAATACAGATTCCCTTTGGTACATATTATGAAGCGCTTTTTCAACCTTCACAAGCCAACAGTTATTTAATTTATAAAAGGATTACTATTAATACCAATAACATATATGTTACTTTTCTTCATATTCTGACACCTACCTTCTCATATTTGCTGATGATGTCTGCTCTTTCTTGGGCTATTAAAGTTTCAATGTCTTTCTTCATGTCAGAGTCTAATAATGAAAAAAAAATAAAAATAAAAGCAATATAGCTACATTTTTTTAGCATTGAAGAGGTATGATAACAGAACACTAATCCATCAAAAGATATTTTAGTAATGCGATAAAAAAAAAAAAAAAACAGGCATCCACTGAAAAATAACACTCAGGGCACAATTAAACCCAAAATATGAGGGTTGCATTTGTTTTTGTTAATTATTTCCCTTTATTTCACCTGGTGATTCAGCCAGTAATACACTTCCTGTCTAAAGCCTCATACACACGGGACGACGTTCGTACTTAAGATCGTCTCAAATCGTATGTTGGATAATGTAACTTGCATACTGACTGCACTACACGATCGTATGAGCACAGAAAGAACATTCAGGTGCATGTAATTAGCATCCGGCCGTTCCTGACTTCGGAGCATGCGTGTTTTGCTCAATACAACTTGTTGTACCAACTGCTCTGTACACATGATACAACGGTCGTATGACCGCTTGTTGGTACGACCAAGTTTTCTAGTCTGCTCATACAACTCCGTTGTACGACCTTCGTATATTTGACTGTTCTAATCGCGCAAAAGAACGATCGTTTTCGCATACAACGATCGTTAGTACGACATGTTGTATACGATCGTCGTCCCGTGTGTACGAGGCTTTGGGCAGCAGGATTGTCAGTCTGGGGAGAGGGTAGTGTTGGATGCACTAGGAGATTTAAATGGACTTGCCTTAAGCAGGTTCAGCAGGAACTGGCCAGAATATTTGATTCTTGTAAGGGCACTGTGACTGTACAGAAGTCGATTAATCAATCAACTTCTGTACAACCACCTTGTCTGATTTTTTGCTGCTTGCTCAGCACTGCAGGCTTTGGCCTGCAACATTGATCAGTGTATTCTGATGGCTGGGAAGTCTCCCTGCTTCAGAATACAATAGCTCAGCAGGGAGGATTCCCCCATCCATATCAGGTGTGTGGATGGGGAAATTGAATACATTATTTTGTATTTGTTCTGAGACAAAAAACAGACTTTTTAGGCTGCCTAAAAGGTAGTTACAGCAACGGGTTTTCTGTTTTTTTGGGGGGGATAAGGTTGTTTTTTAATGAATAAAAGCTGACCAATGTAAACACCCCTGACAATGTTAGAGGGTTGAGACAAACCATTTAACTGCCACTTTTGCTTGACAGCTTGAAAGGAAGTCTATGAAAGGAAGAAAAATAAAATAGGCCCCGTACACATTTCAGCAATGCTCCCGTGTTGAGTTTTTTGCACGTTTTTGTAGCATCACCATTCATTTACATGGGCTTCCCTCCACTACAGAAACATGATAAACTCATGTATCAAATTTTGGAACTGAGCCAAGCATGTTTTGCAACACACATTTTTGTGCTTTTTAAGCGCAACAAGATGCATGACTGTTACATGCATTTGGGGTGCCATTAAGAATTAATGTCACCGTAAGCATGTTTCAGCTATGCCCAGATGCCTTATTAGCTTAAACACCAGGAAAATAAAGGCTAAAATGCCTAAAAAAAAATGTAATACATTTTTCGTTTGGTGTTTAACATTGCTTTAACCACTGCCCGACCAGCTAAGGCACATTTACTATGGCAGATTGGCATCTCTGCGTATATACACGGCGGTTTGCGCAGCCGCAGTTGCTGTGTAAGTGTCCCTGCGGGTTGGATGGACTCAATGTCCACTGGCGACCTGCGATCGCCAAATATAGTGGCAGAACGGGGATCCACCAATGTAAACACAGTAGTTTCCCGTTCGGTCAGGGGACATGACAGAGATCTATTGTTCCCTGTATTCGGTAACAGTGAGATCTGTCATGCCCCTGTCAGCCCAGCCCCCACACAGTTAGAACATGCGGAGGGAACACTTTTTGCCCCCCTAGTGTTAACCCCTTTCCCGCCAATGACATTTATACAGTAATCGGTGTCTATTTTTAGCTCTGATCGCTGTTTAAATGTCAGTGGCCCCAAAAAAGTGTCAAAAGTGTCTGATCTGTCCGCCACAATATCGCAGTCACGATAAAAATTCTATTCCCATAGTTTGTAGACACGATAACTTTTGTGCAAACCCATCAATATACACTTATTGCGATTTTATTTACCAAAAATATGTAGAATAATACATATTGGCATAAACTGATGAATAAATTTGTTTCTTTATAATTGTTTTGGATATTCATTATAGCAAAAAGTAAAAATATATTGTTATTTTTTTTCAATATTGTCACTCTTTTTTTTGTTTACAGCGCAAAAAAACGCAGAGGTGAACAACTACCACCAAAAGAAAGCTCTATTTATGGGATAAAAAGGACATCAAAAAAGGACCTTGCATTAGGTCAGCGCCTGATATCAAAAATGCGCTTCTGGAAGAATGGTCAAACATTCCCATAGGACACGTTCCTAAACCTTGTGGACAGCCTTCCCAGAAGAGTTGAAGCTGTTACAGCTGCAAAGGGTGGGCCAACTCAATATTGAACCCTACAGACTAAGGGTCCTTTCACACACACACACGGACCGTTCATCAGTTTATCAGTTCATCAGTTTTTCATCCGTTTTTCATCCGTTTTTCATCCGTTTTTTCATCCGTTTTTTCATCCGTTTTTTCATCCGTTTTTTCATCCGTTTTTTCATCCGTTTTTTCATCCGTTTTTTTTCATCCGTTTTTTCATCAGTGGTCATCAGTTTTTCATCAGTTTTTTTTTACATTCATTACCAATGCAAAAACGGATGAAAAACTGACCGTTCGTCAGTTTACATCCGTTTTTCGTCCGATCCGTTTTTTTGACGGATGAAAAATAGGACTTTCATCCATTCAAAAAAATGGATGCTGACGGAAGCGGATGAAAACTGATGAAAATAGCTGATCATCAGTTGTCATCAGTTTTTCCATAGAGTTGCATTAATGTCCGTTTTTCATCCGTCAACGGATGGATGAAAAACGGACAAACGGTCCATATGTGTGAAAGGGGCCTTAGACTGGGATGCCATTAAAGTTCATGTGCGTGTTAAGGCAGATGCCCCTATACTTTTGACAATATAGTAAATTATAGTCTTTTTTCATTAGAGCGGTAAAGGACAGCCAGGAAAACATATTAATAGGAGCCTAGAGCCCCTTCTGCTGATAAGTAACAAGAATAACAAGTATTCATATTCATTGTTTAAAACCCACCTGAATAAAAAAATGTTATAGTTACTCCTCACCAATAAACAATATATATATAGCACCAGTATGCATTGCCTCTAATTACAGACATGAGATGAAAATCTTGATTCACTCATCTGTCTATTTCAACCCTAATACCGCATTGCTTGAAATATCTATGCTGTCTACACCATATCTTTATTGTACTGTGGTTAAAATTGTGCTGGATGACCATAAGTACCATACGTGAACCATAGAAAACACATTTCCTGTATGGAAAGCCAACTTTGAAAACATATATTCCCCTCAGAGAGCAACAATGTTGCACATTCGGAAGTTAATCATGAATTTGATTATTATTTTGTAGAAGCTACCCGAGTTTGATTGATCCTCTGGATTCAAAGGAATCCAAAAAAGAAAACTACAAAATAACATATAATAAGTATTTTGATTTTTCTTTTCTCTGATTTTCATAAATGGCCCTTATGTATAAAAAATCTTCACACCTGATCCTATTCTGACAAAAGGGATTCTTTGGGGTAGATTTACCAGAACTAGAGTGCAAACTCTGACGCAGCTGTGCATGGTAGCCAATCAGCTTCTAACTTCAGCTTCAGCTTCAATTAACCGCTTCACCCCCGGAAGGATTTCTCACTGTAGGACCAGAGCACTTTTTGCGATTCGGCACTGCATTGCTTTAACTGACAATCGCGGTCGTGCGACGTTGCACCCAAACAAAATTTGTGTCCTTTTTTCCCTCAAAAAGAGCTTTCTTTTGGTGGTATTTGATCACGTCTGTGCCATTTCTGATCACTGTTATAAACAAAAAAAGAGCAACAATTTTGCAAAGAAAACATTATTTCTTACTTTTTGCTAAAATACATATCCAAAAAAAAATAAATATAAAAAAAAACAAATGTTTTCATCGGTTTTGGCAGATTTATATTCTTCCTCATATTCTTGGTAAAAAAAAAAAATCGCAATCGGCGTTTATTGATTGGTTTGCGCAAAAGTTGCCGCGTTTACAAACCATGAGAATTCATTTCTGGCGTTTTTAAATTTTTTTTTTTTTACTAGTAACGGCAGCGATCTGTGATTTTTAGTGGGACTTTGATATTGGGACGGACATTTTTGACACTTTTTTGGGACCACTGACATTTATACAGTGATCAGAAATTTAAATATCCACTGATTACTGTATAAATGTAATTGGCAGTGAAGGGATTAACCTGCAGGGGGAGATCTAAGGGTTAACTGTGTTCCCTAGGCGTGTTCTAACTGTTAGGGGGCTGGGCTACCATGGGCCATAAGAGATCTAACTGATCCCAGTGACAGGGATCAGTAGATCTCTTAGATGCCCACTGACAGAGCGGGGAACCGGCTTGCTTACATTGACAGTTCCCCGTTCTTTCTCTCTGGCAGGTCATTGCAGCTCTCCGGCGGACATCGGGTCTGCTCGAGCCGCGAGCACATTCCTGCAGAGTGCAGTGGGCACTCCCGTCCGCTAAGTGCGCACGCACGGATCGCCGCTTATATATGGCGATTCGTGGAATAGAGCCACTTTGCTGCCATATATATAAAGCATGCGGTCGGCAAGTGGTTAAGCCTTGACAAAATAACCTGAAAGCTGATTGGTTTCTATGCAGAGCTGCACTAGATTGTGCAATCACCAGTTTTAGTACATCAACCCCTAGGTGTTCATTAGACCTCTTTCACACTGGGGCAGTTTTCAGGCACTTTAGCGATAGAAATAGCCTCTGCTAAGGGCATGAAAATCACCTCCCATTCATTCCAGTGTGTCTTTTCATACTGGGGCGGTGCACTTGTGAGACATTCTTAAAAGTCCTGCAAGCAGCATCTTTGGGGCGGGTTGGGAGCGCTTTCAAAGAGTTTTTAGGCCTTTTTTGGGGGGTAAAAGTGCCCCGCTAGTGGCCGAAAAGCGGCGCAGAACCACTGCTTAAACAGCGTTAGAGCGCCGCTAAAACTAGCCATGCTTTACCGCGAATGCACGGACGGCAACTGTGTGAAAGGGGTCTAAATAAACCATCAGAGCATTAAAATATCTGCTTTTCTTCCAGGGGTCTCCAAACTATGGCCCTCCAGTTGTTCAGGAACTACGATTCCCATCATGCTTAGTCATGTCTGTGAATGTCAGAGTTTTACAATGCCTCATGGGACATGTTGTTCCACAACAGCTGGAGGGCTGTCGTTTGGAGATCCCGGCGCTATCAATGGACCAAGCCTTTCCAAAGATGGGTAAAATCCTCCCTCTCTTCTACAGTATGTAGGACACCCAACTCCATCTCCTTGTGGTGGAAGCTAGGGATGACGGTGGTTATGTTCTGCACAGGACGCCATAGATTTACCGTTCTTGAATGTACAGTATATTAATAATTTAGATTTGGAATTAATAAAGTATTCTGAATCTGAATTTAACCAATCCAATTAAATATATAGTCTCACAGGTTTTACAAGGTGTACCATGGCATTGCTCAAGACACACACTGTAGCAAAGTGTCACAATAGTTACATGAAACCATGCAGGCCTATCCCTAAGATGATAAACACAAAGAACAGCTTAAAACTAGGTTTGATTCTGACAAACCAGATCTCCAAAGGATGACATCATGGCTGGCCAGTGCTTTGTATGGATGCCAACGGAGAGCTACTGCTTGTGAAAAGCTATGTATGAATGTATAATATACACAGTGGTTTGGATATTTCCCAAGTTAGCTTATTTCTTCCTGATCTGTAATCCATCACAGCAAGGAATCCAAAAACCTCAGGCACAAACAGTCTTTTTAATTCAATGTTTAAGTGAGTCCGGCTCCAAAAATTTAACCCCTTAAATGTATTACTTTTCTAGGGTCATAGAAGTTGCATGTAAATTTCTTCTAATAAGTCATCACTTTGTTTTCTTACAGAACTGACCTGTACAGCCACAAGCCAGGTCACTGTCCTGAAGTCACTTCTGGTGAAGCACTGGTTTAGTGGAAGTGGAAACAGCTTAGCAGACATAGTCCTATCCACTGTTAGGAGATGCCTTGATTTATTCTAGGAGGGGCCCGTCTCCAAACCCTGCACACACAGCCTTGTTCCTAGGCTTCTTTCCTCCCTTCAACCACATGCATAAATAACTCAGCCCATTAAACTCTGCTTTTGCATACTGAGGGCGCAGAAAAAGTCTCAAAGCTAGCCGATAGGAACGTCAAACTAAAACATATTTACTTTATTATATTAATTATCAAAACCTAATTAAAAAATACCTCTAGTATGGCACAGCCCAGCCAAATAGAGAAGGACTGCACAATACAGAGGCAATATACTGCTTTCAGATATATATTTGAAAATGTATGCAACAGAGAGCTCTTTTTTTGTTGTAATTAGAAACAGGCTAGATAAGCCCAGTTTACTTGCTAGTAGGGTCAAATGCAAGAAGAATCTTTTATTGTATTGTATGCTGCCAATGAAGGTTTTAAATCAACTAAGCAGCTGCCATATTCTGTTTCTTCTGTCATGAACAAAATCTACTTTTATTGTGTACTGGGAATTATACAAAATCTACCCTTGCAGTGGGGCCCCTGGATTGCAATGGTCAAGGGGGTCATAGCCTAGGGGTGCATGGATCAGGTATAATACCTTATTTCTAGCTCTGGTAGGCTCTCTTAATTAGGGTTGCCACATCATCCCTTTAATCCAGGACACATACTAATTATGCAGGTTCTGTGGCTGATCAAGGTGGTAATTAAACTCACTTGGTGCCTCATCTGCATTAAATTAGCCTCAGAACCTGTGTAATTCATATGTGTCCTGGATTAAAGGGATTATGTGGCAACCCTACTCTTAATCCATGTGCCCGGTTCAGTGCTGCCATCTCTCTATGGCACGCTTATCGCAGTTGCAGGCGTGCACAATAATTTCTGACCCTAAACCTAAAATTTGCTTTTGCTTTTGCATTTTGTCTGTGTGCCTATTCAATACATTATGCATCACTTCCTGTGTTGAACACATGGGGGCACTTCTTCACAGGGATACAGATGGCAATAAAAACCTGACAGAGGCTCTACCCCTTCCTGCTGGATGCAAAATGAAAAAAACGTAGATTTAGCATTTGTGGTTATCGATACAGTTTAGTACAGGATTTTTACAATAGTAGTCAGGGGCTGCTCAAACGACCATTTTTATTGCTTGCTTGTACAGATCCTTGTGTAGCAAAAAAAAAGAAATTAATGCATAAAAGCTGTATTTACAGCATCAGTTGATGCCTGCATCTTCTTTATTCAGATGGCTTATAAGAGGTTCGGGAAGTGGACAGTGTGATTCAGTGGACAGAAATGTGTGTGGGACGATTTCCAATGTGACGGCCATTTATGGAGTCTAGAAGGGGAGGGAGGCCTCGTGCAATGACTTTCATCTACTTTGTGCTTAATGTGCAGGACAAAGTTCCCATGATGACATGGTCCGCATCCAGTGATTCACAAAGGGCTGTAAAACCACATAAATCTGTCTAGAAAAAAATGAACTGTACTAACATATACAAAGTAAAGGTTTTATATACACATCAGACTAATTATTCACTATAACAAAGACAAATATATGGGATGAACTAAACAAAAGTCAGCCGATCAATTTAGAACTGTGAAAAGGACTATGCACATCTTGTCTGAGGGCTTGTCGACATCAAAGCATTTTCCACATATGAACTCCTGCCCACAATCAGGAATGGAGCAGTTCATTCTTCAGCTGTGGTGCTGAGTATTCTGCAGTCAGTCAAGCCGTTGCATGCAGCAGTGTGAAAGTGCTTTCCATACATTATCCCTATGCTTTGACCTTTTTACCAGCAATACTCAGTTAAAAAATCTAAATAAAATCTGTTTTATCAGTTCTCTGCGACGTTCTTCCGCTGTATGGTACTTTTTCACTTGCAATTTTCGCTGAACAAATCTGCTGTGAATGTGCAATACTGTATCTATGTGTAAACATGCTGTGTAAATTGACGGGGCTATAGAAGTACCTGAAATAAATTAAAAAATAGATATAAAAACAGTGTCATCAGTTTTCTGTGACGCTACTGATACAGAGAAGATCTACTGATGTAAGGTAGTTCTTGTTTCCTGTAATCTCATTCTTTCCTCATTCTCAATATAAGTCGTGAACGCCCAAATTTATTTCAGAATGACATACCAAGAATCTTCATCTCTGAAAAGAGCAATAGTTGGTCCACTGCTTGATTTTTTTTCTGCTTCTATTGCGGACCTCTTTTTGAAAAAGATAATTGCCTGCCTGTTTCTGGCTTCAGAACTTTCTGAGCGACTGGCCAGAACTCAAAAGTGAAGTCAGACTGCCTTATCTAGAATTTGTTCTTTGCCAGTTACTTAAAAATACTGAAACCATTGATCATCATTATAGCCAGGCAATTTATAACTTCAGCAGGAGAGGTCAGCAATAACAGCTTGAGTTTAGTGTGTGCAATGAACTCTGCATACATACTTAGTGAATAAGGATTAGCAAAACAAAGAGTTCCTGCTTCACCTTTTGGGAGAAAAAATGGGACAATTTGGTAAAATGCATTGGAGTCAGTTGGAAAGGTAAAATTAACACAACTTGGACACTAAAATAGATATGTAAAATAAAGTCCTCCCTGCATAGACGATAGCTCACCTTTCCTGCTGCCCACAATGCTGAACTGTACTGTAATGGAGAAATCATCGCCCAAACAATATTCAGAATCTGACACTTCATGTCAAATTTCCAGTTCCTGCTGAGCTCAGTAGTAGTTTGATCCGCTGGCTCCTATGTTCCCAATGTGTGCTACAGTTACTTGGGGACAGGGAGGAACCAGGGGTGCAGTGATCAGGAATTTGACCCATCCGGAAGAAGATTTTCAGGAAACAGTTTTTCTTCATTGTAGCAGGGAACAGCATCACATGCAGCAGGACAGATGACTATTACTAATCTTCTTTGCAATCTTCATTTCATACATTTATTTAAATAGTGACAGTGTGGCTTTATTGTGTTTTTTTAAACTGCATAGGTCCTTTCACACATACGGACCATTCATCAGTTCCGTCACATCAAAACGGATGAAGTAGTCATCCGTTTTTCATCCGTTTTTTCATCCGTTTTTCCATCCGTTTTTCATCTGTGGTCATCAGTTTTTCATCAGTTTTTTTTTACATCCACTACCAATGCAAAAACGGATGAAAAACTGACCGTTCGTCCATTTACATCTGTTTTTCATCCGATCTGTTTTTTTGACAGATGAAAAATAGGACTTTCATCTGTTCAAAAAAAGGATGCTGACGGAAGCGGATGAAAACGGATGCAAATTAATGATCATCCGTTGTCATCCGTTTTTCCATAGAGATGCATTGATGTCCGGATGGATGAAAAACGGACAGTCAATATGTGTGAAAAGGGCCTAAAGTCCTATTTTTCATCCGTCAAAAAAAACGGATCAGACGAAAAACGGATGTAAACGGGCGAACGGTCAGTTTTTCATCCGTTTTTTCATTGGTAGTGAATGTAAAAAAAACTGATGAAAAACTGATGACCACAGGTGAAATACGGATAAATACTTCATCCGTTTTGATGTGACGGAACTGATGTGTGAAAGGACCCTTAGACTTTAAATAGCCCTTCAAGCTGCATTATTTTTTTTAATGCTTTGATTTTTTTTTAACTACTTTTATTAATTGTCTCTGTTTGGGTGCACCTAAAAAAACTACATCAACAGGTTTATAGTTAAAGCGGATGTAAACACTCACATATACCCAGTGAAGTGAACAGCCGCAGATGAGACACAGGGATGAACCAAATATCCCAATATAAGTTTTACATGTATATCTGCTGTCTTCATCTGTATATATCTGTAGAATATGTTCTTGTTGTATTTGCATAGCTGTGTTAGGACTGGGGGTGGAACAGGAAGCAGGAAGTTATTGAAGTGAAACTAGAAGAAACTGTCTTACATGTGCCTCTCCCTTACTCAAATAAACACGCTCCTAAGAAGAACTATCTGACTACTCATCATTAGTTCTACAGAATTTGCATGGTGGCAGAAGTGGACCCTCTGAAACATCATGGCTCAGAATCTACGTGGCATACAACATGTAATCTTTGATAATGACATTGCTAACAACTGGCTGAAATTAAAATGAGAATGGGACGTGTACAGCAAAGCAGGACTCTCAGACAAAGTCAAGTCAAAAAAGGTACAAGCTTACACTCTTCTCAATTTTTCTGGTTCAGGTGCATTGGATAAATTTGAGTCATTTACTTTTCAAGCTACAGAGGATAAAGAGGACCCTGATATCTTAATCAAGCAATTTGATGAGATATGCTTACCACACAGGGATAGGCACGGACCAAGGCTGTGGCGGACATTTTCCAAAGTACTGACCTTAGTGAAGGACACCAAGGTACATTTCAAATTAAAACCTTCAAAAAAAACACAGTCTTCTCTCTGATCTAGTTCTACGAGTACAAAAAACATTTAAAATAACATTTATATGAAAACTGCTTGTGGTATAGTTATAAAATGTAAGCAATTTTCAAAATTCTTACCTTTTATATTTTCCGGTTGTATTGAGCAGCAGCAGCGTCAAATTTCTTTGTAGACGTGGATGAAGTAGCGATACGCAAACATGTGTCAACACGACAATTCTCAAGGGAGAAATAGTGCCCCATCACTGGTGTCAGTGGTAGGAATAGTCCCCCATCATTGGTATCAGTGGGAGGAATAGTGCCCCATCATTGGTGTCAGTGGTGGGGGAATAGTGCCCCATCATTGGTGTCAGTGGGATGAATAGTGTCCCATCACTGGTGTCAGTGGTAGGAATAGTGCCCCATCATTGGTGTCAGTGGGGGGAATAGTGCCCCATCATTGGTGTCAGTGGAGGAATAGTGCCCCATCATTGGTGTCAGTGGGGGGGGGAATAGTGCCCCATCACTAATGTCAGTGGGAGGAATAGTGCCCCATCATTGGTGTCAGTGGGGGGGGG
>BLSH010431951.1:756709-768721 GCA_018402905.1 Glandirana rugosa
TCACGACACACGACTCATGCCACACGACTCATGCCACACGACTCATGATAACTCAGCACACAGCACACAGTACTCAGCACACAGTACTCAGCACACAGCACACCGTACACAGCACTAAGTACACAGCACACAGTACTCAGCACACAGCACACATCACACAGCACTCAGCACACAGTACTCAGCACACAGCACACATCACACAGCACACAGCACACAGTACTCTGCACACAGCACACCGTACACAGCACTAAGTACACAGCACACAGTACTCAACACACAGCACTCAGCACACAGTACTCAGCACACAACACACAGTACTCAGCACACAGCACACAGTACTCAGCACACCGTACTCAGCACACCGTACTCAGCACACAGCACTTAGAACACAGTACACAGCACTCAGCACACAGCACACAGTACTCAGCACACCGTACTCAGCACACAGCACACAGTACTCAGCACACAGCACTCAGCACAGAGTACTCAGCACACAGCACTTAGAACACAGTACACAGCACTCAGCACACAGCACACAGTACTCAGCACACAGCACACAGTACTCAGCACACAGCACACAGTACTCAACACACAGCACTCAGCACACAACACACAGTACTCAGCACACAGCACAAAGCACTCAGCACACATTCGACATTCGACCTGAAGTATTGCTTCCCTAGGATCTTCAGCACCATCTAGTGGCCATAGGAAAATACTGCATATCAGTTTGTGTCATATGTGGAAGGTGAATCAGGAAAATACCACATTATGACCACTAGATGGCACTGATGATCATAGGAAATAAGTATTAGTATCCTAGGATCATCAGCTTCATCTAATGGCCATCATATGGTATCTTATTGATTCATGCTATTCCAGTGGTTCTCAACTCCTGTCCTCAGGACCCAGGTTTGCAGAATAACTGAAATACATCACAGGTGATATCATTTACTGCTCAGTGATTGCAGTATTCTAGTCTGCATCTCCCCAAGGTAATACTTAAAATCTGGCCTGTTAGTGGGTCCTGATGACCAGAGTTGAGTACCACTGTGCTATTCTCAGAAATGATTAGCCTGCTTGCCCTATTAGTTGGTGTCATACATTGAAGGGGAGTGCCGGATCAGGGGGTCAGTATTTTTTCTCGTTCATTCTTTTCTTATGAATGAAGTATATTCGACCTGGGGAGAAACATAGCCTGATTTTGCCCCATTCGCACAGAATGAATGTACATGCAGTTTCACAAGACAAATAGCTCTGCACATGTTTTATAAATCCCTCCTGTGGTGCCTTATACCATCTCAACGTCCTGTGAATGCATCGAATGTAAGTCATTGGCAGGGTGAAGGAGGACAGGTAAGCGGTGATGAATTGCGGGGTTTAGATGCACTCCGGAGTGTTTTGTTGTTGGATCTCTGCGGAGAGTCACCAATCACCCCGGACCTGCTAGACAGGATCCTGTCTGTCACTCGTCCCATCCCTGTCACTGGCTGCAGCATCAGGTGGGTGACAGCGGCGAGGTCTCCAGGGCGACATCAACACCCGGCCGTCCCTCCCGCAGGTAGCAGGGCGTGTCCCCGGAGGGAGGATTTGGTGATGAGAAGCTGGATGGAGAGCCGGGCTCACATTACCCGTCGGAGAGATCGGCACGCTTACCTGTAACTTTATCCGCGATCTGCGCCAAGCGCCGGATCGAATGACCGCAGGACAATGCCGTGCCCCTGACCGCGGCGGAGGGGCAGACAATGGGATGTGACAGGAGGACGACGCCATCGCTTTGTATCATTCAAGTG
Source organism: Glandirana rugosa (assembly GCA_018402905.1). NCBI lineage: Eukaryota > Metazoa > Chordata > Amphibia > Anura > Ranidae > Glandirana > Glandirana rugosa. The sequence continues at coordinate 758,503 of BLSH010431951.1, forward strand.
TTACAGTATCAGCGAAGACGGGCGGATCGTACATCACTCAGCGCCGCGCCATCCGGGTAAGTGATCGCCGCGTGACCGATCTGGGTTACAAATATTATTTAATATCTGAATTGTATTGTAAATTGTAATGTCTGCCCTCATGTTGTAAAGCGCTGCGCAAACTGTTGGCGCTTTATAAATCCTGAATAATAATAATTATACAATGTTGCAAAATAAGTATCAATGGAAGAGAAATTGATCCTCACACCACATCATTGGTGTCAGTGGGAGGAATAGTGGCCCATCATTGGTGTCAGTGGGGGGAATAGTGACCCATCATTGGTATCAGTGGGAGGAATAGTGCCCCATCATTGGTATCAGTGGGAGGAATAGTGACCCATCATTGGTATCAGTGGGAGGAATAGTGCCCCATCATTGGTATCAGTGGAAGGAATAGTGCCCCATTGTTGGTGTCAGTGGGAGGAATAGTGCCCCATCATTGGTGTCAGTGGGAGGAATAGTACCCCATCATTGGGGTCAGTGGAAGGAATAGTGTCCCATCATTGGTATCAGTGGAAGGAATAGTGCCCCATTGTTGGTGTCAGTGGGAGGAATAGTGCCCCATCATTGGTGTCAGTGGGAGGAATAGTACCCCATCATTGGCGTCAGTGGGAGGAATAGTGCCCCATCATTGCTGTCAGTGGGCGGAATAGTGCCCCATCACTGGTGTCAGTGGGAGGAATAGTGCCCCATCATTGGTGTCAGTGGGCGGAATAGTGCCCCATCATTGGTGTCAGTGGGCGGAATAGTGCCCCATCATTGGTGTCAGTGGGCGGAATAGTGCCCTATCATTGATGTCAGTGGGTGGAAAAGTGCCCCTTCACTGGTGTCAGTGGGGAAGTGCCACTGAGAAGGGACCCCCAGAATCATGATTGTTAACTTGCAGACTGGGTGCGGTAGTCTGGTCTGCCTGGGAGGGCTGGGGCTGGCTGGGCCCTGGATGGTCTGCAAGTAAAAAAAAAACATGATTCAATCTGGTCACTAGTAGCACTGACTAGCACCTGGCTGGCAGTCCTCGTGACTCCTGAGGCCTATAAATTTCACACTGCAGGGAGGGACAGGGTCCCTGTCTCTCCCTGTAAAATGTACAGGCCTCAGGAGGGCTGCCAGCCAGGTGCTAGTCAGTGCTACTAGTGTCCAGATTGAATCATGTTTTTTTTTTACTTGCAGACCTTCCAGGGCCCAGCCAGCCCCAGCCCTTCTAGGCAGGCCAGACCACCACACCCAGTCCAGGCCCTGTCCCTCCCAGGCACCCTGTGAAATCTACAAGCCTCACTGGCACCATGAAAAAAACTGCTCGCTGGAGTCACTCCAACACAGTCTCTTCCTCAGGAGTGGACTCGAGTCAGGTAGGCTCAGTAGCACCTTGTCCTCCGGGAGGCTCCGCTCCTCTGTCTTGCTGCAGTGAGTCCGCGACTTCTTCTTCCCGCCGCGAGTGACCGTCTCCGAGCAACCGCGCTGCCCACACACAGGTCTCTGAGTCTCTCTCCTCCCCGCCGACTCCAAGGCACGCACCATCCGAACCAATCCCTCCCTGCCCTAGATCACTCCGCAGCCCACACGAGGATAAGTGGGCGGCGCCACACTCCCTGGCTGTCTTCCTATGGCCTAGTAGGAGTCGGGGGGACGCATGATGTTGATACAGTTACAAAAAAAAAAAAAAGTGATGTGTAAAAAAAAAAGTCAGCGGCGGACACCACAGGCAGCCCTGTCGGACACCGGTGTCCGGGAGTGGACACCTTGCCTATCCCTGTTACCACAGCGTAATGTGATAATAGACAGACATGCATTTAAAGTGGTTGTCAACTCGTGACACCCACTTTAACCTACAGGTAAGCCTATGATAAGGCTTACCTGTAGGTGCCCTGCATATCTCCCTCCCAAACCTGCACGGTTCAGGAGATATGCAGTGTATTAAATGTGCCAACGTCATTTCGGCACATGCTCAGTGAAGAAACGGCCTCTATGCCGTTTCTCCACTGTGATCGTGCTGTGACTGGCGTCTCCCGTGCGCATGCGCGAGAGTGACGTCATGCGACTCTGGCCAGTCACAGAGCCGGAGTCGCGGCCCCAGAAGGAAGAGGGGCAGAAGATGGACGCTGCCAGCACAGGGGACAGTGCTGGATGTTGCAGGCTTCGTTTGCAGGTAAGTGGCACATAATGGGCTACTATGTGATGCATATTAGCCCATTATGCTTCTAGTTTACAGGGGAATAAAGAGGAAGTAAACCTAATCTGGGTTTACTTCCTCTTTAACATGATAGCTCAGAAACCTGATGAAGGAATACAATCCTATGCAGCCACACTGAGACTGCTGGCTAAAAAATGTGATTTTGATGTGCTAACAGATGAACTCATACGTGACAGGATCGTATGTGGGATATATAATGATGCAGTTTGTATTCATTTGTTAAGGGAGAAAGATTTGACACTGGAATCAGCCATCAGAATATGTACAGTCAGGTCCATAAATATTGGGACATCGACACAAAAAAAAAATGAGGACGTCCTGCCCAGGACGTAACGCGTACCTGGAGGAGCGGCGTCTGACGTCACCCGCAGCCATCCCAGTGTCAGCATTGCATGCACTGAGTCAACAACGCTGTCTACAACACTTTGAATTATGCACTCGGAACGAGTGCTTTTTATGTGAGTGGAATTTTAAATCTTTTACTATTAAAGAGTATTCAAATGGAGAGCATTAGATGTGGCATATCTTTTTTATTTATGTGGGAGTACATTGTTTAATGAAGCAAGTGTGGAGCCCAGCTGGTATCGTTATCACTCTATTCCTCTGTTTTGGAAGGTGCATTATGGGCCTTGTGGTCCTGGAAGGGAGGTGAAGTTTGTGTGTTCGGTGGAGGACTCCGTTTGCACACCTGTGTTTGTTTGCATTTCTAAAGCACCAGAGGGACTATCTCCTTTCTCTAAATGAACTGTTATTATACATACAGAGAGCACTAGATGTGTACCCCTTTCTTTTTTTCTATATATCTATCGAGGATACCTGGCTGACCATATCTGCAGCATTAGTGCAAAGATATTAGCCCCAGAGGGGAAGGCACATTTGAGGCTTCTTAGCCTACAGTTATAAGGTGAGCGGCAACCTACACTGATTCTGAGGATACACTCTCATACCAAGGAGATTTATTTCTATATTGAAGAGTTTATTATCTGAAGGATTTTTATGAACTTTACTTATTGAGATGAAAATTGATGTTATGTGTCACTTGGCATAGCGCTGCACTTTATAGATTTATGTTATTTAGGGGATTAACTTGGATGAGGAAAAGGGGTGACTGTGGGATGCCCCAATAATTGGTTACAGGACCATCTATGTACACGACTGTATATACACTTTACTTCCTCCAGCACTTCTCTTACAGACTATTGCTCTTTCACTTCTCTCCAGCACTTTACTTAGTTTCCTGACTTGAAGGGAAATGTATCAGGCTCACTCCATTCCTTTCTCTTCACCGCAGCTAGCACATGGTGAGGCCTGCACTCTATCAGCAGGACCTCCGGACCACCTGTTACAGGCCAGGGTCAAAGATCACTCAAAGTGTAGCTTAGCACATTGGTGCTAGCTGGGCCTTTGATGGACTACAACTTCCAGCCCATCCCTCTTCCAGGTCATACCGACCTGATTTCCTCCCAGTGACACTCCTTCCCCTGACTGTCTCCTGAGACCTCCACAGACTGTCCACTATTCCTCTCCCAGCCTGCTCCAGTCTTTCCCCCAGCTCCCAGGGTCTGTCACTCACCGACTCCAGTGGATACTTTAAAGTGTTCTCAGTAGCACCTCTGCTGTTTTTTTACTCCCTTGTGCTGCTCCAGGAATCACATCCACTCCTGGCTGCACCCGAGCCTCCAGGCCTCAAGGTCACCCCCGCCCCCAGACTGGGGGGCTCCCTCCCGGGTAGAGGCCTCCACAGCACCTCTGCTACATTCTCCACACTTCCACCGACATCTCCTCCCCCTTGCTGGCAGACTGCTGTATTTAACCACTTGGCGACGGCTGATCGGCATTTGACGGCGACAAAGTGGCTCTGTAACGCGGATCGCCGTCATATGACGGCGGCCGCGAGATAGCGCCCAGTGAGCTCATTGTGTCCGGGGAGGGCCAGGGAGCGGGTGCGGCGGATTCGATCTCCGCCGGCCACCCGCGATGCCCCCCCCCCCGGAGTGAAAGAACGGAGGTCCGTGTAAGTAAACACGGACCTCCGTTCTGTCAGAGGGGGAAGGGCTGTGATCACAGCCTTCCTCTACACGGAAGCTGTGATCACTTCCCTTCCCCAGCTAGGGCAGTCCCCATACAGTTAGAACACGCCCAGGGGACACTGTTAACCCTTAGAGCGCCCCCTGCAGGTTAACCCCTTCACTGCCAATGGCATTTACACAGTAATCAGTGCATTTTTATAGCATTGATCGCTGTATAAATGCCAATGGTCCCAAAAAAGTGGCAAAATGGTCCAACATGTCCGCTGAAATATCGCAGTATTGCTAAAAATCGCAGATCACCGCCATTACTAGTAAAAAATAAAAAAAAAATAAAAACCCCAGAAATTAATTCTCATCATCCGTAAACGCGACCACTTTTGCGCAAACCAATCAATAAGCGGCGATTGCGATTTTTATTATCACAAATATGAGGAAGAATATAAATCGGCCAACACCGATGAAAAAAAATGTTTTTTTATATTTTTTTTTTTGATTTGTATTTTAGCAAAAAGTAAGAAATTTGGGTTTTTTTGCAAAATTGTCGCTTTTCTTTTGTTTATAGCGGCGATCAGAAATGATGCAGAGGTGATAAAATACCACCAAAAGAAAGCTCTATTTGTGGGAAAAAAAGGACGCAAATTTCGTTTGGGTACAACGTCGCACGACCGCGCAATTGTCAGTTAAAGCGACGCATTGCCGAATCGCAAAAAGGGCTCCGGTCCTAAAGCAGCAAATCCTTCCGGGGCTGAAGTGGTTAAGGAGGCCTGCCCCCTGCCAATACAGACTGTAAATTGGTCAGGGCTCCTTGTCATACATCAGGAAGTGACATCTCCTCATCCATCCCCCTCTGCGGGGGAGGAAATTCCAAGGGGTGTTCCTTCCTTCCATCTCCAGCCACTCCCTGAGCCACTCCCCAGCTCAGATCAAAACATTCAGGCTTGCATCTACAGTCAGGCCTGACTAAATGTTGCCTCTCCTAGCAGAAATACCACAAAAAAGACATTCATCACAGTCAGAATCTGCTTTCTGTACAAAGATCCTAATACCTGCTCAACAGCCTTTTTTCCTGTGAGTATTCATGTTGTTTCACACAGCCCCTTGCTGCTACTTTTTAGTGCTTCACTTACTAGAAAAATATAGTTTGCAAACTGTTGGTGCTATATATATCCTGTATAATAATAATTTCCAGTCTGAATGAGGACTAAAACTGGCCATCCTGTTGGCACCACCCTGTCTGACATAGTTTTATTGAAAAATCAATGAAACTGGGTAGAAAATTGTTAGCCAGACAGCATCTGCATCCAGTCAGTTGCAGGCACTGTTTAGGACTTCTGACAGCCAGAGCCGCTGTAGCCCCAGCAGATTTGTCCATCCACACTGTTAGCATCGATAGAGGAACCTGTTCAGCCTGCAATCTGAACAAAAGAATGCTATGAGTGTATTGCCAGTTTCAGAAAGCTTTCCTCTTGTCTGCAGCAGACTGATGACATTGCTCTCCTGGTATCAGGCAGTCCTTGGAAGACAAAGTCTAGAAACACACAAATTGGCTAGACTAGAGCTTTGCTGCGATAATAAAAAGGTTGATTTTTTAAATTTCTTTGTTTAATTATCCTGGTACTGTATAATGTTACAGGTCAGGAATTTGTTTGTGCAGACTTGTAAAAGTTACTGATATACAGGGATCGGCAAGGTGTCCGCTCCCGGACACCAGGGTCCGACAGGACCGCCTATAGTGTCTGCCGCTGACTTTTTTTTTTTACAGATCACTTTTTTGTTTCACTATCAGCCTGCATTCTCCTAACTCCTAGGCCGTAGTAAGATGGCCAGGGAGCGTGGCGCCGCCCACTCCTCCTCCTGGTCTCCTCAGCAGTGTGCACTGCGTGCCAGCGACATGCGGAGTGATCTAGGAGGGAGGGGCTGGTCAGCTGGTGCGCGCCATGGAGTCGGAGAGGAGAGTGAGAGAGCAGCGCGGTAGTTCGGTCAGGGACAGGAAGAAGAACACAGACACAACGTCCCTGCAGCCAGACAGAGAAGAGGAGACGCTGTTGACTGCCGAGCCTGCTTGACTCGAGTCCTGAGGAGACTGTGTTGGAGCGAGCAGTGCCAGGCCAGCAGCAGAGTAAGTTTCTTTTTTCATGGTGACAGCCAGTGCCAGGCACTGCCAGCCAGGTGGACACCTGGCTGGCACGCTCCTCCTGACTCTGAGGCCTGAAAATTTCACAGGGAGCCTGGGAGGGACAGGGACTGGGCTGTCTGGGTGTGGTGGTCAGGCCTGCCTGGGAGGACTGGGGCTGGCTGGGCCCTTGATGGTCTAGTTAACAATCATGATTCTGGGGGTCCCTTCTCAGCTGGCACTTCCCCACTGACACCAATGATGGGGCACTATTTCCCCCACTGACACCAATGATGGGACACTATTCCTCCCACTGACACCAATGATGGGGTGCTATTCCTCCCACTGATACCAATGATGGGCACTATTCCTCCCACTGATACCAATGATGGGGCACTATTCCTCCCACTGACACCAATGATGGGGCACTATTCCTCCCACTGACACCAATGATGATGATGTCTTTATATAAATGTTATTTTAAACATAATTGTACTTGTAGAACTAGGCCAGTAGAGTAGACCGTGTTTTGTGAAGGTTTTAATTTGAAATGTATGTTGGTGTCCTTCACTAAGGTCAGTACTTTGGAAAATGTCCGCCACAGCCTTGGTCCGTGCCTATCCCTGCTGATATATGCGCTTTAAATGGAAACTGTCATGGGAGAGTAATGGAGACTGCCATTGCTAATTTCTTTTTTGAAAATGCTAGTTCCCTGGTTTTCATTCTGATGGCTTGGCTTCCTAATGCTATGCTGCCTAAGACCCCATGCACACTATACAACTTCTGTTGTCTGATTGCCTTTAGATTTTCCAAAACCATATAGTGCAAGGGCCTGCCTGATTGCATACAAATTGAAACTCTTAGACCCCTTTCACACTAAGGTGTTTTTCAGGCGCTTTTGCGCAAAAAAAGCACCTGAAAAACTCCCCCCAATACACCCCAATGTGAAAGCCAGAGTGCTTTCACACTGGGGCGGGACGCTTGCGGGACGGTAAAAAAGTCCTGCAAGCCGCATCTTTGCAGCCATTGAAAACAATGGGGTAGCGCTCCCGAAGAACCTGAACACCGCTTCGGGAGCGATGCAAACCGGCACTTTTAACTCCCCTTGTGGGGGGTTAAAAGCGCATCGCAGCCGCCCGAATAGCAGAGCCATAGTGCCGCTATAACGAGCAATAAAACGCCACTAATTAGCAGTGTTTTACCGCTAACGCTCGGGTGGCTCCGGTGTGAAAGGAGCCTTAAGGTTTCATATTATATGGTTTTGGTAAATCTGTAGGAATAAATCTACAGAAAATCGTATAGTGTGTATCCAGCTTAAAGAGGAACTGCAGTCTGCTCACATAATTTTTAATAAAAACATCTTTGCCATTCTGAAACTTCCCTCCAACCACTTTGCATATTATTTTACATATACTGTGATTCTGTACTTGCTAAATATGCTGCCGAAATCTCCCTCCACTGAGTCTGGCTGCAGCCATTTTAACTATGGGCAGCTGAGGCTGCTGCCTGTTCACTTCCTGGATTTACACAAACACACAGAGGCACATCTCCAGCCCTGCAGCTCTCATTGACCCTCTAATGACTCACCCCCCCTCCCTTCCTGGCAAACTCTCACGAGAGTGAGAGAGAGCTGTGCATGATGTCAAACGTCTAGGCGTTTTTACAGCCAAAAAAGAGGAAGTGGGCTGTATAAAGTATTTACTGGCAGAAAAAAAAGTTTACTATCCAAAGTTAAAACAACAAGGGCAGAAAATTTAATAGATGAAAGAAGAAAAAATTACTGAAGTTCCGCTTTAAGTCGCTGACTGGGTGTAGGTAAAGATCAGGAATTCTGACAGCATACTTGTTCCAGGACAATGACTCAAAAGTACTGAAGTCAGACATATCAAAGCATCTATCATTTTCAGAAGGAGGCCAGCAATGGCAGCCTCCATACCTCTCTCATTATACAGCCACTTTAACATTGATTAATGCTCCAATGTGGCACTGTTAGATGCTAGAGCTGAATACAACTGGCAAAAACCATGATGATTTCTATCAAGCTGAGAGCCTTCTGTCAATGTAGACTTTTAAGCCTCGTACACACGGGACGACGATCGTATACAACAGGTCGTAGGAACGACCGTTGTATGCAAAATCGATCGTTCATATGCGCGATTAGATCAGCCGACATACGATGGTCGTACAAGGAAGAGTTGTATGAGCAGACTAGAAAACTTGGTCGTACCAACAAGCGGTCATACGACCGTTGTATCGTGTGTACAGAGCAGTTGGCACAACAAGTTGTATTGTGCAAAACACGCATGCTCCGAAGTCAGGAGCGGCCGGATGCTAATTACATCGTACGATTGTGTAGTGCAGTCAGTATGCAAGTTACATTATCCAACATACGATTTGAGACTATCGTAAGTATGATAGTCGTCCCGTGTGTACGAGGCTTTATGTATCAACCACCTAAGTAGCAATAAATTCAAATTGCCAGTTACATAAAAAAATAATTAAATAAAGAAAATGTAAGTGCATCTATAAAAGCAACACAATGCAAAGAAGGTCAAATGCAGCTTCTCAACTGTCATGTGGACTGTCATTAAATTCAATGGCAAATTGCCAACCTGCGTTTGACTAGCGTGTCCAATGCAGGAAAACAATGCTTGTCAACATGAGCCTTAAAGGTCACTTAGTGTACTTCTGACGTCTGTGCCAGTATTTTTTAACTTGATGTGGAGGGTGGGATACAGGATTTTTGTTATGAGAATGCACTTACCCTTTAAATAAGCAGGACTGTGTTTAAGTATCTCAGTACAAAACAGAATATGTCTGCAAGATCTTAGTAGAAAGCAGAATACCTTGTGCTTCTTTTATACTTGTATGTAAATTGCGAGGCCAGGGCCAGGAAAGTCAGAATATAAGATTTAAGAAATTATGCATATAGCAGGTGGTGGGTGGAGTGATAGCAGAATAGTCTTTTAGTTTAACCACTTCAGCTCCGGAAGGATTTACCCCCTTAATGACCAGGCCATTTTGTGCGATACAGCACGGCGTCGCTTTAACTGACAATTGTGCGGTCGTGCGACGTCGTACTCAAATGTCCTTTTTTATCACAAATAGAGCTTTCTTGTGGTGGTATTTGATCACCTCTGTGTTTTTAAATTTTTTGCACTATAAATAGAGTTGAAGGAACCTCTGGAAGTTTGGGTTCTGCAGGTACGGCCGAACTTCGGGACAAAGTCCGGGTTCGGGTCCGGACTTGACCCGAACTTTGACCCTGACCCCGAACCCCATTGAAATCAATGGGGACCCGAACTTTTAGGCACAAAAATGGCTGTAACAAAGTCCTGGAAAGTCCTAGAGGTCTGCAATAGGAAGGAAAATGGGGGTAAGGGTCGGACAAGTGCCCTACAAAGAAATGGGGATAGGGAAATAACTTAAAATAATTTTTAAGCTAAAATCACATAAAAAAAAAATCAAAAATGGAGGTGGATGTGGAGTTGGAGGTTGAGGAGGCGGTGAAAGTGGCGGTGGAGGAGGAGGTAGTCAACACTGTTTTTTTTTATTTTTGGAATTTTTTTGTTTTTTTTAAACCAGCAATGTAGATGCACTTTTTAATTTTGTGCAAGAAACAATAATCTGTCCCTTTAAGCAACAGTAGGAACCTATAAAGGGATAGGGGTAAAGAAACATCCCGTGAACAGGCTGGGAATGGGGGTAAAAGGAAGGATAACGTCTGGAGATCCTGAAAGGTCCTGAAACAATGTCGGTAAAAACACGGATTTTCAAGCCCAGGGGTAACTAAAGTTACCCCAAGCCCCAGTCCCAGTTTCAAGCCCAGTTCAGGCCTGGGCTTGG
>BLSH010431951.1:776208-787805 GCA_018402905.1 Glandirana rugosa
CCACTGCCACTCTTCCCTTCCTCCCACCAGCACTGCCACTCATCCCACCCCCCTCACTGCCACTCATTCCCTCCCCCCACCAGCACTGCCATTCATCCCACCCCCAAACACTGTTACTCATCCCATCCCTCCAGCAGAGGCATATGTACAGGAGTCTCAGGGGTCACAAATGCATGCTCCAGGGTTCCTGCCCAGCCCCCTGTACATCTAGATAGGAGGGGTGGCATAGAGAGGAACCAATCCCCTTCATTTCCTCCTGCAGCCTTTCATGGTGTAATTTACTGGCTTCTCCCTTGTCTTAATGAATAGAGTCAGTGATCCGTAGTGATCACTGACCCAGTTCATTTATAACTGACGGTGCTGCTGAATGGCTACATAGAGACATGGCTCTCCAGTAAATCGGCCCCAGCAACCTCACACTGCTTGCCTACAGAGACAGAAGAGGCACTATTCTGACCCTCAAAAACCCAGCAATCACCAGAAAAATGTCTAAGAGAAGAAGGAAGGAGTAGAAGATCCCCAAAAAACTTACATACTTCTTCTCCATGCCGGGCCTCACGGATTTCCAAGATGGCAAAAAAACACAGTGCGGCTCTCCTCTCTTCCAGACCCGACTCCCCACCATGGATCTGGGTCTGCCACCCCAACAAACACTCAGGGTGAGTCCTCTCCTCCTGTTTCACCCTCCACTGCCAGTCCAGCAAAATCCAGGCACAGAATGGCAGAGCCTGAGACCACACGGCCCTGCATGTTCCCTCTCCCTTCCACTCAGCAGCCATCCGTGCTAGAAGCATTCCTTCCCTCAGACCAGCCCCTGTCTGAGCAGTCTATGAAAAGTATGCTATTATCCCTAAGGCAGACTCTGTATAATGATTTATCCTCAGCTGTATCCTTTCTGTCGGTCACTGTACAGCAGCATGATAACCGCATCTTAAATATAGAAAATAAAAGGGGGGGACCTGTACAACGTCTGTAATGAAACAGTGGATGCACTCACTGCCCATAAAGATGAACTACAACAAATCCGCCTAAAATTGGCAGACTTGGAGGACTGTTCCCGAAGGAACAATATCAAATTCTGGAATATGCCAGAATCGGTCCAGCAGTCCGAAAAAATGTTTACAATCACTGATGCGCACCCTCATACCAGATCTCTCTGAGAGAGACCTTGAGATAGACAGCGTGAACAGGCTCCCCAAATCTCCTCATCTACCACCATCTACCACAAGGGATGTCCTGACAAGCATCCATTTTTTCACTATCAAAGAACGTATCATGTATGCGGCAAAACACAGCAATAGACTCCCAGACCCCTTTAACTCCAACAACCTACATGCGGACCTTTCCAAGGCAACCATGGAGAACCATCGCCAACTCACAACAATCAACAAATCGTTGATTAATTACAAAATCCTATATAAATGGAGATTCCCCACCAAGCTTCTAATCACTTACCAGAGCAAGACCTATGTGACACGCACGCTACCGGAGGGCCTCAAGCTCCTAAGAGCCTGGCACATCATACCTGAATCATCCCTGGATCAGCGAGATCTGTCCAACCTACAAATGGACCCGGGAGAACCGTACCAGAACAACTGAACTTTCAACAAGAACCTGTTGGCTCTCTTCTCAACATTTGCCGATTACCCACAGCTCCATTCAGCTGCACCCATTTGCTTGAACTGTTGCTATAGTCCTACCTGTTTTTAGGTGAGACTATTACCCTCGCCCCAGTTGTTGTGCGCAGTAGTTGCTGCCCATTGAGCCTGAGAATCCTTTCTCTTCCTAGGCTCTCCCTTTTTATAACCCTTACCTTCCTGGTACCAGTCACCAATCTTCCTACTCTGCCTTTTTGAATTTACCAAATACCGCAAGTCTCTTGATCAACGTTACCTAAACCACTATGTCTTTTAACATCGTCTCTGTGAATGCTAGAGGACTGAACACACCCCATAAAAGAGCTGCACTGCTAAAAGAGGCCAACCACCTAAAAGCGGACATTCTCCTAGTAGAGGAGACGCACTTTGCTTTAGACAAGACGCCTCAAATTAACATGAAACACTTCCAGCAGATTCTGCTAGCTTCCAACGCTAAAAAGAAGAACGGAGATTTAATAGCATTCCGAGAATCACTTTGTCTCAACCTGCATCAGACCATTGATGACCCTCAAGGTCGATTTTTGATTGTCACCTGTGATATCAATGGCACCCCATTCACCCTGGTAAACACCTATGGACACCTATGGACCAAACAGACAACAGATCCGCTTTTTTAAACGGCTACACAAAAAGGTAAGCCAAGCTAGACATGCCCGATTAATCATGGGAGATGACTTCAACATAGTAGGAGACCCAAGCATAGACACTAAAGCGAAGACCCGGCACCCCCGACTAGCGCTCAACCTCATCCTCCATGCATTTGACCTATACGACGTCTGGAGACGCCGCCATTATTAAAGAGCATCCAAGCTTCCTACCATGGCACACATTCCTGAACCGTTCCTCAAATTCTACCCCCACTCTACTTACCCGAAACATGGCATCTACACTATATACAGAGCTATAAACGACCGATGCACTTACTCTCAAATGAGCGCCCTCTCCAAATGGGATACAGAGCTAAACATTACAACGTCTTCTGCAAAATGGAAGAAAGCTTTCAGAATCCCCCCCCCCGATGCATCCCACTGCACCAACCATTGGGAACTCTACCAAAAAACAATTTACAGATGGTATCCATATAGGCTATCCAAAATGTACCCGAACATGTCCAACACTTGTTGGAGAACCTGCGGTAGCATAGGATCCATATCTCACCTACTTTGGTACTGCAGATAGCTCAGCTCCTATTGGAGACAAATTTTCTCCTTAATCTCCTCTATTGCACAACTACCAACAGCACCTACACCAGGCCTAGCCCTCCTCCATCTGAACATAGAGCAATTCCCACCTAATTCTAGAGTTGTAATCACACATCTCCTACTGGCAGCCAAACTGAATATAACGAGACGGTGGAAAACCACAGAACCCCCATCCCTCCAATCCGCAATCGTAGACCTTAATATGCAATGTGAGCTGGAGCGGATGATTGCCAGGAAAAACCTGACCATACATAAATTCACCTACAAATGGTCTACCTGGTTGTCACACCCAAGATGCACGCTACAATTGCAACAGGCAATGTTGTTGATCACCTTAAAATATACAAAACTTTTCGCTACAAGCAAGAGTCACTGGTACCCCCCCCCCCTCTCTCTCCTCCTCCCCTTGCCCTCACCCTCTACCCTTTCCCCTCCCCACCTGGAGACACTGTCATCATATCTTAACTCTAGATGGAAACATAACTCCACAACATTGTCTCAACCTGTGCCATGTTTCATATGTTGAACTTTCTGTTATGCTCCAGTTGGAACAAGTGATGTATTATTTCTTATGCTACTTATATTTTATGGAAAATTTTAATAAAACATTTGAATTAAAAAAAAAATTGAAGAGGGGATGTATAACATTTGATCTTGTACCCTTAGGTTACCAATTTTCCAATCCATTTGTCTGACACATGGACTAGCCAGTAGACAATGAACACCAGAAGCCATCACCCACCTTGATCTGCACAGGTTGGGGCAAACCTTCATATGGAGGGCTTGGAGTGCTAGGGATGCTTGCCCCTGCAAAGGTAGAGGGCTTGGAGAACTTAGATGCCCTATTGTCATTTCCTTGCTAATAAAAAAAATGCATATGGGCTGAAAAGGCAGACCTCTCCTGAGCTGAGGCAAGAAGGTGTTCTTGAATATCTCATCCAGGGATGCACCAAACAAATGATCCCTGTTAAACGGCATATCCGTTTGTGTTCGTAGATGTTTGACATGGATGGATGAGGGAGTTTGCTTTGAATAGTAAAAATGGATTAAATAGTGTTTTTGATTTGTGGTGCTCAGATGCAGTACAGTTCTGCTTTAATGACCCTACAACAGTGGTTCTCAACTCCGGTCCTCAGGACCCACTAACAGGCCAGGTTTGCAAGATAACTGAAATACATCACAGGTGATATAATTTGCTGCTCAGTGATTGCAGTATTCTAGTCTGCATCTCTCCAAGGTAATACTTAAAATCTGGCCTGTTAGTGGGTCCCGAGGACAGGAGTTGAGAACCACTGCCCTACAACCATGTACATGGATCTAGCAACTGCTTCTGCCTTCCATTCTTTAGGATCTTTAAAGGAAGAAGCATCCTCCACTTAACCATAATCATAACTTTTTTTTAAAGAGGAAACTGGAGGATCTAACACAGGCAGAGACATGCATTTTTTTAATAAGATCCATACACCAATAATACACCAAACGGCACCATAAATGGCTGAGAGGTTCACTTCCACTGGATAAAATTATCAAACTAGGAGAGGTATTGGAAAACTTTTATAGAGTGCTTTGGATTGTGTGGCCCAAAAGGATGCAGGCTTATTCCTCCTCAGAATTATCCAGGTGGACTGACAGAGTGTACCCATTTACCCAGCACAAGCACATTGTACCTCAGAAATTAAGCCCTTTCGCATGGCTACCAGGGAATCCAGGGAATCTCTAATAAACCACTACAAATTATCAAAAGAAATTAATGTAAAATCACATTCATAATTGACATAGTTGATTTTACAAAAATGAATACACATAACAACAATCCTTCCAATTTACAAATAGAATGCCAGTCCAGTCAGCTCCCTCCTTGACATCAAGCTGGAGGGCAATGCTTCAAATATAGAAACACCCCACACATTTCTTTTGCTGCTCTTTAAAGATTTATTTAGAACCACTGACAACGCAGATGCATTTCGTGTAGCAGTGCTTAGTCATTGGGACATACAACAATTAAAAATATCACATTAAATATCACTACCTACCAATCACCATCCTGCTACACATATGTTTCATAATTAACAACCAAGTGCCATTAACCCATATATAACTTAAAACCATATTACAAGCTTTGTATTTGTCATAACGTGATTTAAAATAACGTAAAAACAGAAGTATTAGCAGAAAGAGAAAAAGAAAAAAAAAGAAAAAAAGGGAGGGGGAAAGATGAAGAAATTCTGTACAAAACAGTCATAGCTGAAAAAAATATGTTACTCAATTACAATTCTAGGGACTCACCAACTCGGGGGAACTGCACTAACCCAGCCCTCTTAAACAAAATTAATAAAAATGGGGGACGTCGCAATCCAAATTCAATCTATGGATGCAGAGGCGTGGCTTGAAGCTTGTGGGCCCCAATACAAAAGTTGACATTGGGACAGAAAGTGGGGTGACATCTTCTGAACAGACAGCAAAACAAATGTTACAGGGGTGTTAACCCTTCCCTATGCTATCCAAAAAGCTTAATAGTATTATAGTATGGTATATTAACCACTTCTTTACTGGGCACTTAAACCCCCCTCCTGCCCAGACCAATTTTCAGGTTTCAGCGCTGTCGCATTTTGAATGACAATTGCGCGGTCGTGCGACGTTGTACCCAAATAAAATTGATGTCCTTTTTTCCCCACAAATAGAGCTTTCTTTTGGTGGTATTTGATCACCTCTGCGTTTTTTATTTTTTGCGCTATAAACAAAACCAAGAGCGACAATTTTGAAAAAAGAACAATATTTTTTACTTTTTGCTCTAATAAATATCCAAAAATAAAAAAAAATAAAAAAATTATTCATTGGGTTTGGCCGATTTATATTCTTCTACATATTTTTGGTAAAAAAAATCACAATCAGAGTTTATTGATTGGTTTGCGCAAAAGTTATCGCGTCTACAATCTATGGGAATTGATTTATGGCGTTTTTATTATTATTTTTTTTTTTACTAGTAATGGCGGCGATCTGCGATTTTTATCGGGACTTTGATATTGGGGGGGACATGTCGGACATTTTTGACACATTTTTGGGATCAATGACATTTATACAGCGATCAGAAATGTAAATGTCCACTGATTACTGTATAAATGTCATTGGCAGTGAAGGGGTTAACCTGCAGGGGGCAGTGAAGGGGTTAACAGTGTACCCTGGGTGTGTTCTAACTGTGGGGGGGATGGGCTGGCAGGGAAATAACAGATCTAACTGATCCCAGTGACAGGGATCAGTAGATCTGCTTGTCCCCCTCTCACAGAACGGAAAAAACTGCCGTGTTTACATTGGCGGTTCCCCGTTCTACAGCTTTGCAGGCGATCGCGGGTCAGGAGCAGACACCTAGTCCGCCCGACCCACGGGCATGCCCACGCAGCGTGTGGCGGCCGCGCGCGCCGCCGCCTGTGAGTGCGCGCAGGGGGCATGTAAAGGGGCGGACGTCCATGGACGTCCACCCAGAGATTCAGATCCGCGCTGTAGACGTCTTTCGTCTATAGCGCGGATCTCTAGAGGTAAAAATAGTATTTTGGGCTGGATCTACACTGAAAAAATCTACCTGTTCAGACTTACAAACAAATTCAACTTAAGAACAAACCTACAGACCCTATCTTGTTTGTAACCCGGGGACCATCTGTATGTGGTTTCCATTTGGGAAGGTCCATTCATTCCAAAATTTTAAACAAAATTCTGAAGTGCTTTAAAACAACATTTATCAATTCCTCAAATGTACTGTGAATTTTCATATTCATATTCGCACACATTATGTTTGAAAATCTACTAGTGTATGGTTATCCTTCTATCAGATGCTTCTAATGTACATGCACTCGCTCCAACTTCAGCTGCACATCATTGCTCCGAAGCAGCTAAGTGAAGATAAAAACTATAAACCATGGCCTCACAGTGTACATCAGCTTTGCCCCTTAAAGTTTCCAATATAGACACATGTGACATGGTAAAAATACAAGAGCAAAACTGGGAGACAGAGACAGATGGCGCCCCATAAAACAAAGCACTTGAACAAGGACTTTCATGGGAAGCACACCAGATATAATTTTAATGCAAGGTGCAGATTTAAAAAAGACTGAAATCAGTTTTTGAAATTACATCAACATCTTAAAGATCATATGAGATTTGATGAGTAGGATTAGAACTACCTTAGCTTCTTCCTGCCCTAAATCCGTAAATGAACATTCCCCAGCATGATGACCCGAGTGGGGGTGAGGGGGGTATGTTATCAAACATTCTCCTTTTGAGAGCCACCAGTTGATACGGTAAGGTGACCAGATTTTTAAAATGAAATCTGAGAACATATTTTTTTTTATTGGCAAATGGTAAACTATATTATAAGTTTTCCTCAAATTACATACAGTATGCAGTGTATGTGGTATGTGCTTATGGAATGATTGTATGATATATACATTATTCTCACATTTTGTCCATAAATAAAGATAAAAAAAAGATACTTCTTAGAATTTTTTAGATATGACTACCAAAATGTTATGAAGATAAGAGTAAGAATAGAGTGCAGAGTTCAGGAGTGCGCAACATAAAGAATGCAGGGCTCCGGAGTGTGCTACATAAAAAGTGCAGGGCTCCGGAGTGCGCTACATAAAGAATGCAGGGCTCGGGAGTGCACTACATAAAGAATGCAGGTCTCCAGAGTGTGCTACATAAAAAATGCAGGGCTCCAGAGTGTGCTACATAAAGAATGCAGGGCTCAGGAGTGCACTACATAAAGAATACAGGGCTCAGGATTGCACTACATAAAGAATGCAGAGCTCCGGAGTGCATTACATAAAGAATGCGGGGCTCAGGAGGAGTGCGCTATATAACGAATGCAGGGCTCAGGAGTGCGCTACATAAATAATGCAGGGCTCAAGTGTGCACTGCATAAAGAACGCAGGGCTCAAGAGTGTGCTACATAAAGAGTGCAGGGCTCAGGAGTGCACTACATAAAGAACACAGGGCTCAGGAGTGCACTACATAAAGAATGCAGGGCTCAGGAGTGTGCTACATAAAGAATGCAGGGCTCCGGAGTGCCCTACATAAAGAATGCATAGCTCAAGAGTGCACTACATGAAGAATGCAGGGCTCAGGAGTGCGCTACATAAAGAATGCAGTGCTCAGGATTGTGCTACATAAAGAATGCAGGGCTCAGGATTGGGCTACATAAAGAATGCAGGCCTCTGGAGTGCACTACATAAAAAATGCAGGGGTGCACTACATAAAGAATGCAGGGCTCAGGAGTGCACTACATAAAGAATGCAGGGCTCAGCAGTGTGCTACATAAAGAATGCAGGGCTCCAGAGTGTGCTACATAAAGAATGCATAGCTCAAGAGTGCACTACATGAAGAATGCAGGGCTCAGGAGTGCGCTACATAAAGAATGCAGTGCTCAGGATTGTGCTACATAAAGAATGCAGGGCTCAGGATTGGGCTACATAAAGAATGCAGGCCTCTGGAGTGCACTACATAAAAAATGCAGGGGTGCACTACATAAAGAATGCAGGGCTCAGGAGTGCACTACATAAAGAATGCAGGGCTCAGCAGTGTGCTACATAAAGAATGCAGGGCTCCAGAGTGTGCTACATAAAGAATGCATAGCTCAAGAGTGCACTACATGAAGAATGCAGGGCTCAGGAGTGCGCTACATAAAGAATGCAGTGCTCAGGATTGTGCTACATAAAGAATGCAGGGCTCAGGATTGGGCTACATAAAGAATGCAGGCCTCTGGAGTGCACTACATAAAAAATGCAGGGGTGCACTACATAAAGAATGCAGGGCTCAGGAGTGCACTACATAAAGAATGCAGGGCTCAGCAGTGGGCTGCATAAAGAATGCAGGGTTCAGCTGTGCCCATCTATGCAGCCTCACCAGTGGCCACCTATGCGGCCTCACCAGTGGCCACCTATGCAGCCTCACAAGTGGCCACCTATGCAGCCTCACAAGTGCCCATCTATGCAGCCTCCCCAGTGCCCATTTATGCAGCCTCCCCAGTGCCCATTTATGCAGCCTCACCAGTGCCCATTTATGCAGCCTCACTAGTGCCTATCTATGCAGCCTCACCAGTGCTCATCTATGCAGCCTCACCAGTGCCCATCTATGCAGCCTCACCAGTGCCCAGCAATACAGCCTCACTTGTGCCCAGCAATGCAGCCTCACCAGTGCCCAGGAACGCAGCCTTACCAGTGACCAGGAATGCAACCTCACCTGTGCCCAGAAATGCAGCCTCACCTGTGCCCAGGAATGCAGCCTTACCTGTGCCCAGAAATGCAGCCTCATCTGTGACCAGGAATGCAGCCTCACCTGTGCTCAGCAATGTAGCCGCACCAGTGCCAGCAATGCAGCCTCGCCAGTGCCCAGCAATGCAGCCTCACCAGTGCCCAGGAATGCAGCCTCACCAGTGCCCAGCAATGCAGCCTCACCAGTGCCCAGAAAATCAGCCTCACATGTGCCCAGCAATGCAACCTCACCTGTGTTCAGTAATGCAGCCTTATCAGTACCCAGCAATGCAGCCTCACCAGTCTCCAGCAATGCAGCCTCACCCATACCCAGCAATGCAGCCTCACCCATGCCCAGCAATGCAGCCTCACCAGTGCTCGGGTAAGCAGCCTGACAAGTGCCCATAAATGCAGCCTCATTTGTGCCCAGGAATGCAGCCCCACATGTGCCCAGCAATGCAGCCTCATCTGTGCCCAGGAAAGCAGCCCCATGTGTGCCCAGGAATGCAGCCACACCACTGCCCAGGAATGCAGCCTCATCTATGCCCAGCAATGCAGCCTCACCTGTTTCCAGGAATGCAGCCCCACATGTGCTCAGGAATCCAGCCCCACCTGTGTCCAGGAATGCAGCCGTACCTGTGCCCAGCAATGTAGCCTCACCTGCGCAGGGGATCAGAGGAGAGGAAGAGGAGAGCCAGCCAGATCATTACACAGGCAGGCGTCGCCCGCTGTGTCAGCTTTAATTTGAACTGCAATTCAAATTACACAAGTCCCGCCTCCTGGATCGTCTTCCACCTATGATAGACAGCACATGCCACGGCATTGGACAAGTGTGCCATCTGTCAAAGGAGCCATACCAAGAGGTGGGACTTTATGTGACATTGGCACCTGGCAATCCTAATTAAAGCTGACACAGCGGGCAACACCGGTCTGAAACCCCCCAGTGTGTAGACTGCCCCCCTTCTGCCTCAGCCCCGGCCTTGCAATCCGGGGCAAATCCAGGGACAGACTGGCTCTGGGGACAAGGGATGTCTGGTCACCCTATGATATGGTGCAGATAGTGGCTCTTAATTCCCTCTATGCAGCCCCCTCCCTCATCCCGACAATCAGAAAACAATCACAGTGATTCCCAATCGTGGTCACTATGTCAGCTATTGTAATTGACAAACTAAAGGCTGGCACACACTGGCCTAATATCGGCTAGTTCAACAGAAACTGGCCAACATTCGGCTAGTGTGTACAGCAGCCTGTTCGGCTTCTGTTGAACAGGCATGCTGGAAAACCAGCAACCAATTGACATCTATTCAGCAGGGGGGGGGGGCAGTCATCCTGTCAGAACACAATAGCTCAGCGTGGAGATTGCTGTACTAACATCACATAGTTAGTACAGCAAGCTCTTCAGTTTTTTTTTCATTCAGCCCGCTGGGTTGGACAAAATAAAAATAATTACCTGTGTGTAGTGTGTACCAGGCATAAACCTTCAGTGTGCAGATGAACACTGTCACCTTCAGGCTTTAGTGGCATCTGCAGTGCCATCTATATAGTGTAACTGTCAGATACAACTGCAGTATAAAAAAAGATACATTCATTAAAAAAAGAGAAGATGTTAAAAAACATATTAACAAAAAATATTTTGCACATTTGTCAGTCTTTAATAAAGAAACAGAGTTGAGCTTTTATTTAAAACAGTGTTTCAAGCAAAAGCCTATATATGTTCCTAAAAAATATTAAAATGATTTAGATGTGAAAATAAGGCTGGTCATACATTGTACAACTTTCTTGTACAATTTGCCTTTAGATTTACCAAACCCATATAATATGAGATCAAACCTAAACACTAAATTTGTATGCAATCTGGCAGGCTCATACACTACATTAACAGCAAACACTCTTGCGCATAAGTGTTATGGTGGTCTATTACACAAGGTATGATTTCTTTGGCCTTGCTGCCCTCCAGGATAGGGGATATCCTAATAGTCACAGAAAAAAATGAAGAAAAGAGGGCGCACCAGCCTAGTGCATTATCCCAAGTATAATTATTGATAAAAACAAGCGATTATTTCTCCACGAATTTGTGAGTAGTTTTTAACTTTGTTTTTATCAATAAATATACTAGGGATAGTTCACTAAGCTGGTGCGCCCTCTTTTCTTCATTTTTTCCATGCACTACATAGTTGAAGGTAAATCTAAAGGAAATTGAATTAAGAAAATTGTATGATGTATGGCCAGCTTAAAGTGTTTGTTATCCCAGCATTTCATATTCCTGATAGGTGCCTGCTGTACCATGTACTTGTATGGACAAGCATCCTGTTCTATTCATATCGCTGTGAAATACCTTTGTGTTGAAATACCTGGTATTCCTGCTAGCCCCTCTGCTTTCCTATTAGAAACTGACCACACTAAGCAGGAGAGCACACCATGGTCAGTTCTCTAGCTATGATGGGAGCTCACCCTGCTCTATTTCAATGAACAGACTTGTCCTGACACATCCCCCC
>BLSH010431951.1:787815-805152 GCA_018402905.1 Glandirana rugosa
CCCCCCCCCCCCCCCCCCCGCACAGCCATTCACTAGGAAGCTCAGCGTGCGGTTGCTTCTCCTCCTCTAGCTCTTTTTCAGATGAGAACAGAGATTTTGCGATCACGTATAAAAAAAACAATATTTGTAATTTCTTTTTATATTTATACACAAATGTTTTCCTTTCATTTCAGTTTTATATGGAATGGGTTGTTTTACAAGGTGATCGATTACAATCACTTTAAGTCAAATAGATATAGTTAAAGCGGTTCTAAAGGCTTGTTTTTTGTTTTGTCTTTTAAATAACAAACAGGTTATACTTACCTCCTCTGTGCAAGGGTTTTGCACAGAGTGGCCCCGATCCTCTTCTTCTGGGGTCCCCCAGCGGCACTCCTGGCTCCTCCAATTCTCAAGTGCCCCCTTAGAGAAGCGCTTTCCCTGGGGACACTCGTGTGGGCGCGTTCCCAAGTCCTGCTGCTGCGTCCATTGACACAAACAGCAGGACTTGGCCCCGTCCCTGACTCCCATGTCATTGGATTTGATGGACAGCAGCGGGAGCCAATGGCTCCTGCCACTAACAATCTATCCAATGAGGAGCAGAGACAGCGTCTAAAGCTGCTGGGCTTGTCCCCGTCACTGGAACGATAGAGTTCAGGTAAGTAAAAGGGGGGCTGCTGCACTACAGAAGGTTTTTCACCTTAATGCATAGAATGTATTAAGTTGAAAAACCTTGAGGGTTTACAACCCCTTTGACTAACCCATTGCAATTGTGGATTAAATTGAGAAAGATATGATAATATAAAATAGCTAACACAAGTAAACAAAAAAATCAAACATGTGACTCCAGACTCCTACACGTCAGTTGCCCCCACACCCTCATTCCTTGAAGGTCCCCTAGGCAGTATTTATATATATGTCTTTAGGTGAGTCACATAATGCACAGGGTCCTCTTCCTGTTTGGATCTTCTCATCTGGAGGGCAGTTCACAATAATGTGGGTATGATGTGATGTCACCATGTCATCATCTTTGCTTTCTGCAGCAATGAGTACAGAGCACTGTGGTGATACCATCAAAAGAGGCAGGTCCATGACAAACTGCACTCACAGGATGTCCTCAGTCATTCAACTCTAAAGACTGAAGACATTTAGTGGTAGAAAATAATTACTTTGGGGCCACAGTGCAACAAAGGAGACGAGTATTGCAGTCAGAACTACTTTTTGTTTTAAATCTATATGGTGGGACTGTTATTTTTTCTGCTCAAAGGGTTAACGCAAATCTTTCGTAAGAGAAATTTGGGATTGCTATTTTGCTATTGCCAACCTACCTCTAGAAATGCAAGTTGCCCCTTTGATATACTGACCCTCTGAACCACTGGCCAAAAACAAGTCTGCAGATCATGGAAAGTCAGAGGGGTTAATTTACTAAAGGGCAAATAGACTGTGCACTTTTGAAGATGCAGTTTGCTCCAGAGCTTAGTAAATGAGGTAAAACTTCAATGAGTTGTAAAGACAGAAGGTTTTTTATCTTAATGCATTCTATGCATTAAGATAAAAAAATCTTCTGTGTGTAGCATTCCCACCAGCACCCTCTAATTACTTACCTGAGCCCCATCTCTCTCCAGCAATGTCCACAACTGTCTTAGCTGTCCCAGACACTCCTCTTGATTGGCTGAGACAGAGCAGCGGTGCCATTGGCTCCCGCAGCTGTCAATGAAAGTCAGTCAGCCAATCAGGGGAGAGAGGGGGCGGGGCCTGGGTAGGGGTTCCGTGTCTGAATGGATACATGGTGCTCTGACTTGGCTCGGGTGCCCCCATACCAAGCTGCTGGATGAGGAGGCACTCGATAGGAGGAGGAGCCAGAAGCAGCAAAGAGAGACCCGAGGAGGATCAGGGCTGCTCTGTGCAAAACCAACTGCACAGAGGAGGTAAGTATAATATGTTTGTTATGGTTATGGTTATGGCATAATATGGTTGTTATCATTGATGTCAGCAATGACTGTCTATATGTTTCTCTCAAGAAAGGTTTCCTTTAAATTTACTGTAGTAGGCTTTACTACAGTAGCTTCAAATGGGACCTTGTGAAGGCAGGGCACTCTGTTGGTGTCCTTGTACGCAAGCTGTTCGAATGTTATAATAGTCACCCTCTATAGCGCCAGCCTGGAGGCTCAGCACCTGAAACACACAAATATCAATCAAAAGCAAACACTTTTTACAGACATCTCAACCCGAAAAAACTCATTACAGGGAGGTGGCAGACTCATTTCAGGTCGCCAACCCCCCCCCCCCATTTGAATGCAGCCTTACCAGTGTCAATTAAAGGCAGCCAGTGCCAATTAAATGCAGCCTGATCACTGCCAATGAAATGCAACCATACCTGTGCCCATGGAGTGCAGCTATACCAGTGCCCTTGAAGTGCAGCTATATCAGTGCCCATGAAGTGCAGCTATATCAGTGCCCATGAAGTGCAGCTATACCAGTCCCCATGAAGTGCAGCTATACCAGTGCCCATGAAGTGCAGCCTTACCTGTGCTCATGAAAGGCAGCCTGATCACAGAGCTCTGCCTCTGTCACGGATTTGAATATCCCTGCGGCAACTGCAACAAAGTCCCGCTTCCTATGATACACGTCACACTGATTCAACGTATCATCGGATCAGTGTTTCGTCTATCTAGGAGGTGGGACTTTGTTACAGTCCTCCACCTCATACAGACGGGGACATCATCACCTCCGCCTGTCACTCAGCCACAGACAGAAGACAGAACAGCCCAAGCGGCCGTACTCCATACCGCCGCTCGGGCTGCTCTGTCTTCTGTCTGTGGCTGAGTGACAGGCCCAGCCAGGGGGTCGCCCGGCACTCGCGGGTGTCCGTGAGCCCGCAGCCAAATGCAGGAACTACCCTGACTTAGGGGAGACTTAAGATATATGTATTTACAAATGTTTGGAAAGTGTACATAATGAAAACATTCAAAGTTCCATGCAGCGGGTATATATACTGACAGGAGCCTGGACGTGGATGATTATTCCCATGCTGAATATTTAAGTGTTCAGTTTTCAGCACGAACCAGCCAAGATTCAAACCATGTATGGGCAGGCTGAATGTATCAAGTAAATTGATCGGGTACAACCAGCCTGCTGGATTTATTTGCGATTATCACTGCTATAGCCGATAGCAATAATCACTGTTTTCTCCCGACAGGGACTGCTTCCCCTACCGGGAGAATACAATGTCTCAGCAAGAGGGATTCCCCTGTCAGCATTGTTTGTGTTTATGGAGGAATCATGAGAAATTTCTTTCCTACAAATACGCTATCTGCACAAATTGGTAGCAAATTATTAAAAAGCAAACGAAAGAAGCTTTTGTAAACTGATACCCAAGTAACTGCAATATTGCCATATTACAATTGCTAAAACACATTTGTGTGTTCTTTTATAAACATTTTAATTTTACCTAATAATAATCAACAATTGCGAGTATGTTATTACTGGATTGATTTTTGTTGTATAATTATTGTTTTATTCCCCAACATAACTTTGCAATGACAAAATCCTATTGAAAAGGAAACTATAATGGGGGTTTGCCATTTAGGTTTTCAAACTGATCTTTTATTTTATTTTATTTTTATCATTATTTTAACAAATAAACATTTAATAAAATGTGCTTCCATAATTTGGCAAAGCATATTGGACTTTCCAATAAAAAAGCATGGGTACATATGAGCTAGCAGATTGGTAAGGGTGGGAGGTGTCACTCCTGGAACTCATTCAATTGCACATTTTGTAAATAGAAGTGAATAGTAAAAGATCAACTTAGGCTGGGTTCACATATGAACCACATGCGGCTCACAGCAGGGGTCCAGTGCGTCCTGGTTCACCGTTTCAGGTCCGATTTCAGCCCGAATTTTGGGCTGAATTCGGATCTGAAACGGAACAAAAGTCGCACAGCGTTTTTGTGAAAAACGCACCGGACCTGCTGCTCCATAGAGAGCCGGTCAAAATCTCCTGCTATTGCGAATTGGATGCGAGGAACCGGCAACCAATTCGCAATGGTGTGAACCCAGCCTTATACAGGCTATTCATAACATTGTAGTAAGTTAGTAACATGCTCATGCTGACTGCCTGTGGTAATTAAAATATAAAAAATGACAATATGCTTTATTTACAGAGTTAAAACATTTTTATACAACAGTCTCTAATGCTATAAATTATAAAATAGCACAATAGATTCCATTTAAATGTAATTTATTGCTTGTTTTTATAAGCTACCAATAGCTCTGTACACAGGTGCTTGTTTTTTGCTTCTTGCAAGCGCTTGTGAAGTACATCACATGAATGCATTGTTTGAATTTTGAATTGGATCAAATGAACTGACGTTTACTTGCATTTATTGTTGCTTTTACTATAACACTGTATTTTTGTAAGTCTTGTACTGTTGTGCTTCACAGGCTTTTATTCTTGCATACAAGGCAGTGGCAATCCATAGCTCTACCTGGTGCTGTGTTAATTTATTAAACTATTAAACATTATATTCAAGTGTTATTTTTCCCTCTCTCCTTTGTAATTTTTCCTCTGTAATAATGACTCAGGTTGTTATCAATAATGGGTCCATTTTTCAAGAAGTCTTGGCAATAACTTGCAGGTATTACAGTCTCTGAGGTTAAATCAGCTGTTTTGTGTATAAATAATCTACTTACAGCTTAAACAGCAACCAGTCCTGATGCCATTTACATTTTTGTCTTTACTATCCAGCCTCTCTTTTCAAAATCTGGTCCATCTTTTCATGCCAATAAACAGTACAAAAGCCATGGTACATACAAGACCCATACCTGTGCTTCTTGCAGTCCATAAGAAAAATGGTGGAAGGTTTGAGCATACAGCTGGTTCTAGGATTCGTCAAGACACTCCAGGGGGTTCTGAATGAAACACAAATTAAAAATACCATGAGCTAATAGGTAATATTAAATGCAGCTTGACTTGATGATTGATGTTAATGTTTTCCATTAGCCACAAGTGAAATAAAACAACACATTAAAGCAGGGTTTCTCAACCAGGGTTCCGTGGAATCCTAGGGTTCCTCCAGAGGTTGCAAGGGGTTCCTTGAGCAATGGTCAATTTCTACCTCTCAGATAAATTCCCAATGACACCATTGATCTTTTTAGCTATCTGTAAGGGGGTAATTCTTCCCAATGACCACAAGTGTAAGGAACATTCTTCCCATTGACCATCACTCTAATGTATCATGAGTTTTAGATTTTTAATTTTTGGCAGGGGTTCCCTGAGACCAGAGAATTATTTCAAGGGTTCCTCTGTGTTGAAAAGGTTGAGAAAGGCTGCATTAATGCTTTCCAATAGGGTTTAGCTGAAATCAGATACAGAAAGAAACCTTCGAACAAGTTTTTACATTGAACATTAAAATGTCAGTTGTCTATATACTATGTGGAAAACATTATACTAGCTACCATTTTTAGAAAATAGGACAGTTTGACATGAATTTAAAGAAGAATTCCAGGTGTAGGTGTGTTTACATATTTACATTGGTTCAATGTAACTATGCATATACCATACCCATGGGATCCCTCCTGAAGCTGGAAATCACTGTAGTAGACATAGCTACTCCAGTGATCTCCCCTTACTTCTAGATCCTGTGCTGAGTGGCTGCCCTGCTACATTGTGAACACTGGAGGTCCCCCACTCAGCACTGGCCCCATTCAGAGATCACTTTGCATTTTCTCAATGGATGCAAAGCATACTCTGATTGGACAAGGAGAGGCGGGGAGGGAATGCCAAACTCTCTACCTTGCCCAGAGAATGGTTTGCATTCATTGAGAAAAATCATTCTCTGAATGGGACAAGTGCCTAGTAAGGGAGAGGAGTGGAGATCACTGGAATAGCGGTGTATAATTCAGTGATTTCCAGCTTCTGGAGGGATCCCACAGGCATGGTTTATCCACTTCACCTCCAGAAGGTTTACCCCCCCCCCCTCCTGACCAGGCCATTTTTTGCGATACGGCACTGCATTACTTTAACTGAAAATCTGTGTCGTGCAACACTGTGTCCAAATAAAATGTCCTTTTTTTCCCACAAATAGAGATTTCTTTTGGTGGTATGTAATCACCTCTGCGTTTTTTATTTTTTGCGCTATAAACAAAGAACGACCGACAATTTTTAAAAAAAATATTTTTTACTTTCTGTTCTAAAACATATCCAATAAAAAAATCCCAATAAGTGTATATTAATTGGTATGCGCAAAAGTTATAGCATAGCGTCTACAAGCTATGGGATATTTTTATTTATTTATTTTCTATTTATTTTTTTTACTAGTAATGGCGGAAGCCAGCCACTTAGGCCCCATTCACAACTGAGCATTTTGTAGCTTGAAGCCTGAAGCTCCAAAAAGCTGGAGGGGGAAAAATCAATGATTCTCTATGGAGATGGTTCACAACTCCACTCAAAAACACCTGAAGCCAAAAGCCTGGAAACGCCTGAAGCTCAAACAAGTTCTGGAAGTATTTTTTTCAGGCAGATTTGGGCGTTTTTCTGCTTTTTACATTGGTGACCTTTTGACCTGTACAAAATCGCAATAAAAATCGCAGCAAAATCATGCGACTTTCCGCCTTAAAATGACACACTCAGGTGTGAATGCAGTCTCATAGCGGGACTGCGATATTGCGGCACACAAATCGGACACCTAACTGACACTTTTGACACTTTTTTGGGGAACAGTGACATTACAGTTATCGGTGCTAACAATATGCACTGTCACTGTACTAATGGCAGGGAAGGGGTTAACATCAGGGGCAATCAAAGGGTTAACTGTGTGCCTAGCAAATATTTCAGTGTAATGGGGGAGGTGCTTTTACTAGTTGAAGACATGGATCTGTGTTTACAGAAACACAGGATCCATGCCTTCCGTACTGACAGATAGGCAATCTGCCTTGTTTACATAGGCAGACTGCCATTCTGTCAGTGTACCGAATGATCGGGTCGGTGGGACCTGCTGATCAGCTCCTGCTGGGTAAAATCACAGCGTGAGTGAGCCGCCGGCCCTGATGTGCAGGCTCACGTCTGTATATGTGATCCTGCACAGCATGGCCACACTGTAGCAGTAAGTCTGCTATGGGGCAGTCGGCAAGTGTATATGCACAGTTATATCGCTTCACTGCTTACAGGCATTTTGATATCATCACATACAGTAGTGCACTGTATGTGAGGATGATATGGATCCATCCACATTCCAGAGTATCAGAGAGTGCTGGTGGTCAAAGGTGGGGATGGATGGAGGGGGGTAATAAAGCTTCTTCTAGCCCAGTGGTTCTCAACTCCGGTCCTCGGGACCCACTAACAGGCCAGGTTTGCAGGATAACTGAAATACATCACAGGTGATATCATTTGCTGTTCAGTGATTGCAGTATTCTAGTCTGCATCTCCCCATGGTAATACGTAAAATCTGGCCTGTTGGTGGGTCCCGGGGACTGGAGTTGAGAACCACTGCTCTAGCCATAGATGGAGTGTTGGGGAGGGGGTTGCCACTGCAAAAAAGTTAACGAGAGGAGTAATATGGCGGGAGCACTGTCACTGAAAGTGAATTAGAGCTTTATGGTGGAGCACTAAAAGGCAGAGAAGTACTATGGTGGAGCACTAAAAGATGTTTTTTTCCCCTATTTATAAGAGGGTATTTTTCCTCCCAGTGACAACTGACATTAGATATTTCTTCTCTCACTGATCACCAACACAGAGAATTTTTTTTACTTCCATTGACCACAGGTGCAGCACATTTTTGCTGCTGCTGACCAGCAATATAAGGGCCCTATGAAACATACTGCTGACCACTGTACTCTGTGCATTGTGTTGTCCATTACATAGTGATGACCTCTGCATACTCCTGACCCAAGTGTTTACTGTCCCAACACTTGCTCGTTAAGTAGTTCCAATAGCTTTGATAAAGTTCTTCTTCAAGGAAGGCTAAGACAAAGTGTTAGGCGCAGTTCACATATATCCGAACCAGATGCATTTTGAACTGCATCCGATTTGCATAACACGTGAACTGGACCGGCTTGCAATGGAGTCAGTCAACACATCTTGGACGGCCACAGTCCATTTTTAAAAAGAGCCTTGTGCGATTTTAGGTCCGGTTCAGGTACGAATTCAAGCAAAAAAAAAAATCGCACCTGAACCAGTGAACAAAACTGCACCGGATTCCTGAAACTGACTGCAAACCGCATCTGGACATGCGTGAACCTAGCCTTAGCTAACAGTCCATATTCTGTTTCACTTTTTCAAAAAAGATCCTTTAAGTTTATGTATGCCTATGACACTCATGAATGTGGTACAGTCATTTTTGTGTGATTCATTTGTGGGTACAAGAACCGTGCAGCATCTTTTTGTACTATGAGTAAACTCAGACCCTGTTTTTTTTAAGCCATGGCCATCTTTTTTGCTGCGGCATGCACAGCTTCATGTTTCTTTCCTTCCTGGGTTGTTCTGCTCTCTGAACTCCTGATGTATGATAGTATGTCAACAGATATGAATTAAAAAAATAATCATGAAACATTTTCTAGAAAGAATCAGACCTCTTCCAATATTGCACTAATAGGAGCACACATAAGTAACATAGCACATAATCAGTGTTAGAAAGAGATGATAAAAATAGCAAAGACATCCACCCAAAATATAAACTCCCATACGTGCACTATTACAGTACTCCCTGTAAGATTTGAACAACCAAACCCTCTACCTCTTTCAGCTTCTTTCTTCTGCTGTACTACCCAGAATTCCATATTGGAGACCAGCCACCAGCTCCAGCATCCCTGTACCTTTCCTCTTCCCGCACCTCCCCATTGGGTGGTGGGGGGTCTACCTCTTTCCCTCCTCCCTATCTTTATTTCACTTCTTCTCTCTTTCCTCTGCCTCTAGCTACTCTGGTTCTACAGGGTGTGCCATTTATATGGATACACCTTAATAAAATGGGAATGGTTGGTGATATTAACTTCCTGTTTGTGGCACATTAGTATATGTGAGGGGGGAAACTTTTCAAGATGGGTGGTGACCATGGTGGCCATTTTGAAGCCAGCCATTTTGAATCCAACTTTTGTTTTTTCAATAGGAAGAGGGTCATGTGACACATCAAACTTATTGGGAATTTCACACAAAAAACAATGGTGTGCTTGGTTTTAACGTAACTTTATTCTTTCATGAGTTATTTACAAGTTTCTGACCACTTATAAAATGTGTTCAATGTGCTGCCCATTGTGTTGGATTGTCAATGCAACCCTCTTCTCCCACTCTTCACACACTGATAGCAACACCGCAGGAGAAATGCTAGCACAGGCTTCCAGTATCCGTAGTTTCAGGTGCCCACTACTGAGGTCAAATTTTAATTATTGATTAAATACAATTTCAGGATCACCAGCGAGAAATTAGTGACCGAATAGGCATTTGTAAGGCCTCATTTATACTGCTGCTGGTATACGGACGTTTTGAGGCATTTGGGTTGTTTTTTTCAGCTGCCCCTGAACGTTCCTCTATGTTACCTTATCAGTACATTTACACAGGTTCATTTAGGGTCGTTTCCAGGCAGTTGAGTTTAAAGGCGTTTTTTGGAAAGCAAAAAAATGGGTTCAGACGCCAGTTCAGAGGCATTTGAAATGCCAAACAGCTCGTAAACGCCGCTAAACACGCCTAAACTCGCGTCTAGGACCGTTTAGTTTACAGGCATTTCCATTTAAAAAAATAATATTTTTTTTCTTTAAAAACGCTCCTAGACACAAACGCTGCTAAACGCCAATAAACGCTGCTCAACGCCGCATGCAAAACGTGTTAAAACGGCAGTTTTAGACGTCGGCTTCTAGCTGTCAAAATAAATCGTCCAGGGGAGGTTAAAATTGCTTCCCGTGTAAATGGAGCCACTTGCTAATTGTTGAAAAAGAATCTACACAGTTATCTGGTGACTATATAGAAAAAAATCAATCAAAATATATCATTAAAGATTATGTTCTATGAACTATTTTTGTGTTTATTTAAATATTTCCAAGCAATTTTCAGAATAGGGCACCTTTTCCGATGACAACTGTCAGACAGAATTTCCCATAATTTCAAAGAAATTTTCACCATCTTCCAGATGTGTCTGTGGGGCAGGAAGTAAAGAAAACACAATATGGGTTTTACCTATTCCCTAAACTATACAAAACTAAAAGGCAAGTCTGTCACAAGTTGTAAGAGTTGGGTGAAATGAAACCGCTACAATTCCAGCTGCCAAAGAATGATTGCCAGCCCAGTACAGAAGAAGCAGAGCTTAACAATGCAGTGTGTAGAATGACAAGAAACAGACAGAGGTTTTACTTTTCATTCAACCCTCATATAAAGAGGGAATCTGCAGATCAAAGGGGCAGGAAATCTCTGTTGTAGAACTCCTACCTGCTGGAAATTGCAGGGTAGAGTGTCAGCAATGATTTTATTGTGCATGCTCACTACTGTGGGTCCAAGTACAGTATATTCAAGGCATGTTCAGGCTGTTCAAGCTCAAACAGTATATGAATATATGAGAATAAGGCAACCTAAATGCATGCAGGTATAAAGAGAAATTGGCCCAAAATACACCATTTACATCATAAGAACAAGTCATTTGGCTGATGAATTGGATTTGTGAATATTTCACCTAATTCTATGCCCCCCACACACACATACACACCTTACATTTTTAGATCTAGTAAATCAAATCCACTCTTGGGACATTTGTATCTAAGCATGTGAACATATTTATTTAAATTCAAAAAGAATCTGGCAAATGTCCTGACATATATAGTTTTGAGTTTCCTTTTCCAGTGGAAAAAGTCTAATTTTAGTTTTTTCCTTTTTAAGGAGAATGCAGCCATGACCTTATATTCAAGTTTCTGTAGCCAAAAATAAGCATTCAATTTAAAAAGAAAGCAAATAAATACACATTTGGTACTGAAGAACACAGAAGAGCAGCCAAACGTTTTTTCTCCTTGAGGTCTGTCAAACATGAAGTAATGGAAAACAGAAAGTTATGGTTTTCATCTGAACCGGTTCCCATGAGAATTCATTTATTGTCTTGGTAAACTGTGTTCATTCTGTAGACAGGTCTTCTTAAAGAGGACAGTATGTTTGTAGCCACCATGTTGGAACTGTGTAGCAAAAACGTGCGATAAAGGTGTTAAGAACTTCTTTTGTAGGCTTCTGTACAGAACCATGCAATGTTTCTATCCCTTGGTATTCCATCATCGGAATATAAGAGGGAAGCATGCTTCAAATGCAAATGGGGTGTGCTATTATGCAGGAATGTTAAAGTGGTTGTTAAGCCACTTATGTAGCATGCTTCCATTCCCTCTGTATTCTAACAATAAGTTCCCCTGTGCCTCTGTTATAACATATATATATATATATATATATAATCAGTATAGACAACATAGCTTCTTCCTACAATCAGCTGTCCCTTTTCTCTTCTCCTCTCCTTAGCCAGAATTCCTGAGGATGGGGCTGAGCACTGCTGCTGACCTTAGCTGGAGGGAGAGCGGTGTGTAGGATATTTATGATAGAACACAGACACAGTGGAATTTCTTGTTCTAATACAGATGGCATAGGAGCTTTTAGAGTTAATTATGAGAGCAGAGCAGAGAGGAGAAGCTACGTACTGACAGGGATAGGGAGGGGGAGCTGGCAGCAGGCATAGGAGAGCTGGGAGTGATACAGACTGCACAGACCACGGGCTCTCAGGATCAACTATATGATGAGAGTCAGCAGTCAGGGGGGGAGTCAGGATCTGACATTATCATACAGATATTCTATGGGATATAGAGAAATAATTTAAAAAGCAAAAGCACCTTTGAGCTGCTAACTGCACATTAAAGAGACAGGAGCAGCATTTTTTGGGGGGTTAACAAACGCTTTAACATTGCGCCAGTCTTTACAAAACGGGCTGTTGGAAGAAGGGCTTTTACAAAAAAAAAAAGCGGCAGCACTTCAGATGTGTGTAATATTTAATCCCATTCTCAAATAAGTGAACACATGATGCTTAGAGAAAAACAGCTGTGATTAAAACTGCAAGTATTCATCCACTACCCAACTCATTTTCACAAATCTTCTCTTGCTGCTGCAAGTCTTCATAAAATGGTTTTCAGTAGACTGAACTTTCTGTATACTCTGAGTCCAGCCGTTCCACTACGTTCCAACTAACCAGACAAATAAACATTGTACATCTGCTGCACATCCTAAGGACATTTTTGGTTTATTTTTCATGCTTGGCCCTACAGCTAACTGTGCACCTCTACCCAAATTTAATGTAACTGTATTGAAATTGAAGCTGGTAAACAGCTATCCCTAGAGAGCTTCCCATGGTTGCCTTTATTTATCTTCTAAGGTGCTCTGGGACCCCTGGAAGTTGGGACACTCTTATGTAAATTGCAGCTTCATTTGACACAATGAACAAGAATAAAACCTCCTGCTGGGTTACAGTTTAAAGCATTCAATCAGTTGTGGTCCTCTAGTACCTTTGAAAAATTTAAATTTTTCAAATTCCATAATGGAAATCCAATTCAAGTCAATGGGAATCCAAGGCAGGCTCCAAACACTGAGTTGCAAATGTTGCAACAGTGCACATAATGGTTTATGAAGTTCCTGGCAGCCCTGTCTGATCATATCATGAAGCCATAAAATGGAAAAAGTTAAGACAGTCATAGGGAAATGAGAAAAATCAGCAGCAGCTTTTAGTAGACCTCAAAGTATCTTACATGTTCGTGTTTCTGGGACAAAAATGTAATCCCATGTATTTTCTAAGGGGAGGGGGGCAGCTTGCTTAGATAGCAGCAGTAGAAATATGGCCATAAGCAGTGAAAGCAGAAGAAGTAGCGTGAACCTCTTATTTTAAAAATTATATCAGGGATACAGAGGTTTGGGCCTGGCAGATGCCTAGGGGTGGCAAATAAAAATAGTTTTAGACAAATATGCACACGTGGTATGAGCCACTAATTCCAAAAAATGTACCAGAGAAAGTGCTTCCACTGACTACTGATCTGTGAAACAGGCGATTTATATAGGAGGTTGGTCAAGTCATCAACTCCACCACTCACACACAGACCTTCTGCTGCTTTTGCTACATAATGAGCATCGCCTGACTTGAGTATTATTACTCCAGTCTCCAAACTTCCCACCTTGTCTTGCCCCTGAGGTTACAGCATGAGCTTGCCTCTGCCTGTTGCGCAGCTGCCACCCTTTCCCCTGTCCCTATATCCAACATTTTCTCTTCCTGACATTTTTGCTATATAGGGTTAAGGACCTGGTATTCTCCTAACACTTTATTCAATGCAAGGAACAAAATCAGGACTGTTTGTTAATAATGAAACATTTTAATTCCAATAGATTCCTGTGCATTTAAGAATGTAGCTTTGAAAAAAGGTATCAGTAACAGCAGCCTGTTGCTCAATGTAGGCCCTTGCTGTAAATTGCTGATGCTATAGTGTTCACTACATCCCCACCACACTTTCACTTCAAGTACAATCAAGCATTCAATACGCTGCCTGCCCACTCAACCACCGTGAAGAGTGCAGAACAATCGGAGGAGACCCCTCTCTGCAATTGGTCCTATTGAGGCCATATGGCTACCCGACACGTATTTGGAAATCAAACCACCAATAAAACACTGACATTCAAATTTGAAATTTGGTCTAAATTCAACATTATGTAATTTTGGGACCAACTCTTTAAGACAACGAAGCTGCTATATATTTTGCCTGGTTCAAACCTGCCTAGGTAATGCATGCTATAAAGGTAAAGTGACCACAAGTAGTTCTAAATAGAGCAGCACATCTAAGATATTACTGGAAAGTAGTACTGTAGTCTGTGATCTTAGAGGTTGCTTAACAATGGACTGTAGACTTATAAAAACGTAATTTCAGCTAGTATGTGGCCGGCTCAGCACCATACTATACTTAAAGTGGTTGTAAAGGCAGAAGGTTTTTTTATCTTAATGCACTCTATGCATTAAGATAAAAAAACCTTCTGTGTGTAGCAGCCTCCCCAGCACCCCCTAATTACTTACCTGAGCCCCTTCTCTCTGCAGCGATGTCCACAATCCTCTCAGCTATCCAGTACACTCCTCCTGATTGGCTGAGACACAGCAGCGGCACGATTGGCTCTCGCGGCTGTCAATGAAAACAATCAGGGCAGAGAGGGGCAGGGCCAGGTCGAGGCTCCATATCTGAATGGATACACGGAGTACTGACTTGGCTTGGGTGCCCCCATAGAGAGCTGCTGGCTGAGGGGGCACTCGAAGGAGGGAGGGGCCAGGAGAGCAGAAGAGCGACCCGAGAAGAGAAGGATCCGGGCTGCTTTGTGCAAATCCAACTGCACAGAAGAGGTAAGTATAACATGTTTGTTATTAAAAAAAAAAAGCGAGCCTTTACAATCAATCACTTTAAGCCAGCCATACATGGATTGAAATTCAGCCGGTTCAGCAGGGACCGGCCAAATTTTGTTCCATGTATGGGCAGGCTGGTGATAAACAAGTCGATCTATCAATTGACTTGTGTACAACCAGCCTGTAGGGTTTTTCCAGAAGGTTCGCCACTGTCAGAATACAATACCACCGTGGAAGGGATTCCCCCATCTACATCAAATGTGTGGATGGAGGAATTGAGGCATGTTCAATACAATGGTTGAGCGAAAAAAAAAAGGATAAAACTAGGCCAACTTTAGTCTTTTGTACCTGTATGTCACATTATACCTAACCTACAGCCCACCCATTAACAACTAGCCATTCAGCAATCTAATTTTCTAATATGCAGTACCAGCATGTTCCTACATCTTGACAACATTTCAGGGGAATTCGGGGGATGCGGTCTACACTGGGTAAGCCACTTAAGAGGGGCTGCTGCTGCTAAACACATACACCACCCGATGTGGATTGATTGATACACTGCATGCTGCACATTGGGTGGACTGATATACAGAGCAAAGCACTCTATCAATGACTTGCTCTATTCCATATAACAGGACTGGACAGAGGAATATCCAGCCCAACACTGCTTCTAATGTTCAAGCCCCAATGTCAATCTGCAGTAGACCTGTGCAGTGCTACTCAGGTAAGCGTACATTTATACACTCTCCATTCACGGGCCACCATTGAAAGAGGGGGCAGTAACCAATTTCCCCCAATGCAATATGGGGCACACACTGACCACAATAAAGGGCACAATCTAGCTACCATGAAAGGGACACACACTGACCACCATAAAGAACGCAAACAGACCACCATTAAGGGGGTACACTAACCACTGTATAGCAGGAACACACAGAACATGCTGAAAGGAGTGCAGTGACCACAGTGTGAAAGGAGTCACATTGACATATTAGGCCTCATACACACGGACGTTATGAAAAACAAGCTGCCTTAAAAACGGAGAAGACAGTGGAGAAGGCCAGAATACAAAAGACCCAAGACCCTGCAAAAGAGTAGAAGAAAGAAGATGCCGGAGGAGGGAGAAGAGCCGGAGAGGAAGAAGACGCCGGAGCTGATTTAATAAAATACTTTAAAAACCTGCGTAGTATTTGTTTTTTACACAGGGGCCCACTTGTTACAAGGGGCTTCCAGATTCCGATAAGCCCCCGCCTGCAAACCCCGACAACCACCAACCAGGGTTGTCGGGAAGAGGCCCTTGTCTTCATCAACATGGGGACAAGGTGCTTTGGGGTGAGGGGCGCAGGGTCCGCCTGCCCCAAAGCATCCACGCCCCCATGTTTAGGGCATGCGGCCTGGTATAGTCCAGGAGGGGGGCACTCACTTCTCCCCCCCTTTCCTGTCCCCCCGGGCTACGTGCACAGATAAGGGTCTGATAAGGATTTTTTTTGGAGGGGGTTCCCTTTCAAGATCCTCAGCACACAAGTCGCACCACAAGTCGGATCATCATGATCGGACTTCTATTCAAATC
Organism: Glandirana rugosa; assembly: GCA_018402905.1. NCBI lineage: Eukaryota > Metazoa > Chordata > Amphibia > Anura > Ranidae > Glandirana > Glandirana rugosa. Next base: position 803,733 of record BLSH010431951.1, read on the forward strand.
AATAGACTCCCATAGGGAACCACTGATTTTGAATAGAGACAGAGAAACACCTGACGGAGGCTTAAGGCTGTATACAACATTAAGCCACGTTCTTGAGCTTTTACCAGCATCAGCGTCAAAACAGCTCTAGCGCTGGTGCCTCAGAACGCGCTGGTCCTGGGTTTATTTTGGAGCTTAACCACTTCTTGTTGGGTGGACGTCATATGACGTCGCTACCTTTGAGAAGTGATATCTGAATGGTGATTTTTTTTTAATTGTTTTTTTAGAGCCGGGGATTCTGAACAACATAAAATTGGTCTTAGCGGCGGATTCGCCGCAAGGTCACTTTTATCAGCGGCGGGAGAGGTGCCCTCCTCCCGCCGCTTTCCGGTCATCTCCGCCGCTTACCGGACCCGCCGGCAGCGGCGGAGATGATCCGATCTGTCCCTCATAGTACGGCAGGGCGGAAACGACGTCAGAAGTCACGTCCGCCCAACGGTCTTAAAGGGCCCATTTTTTTTTTTGGGCTGTCATTTTTTTCAGATTTTTTTTTTTTTTTTTTTTTTTTTGCATTTTAGTGTAAATATGAAATCTGAGGACTTTTTGGCCCCAGACCTCATATTTAAGAGGACCTGTCATGCTTTTTTCTATTACAAGGAATGTTTACATTTCTTGTAATAGGAATAAAAGTGATCATTTATTTATTTTTTTAAAAAGAACAGTGTAAAAATAAAAAGTAAAATAAATAATTAAAAAAAAAAAATTTAAAGCGCCCCGTCCTTGCGAGCTTGCGTGCAGAAGTGAACGCATACGTAAGTCCCGCCCACATATGAAAACGGTGTGCAAACCACACATATGAGGTATCGCCGCGATCGTTAGAGTGAGAGCAATAATTCTAGCACTAAACCTCTTCTGTAGCTCAAAACTGCTAACCTGTAGAATTTTTTAAACGTCGCCAATGGAGATTTTTAAGCTGCAAAGTTTGTCGCCATTCCGCGAGCGGATGCAATTTTGAAGCATGACATGTTGGGTATCATTTTACGCGGCGTAACATTATCTTTCACAATATGGAAAAAAATTGGCCTAACTTTACTGTTTTCTTATTTTTTAACTAAAAAAACTGAATTTATTTAAAAAAAAGCACGCTTGGAAGACCGCTGCGCAAATACGGTGTGACATAAAGTTTTGCAATGACTGCCATTTTATTCTCTAGGGTGTTAAAAAAAAAAAATATAATGTTTGTGGGTTCTAAGTCATTTTATAGCAAAAAAAAAAGGGATTTTATTAAAACTTACCGTAAAATCCTTTTCTCCGAGTTCACTGACAGACGCAGCTTCTTCATTAACTTCATGGGGACGTCCCCAAGCTGTATCAAAAAAAGAGGGGTGGGTAAACGCAAACAACTGTACCCAACTGAACCTCTGAGGAGGCGCCAGACGCG
>BLSH010431951.1:809772-873118 GCA_018402905.1 Glandirana rugosa
ACGATATTGTACGTGATGTAATTAAGATAAGAAATGTTCTCGAATGAGGTGTTAGTATAACCTTATAAACCGAACCTTATAACGTCTCCATATGGATCGGATGAAGTTTGAAACCTCTTCTAATACAAAATTGATATTCCGGAGTATTTGTGTCTGCAAAAATGTCGGTGCAAAAACTCGAAAAAAATGTCGAATTTTTACGGAGAGGTACAATAAGTTACCGGAGTGTGTGTGTAAAAACTCGACATTCACCGTATCCGCAAAAATTGGTGAAGTCAGTCCTCGGACAAAAAACCCAAGCAACAAATGTTCAATTTTAGTCAAAAAGAGGAATGCAAGTGACTGTCTGCGTCGAAGAAGTAATTGAAGTACCCCAAAATACAAGCAGGAGGGGCCAGCTGATCTTTTCCCTGCCTAGTTAACTCCTAGTTGGACGAACATAAAACCCCATGAAGTTAATGAAGAAGCTGCGTCTGTCAGTGAACGTAAGGAGAAAAACTGATTTTAACTTGTAAACAACGAACCCAAAAAACAGGCTCCTGACTGAAGTGGTTAAAAACGCCTATGCCACTTACAGCTCAAAAATGTGTGTGTGAGGCCATTGAATAACATGGAGAGGCATTTTTAAGCTGTAAAAAAAGCTCAAAAACGTGGCTGTAAAAACGTCTGTGTTTATGAGGCCTTATAGTTAAAACATAATCTTCTCCAAAGTTTGAAGTAGGCTAGGTATACCTCTGCAATATTCCAAGCCAAATATTCCAATATGATTGTGGAGTAAGCTCTTGTAAAGAATAGAATTAATGTAGTGCATGTTATAGCAGCATTTATTAAATTAAATGCAATAATTTCCTGTAAGAAGCTAATAGTGCTTTAGTGTTAAAAACATGTAAAGACATTTTATTTTAAAAATCTTCATTATTGTCCTTTTATTTTGGTTTGCTATTCAGCAATAAAAAGAACACTTAAAAAAGGCTTGGAAACATTTAAAATACATATATATTTGCTCAAAACCCTTAAGAGTTTACAGTTAAAATATAATTACCGTCTAATTAAAAAAAAAAAAAAGCTATTGTGGGTGAGTAACAAAGGGAATAAAAAATTTTTAAAAATTGAAAGCTTCAGAATATACTATAAGCAGCTCTGTGGGTGCATTTTACTTATACTGCTTCAACATAAACAGCTGCAAAAAATATGAAAGTACTTGTGTAAAAACTGTGATTGTAAGACACATTGCTAAAGTATAACAAAAACAGAGAGACAGATGATGGTGCGTTAGTCATGGCACTGCTGATTACAGGGATAGATAATTGCAGTTATGTAGTCAAGCTGGTAATTTACAATAGTGTGACATTTCAACTAGGCTTTCATTATAGTTGGAGAAGCGGAGAAAAAACACTTCATCTCAGAAAAGATTCTGGAGTCACTTGAAGACATTTCTAAATTTCACCAATAGGTTAGATTATATGGAAATTTTAGAGAATATAATGCAATATTTTCCTTTCTAATTAATGCCATATATATGTATCAATTCAGTTTTGATGCAACTTTGCTGTGATATTTTCTGAAAGAATTTCTTAAGGCCCCTTTCACACGGACAGTTAGATTGCAGCTTTTAGCTGTGGCTAGATGAAGTTATCTACCGCAGTTATACTGTGACAATGCTTTCCTATAGCCCCATTCACACTCTGCATTTATCAACGGTTTTGTTACAGACGATTTTGTGCGATTGGAAAAAATGGATTGGAATGCGTCCAGGAACGGTATTATGCAGCTAACTGCACGTATCTGCACGAATCTGCAGCTAAACTGTGTCAGCTACGGATAGCAATGGCAACAAGCATAGAAATCAATAGAAAGCACTTCAGGAATGTCAACAAAGTTAACAATGTTTCCACCGCAGCACCATGTATCAGTAGCTAATCGGAATGTAACAAATGCAAGTAATCGTTGTGCTTTATCTGACTAACGGATAGCAACGGCAGATCAGCTGTTTCTATCCGTTCGTGTGAAAGGGGCCTAAAACATATGTAGATTCTCATCCTGGTAACTATCTGCTTAACCTCCCTGGCGGTATGATTATTTCAGATTTTTGGTGCTGAAAGCAGTACAATTATTTTGCATGGAAATTTGGCATTTTATATTGTAGGCCTGTAATTCTGAGGAATAACTCACTTAAATCTGTCCAAACAAGAGTCTAGTAGATATCCCGGGTATGATAAAGTTTGAAACATGAAATCATAAATTATAATATAATAAATAACTATAAATAATTATCAGAAATAATAACGTAATAGTAATGAAATGTATTCAATAATGTAATCAAACCAAAAACACTGAAATTTGCTCAGTTGCAGAATTGTCGCTGTCGTCACTTTCAGTTTCTGATGATAAATTTCTCCAAAAATCAGTATCACTCAATTCAACAAATTATTCTTATTTACTATCGCTGTTTTCTAGCTGATAAAAAAACACTTTTGTCGTAAAGGGACACTTTTTGGTTGCTATGGACATTCTCATGTTTCCAGGCAGAAAGAATGACATATATAATATAAAAGTGCATGCAGGGCACTGGGCAAACCACTAGGGACAAAGGGGATGTGAAATGATTTCATACAGTAATGTAATCTGTAAGATTACAGTGTACTGTATGTGCTGTGTGTGTTTCACTATTTGAATTTCCCGCCGGTCTCCGCCCCATGCGACGCGACGCTCGCAGGGAATGGAGCCCGGCACACAGAGGCATCGGGCAGAGGACAGACACGCTGACATCGCGGGAGGACATCGCTGGATCCAGGGGACAAGGTGAGTAACCCAGCCTGGATCCAGCAATGCAATCCCGAGTGTGGCTCGGGGTTACCGCTAATGGTACTGAAATTCCACCCCGAGCCACACTTGGGAATACCGCCAGGGAGGTTAAGAGACTGGGCAGTTATAATCACTGCTGCTAAGAAAAAAAACCCAGTTACAGAATAAAGAACCTTAGCTGGTCATTCACAAATTTCAGCCAATTCTTAATGTACCATGCAAAATTCATTCAATGGGTAGCCCTGTTAAGACCACTAGCTGTCAGAGTACAGTAGCTGCAGCAGGAGATTCATTTATTCACACTATTAAGCGTGGATGGCGAAATCTGTAAAGCTGGCCATATATGGCTCAGTTTTTCTAATTCTCCCATACACACATTTGAGGTGGATACAGGAATCCTCCCTGCTGTGTCATTGGATTCTAACAGTGGGACTCCCTCAGTGTCAGAATACACTGATGAGCACTGTAGTGGAAGCTAAATTTTCCAACAAGCCCTTTCATGAAAAGTTGATGATCAAATTCTCATAAATGGGAACGGCCATACATGGATCGAAATTTGGCCTGTTCCCTGCTGAACCAGTCAAATTTTGATCCATCTATTGCCAGCAGTGTTCATTTTATCGACTAAAACTGACTAAAACATTTTAGTCGACCTACGTAATACTTTTAGTCGAATAAAATTTGAATAAAATACTACTAAAACTAAAATGACATTTTAGTCAAAAGAGAAATACTTAAATAATGCATTACAGTTTAACTAAACCCATTAGATTTTAGACAACTAAAATGATTTTAGTCGACTAAAATGTCCTGGAGATTTAGTCAACTAAATATGACTAAAACTAAAACAATTGCAGAAGACTAAAATGGGACTAAAACTAAAATGCCATTTTAGTCCTAATGCCTCGTACACACGGGTCGACGATCGTATACAACAGGTCGTACGAACGACCGTTGTATGCTAAATCGACTGTTAGTACACGCGATTAGAACAGCCGACATAGGACGGTCGTACAACAGAAGTTGTATGAGCAGACTAGAAAACTTGGTAGTACCAACAAGCGGTCGTACGACTGTTGTATCGTGTGTACAGAGAAGTTGGTCCAACAAGTTGTATTGTGCAAAACACGCATGCTCAGAAGTCAGGAACGGCCGGATGCTAATTACATGCACCTGAACTTTCTCTTTATACGTTCATGACACGACACTACGTTCAGCTTGGTCGTACGATCGTGTAGTGTATGTCAGTATGCTAGATACAACAGCCAACATACGATTTGAGCCGTTCGGTTGTACGACCATCGAACCGTGTGTACGAGGCTTTAGACTAAAACTAAATCGAAATTTGCTGCCAATATTAACACTGATGGCCAGCTTTCGATTTACTTTGTTCAGCTTGCAGACTAAACAGAAGAAATCTATTGGTATACCTCCAGATTTCAGTCTATGTTGCTTCCAAAAAAGCTGATGAAAAATGTCCACTGAGATAAGAGGAGCAGTAAAGTATCATTTCTGGCCTGAAATATTAAACAGAATATATAATCAGAACCCATGTCAGGTTTACACTGGTGTCTATGTGCTGCTTACGTACGTTAAAGCTCAACTCCAGTGTTGCCACTAAATGGAAGAAACAGTCCCCATCCATTTAAAAATTTAAAAAACGCATCTCCTGTAGCTAAACTTGCCTGATCTCTGGCCCTGGCTCACCAGACTTATCAATCCAGTGCTGTGGCACTGCTCCTCATCCAGGTCAAATTATGCCCAGAGGTTCAAGGCTTTGTCTTGGACATTTAATATCTGTCTTGATGCATTCTATAGGGATTGGATTAAGGAATTTCCTGTGTAACTATGGAGCGTTTTCCTGACACTCAGAGTGGAGGAAGCTACTAAGATGTGTAGCAAAATGTCTTCAGCATTGCATTGAATGTAACTAACTACTACTAGCTACACCAGGCCTTTTCAACCTTTTGAAAATGGAGGAACTTTCAAGTTTCGTGGAACCCCTGCAAATAATGACTATGTCTACAACTCACTGCACTTTTGTTCGATGGTTAGTGAAAAGACTTTTTACATTTGTGGTCATTGGGAAGAAAACAGGACTTAACAGTAACTCTATGTCTAGGATTCTTCCAGGACAGCCCATGAGATATAGGCACCTCCTCCAACAGGAACAGGAAACGCATCACCAAATACACTTGAAAAGGAAGTCCCTTTGCTGAACTGGTCAGTTTTAAACAAGAACCGAAGAAACCTGAGCAAAACATATACAAATAGAATAACAACATAACACAAGGGCGGGAATCTGGCTGTCCTGGAAGACTCCTGGAAATAGAGTTACAGGTAAGTTTAACTCCGGTTTTTCCAAATCGTCTTCCAGGATAGCCCATGAGATGATTAGCAACTTACTAGATTGTGCAAGGTAATTAAAAGCCCTTTACCACCCCCAGGATGACCATAAATAGCATATATATGGTGGACCCAGTTATATTAAATTCTCAATAGGGAGACAAAAGGTAGGAGACCTAGTTGCAGGGAAAACTAAGCCATATTAGGAAATAAGAGCTCAAAGCTACTCAGGACTGATTCCAAAAAATCTATATCAGTAATAAAAGAACCAGCTCTAGCGAGGCCCTGGTCAACTAATGACAGTTGAATGCCCCTAAAGCCTGCATGGCCAAAGAAACAGGGCGAGTGAAGAGCACTGTAGATGAAAACTTGGCAGTAAAATGGAAAAAGACTAGCCCAACAGACCCTACATGGAAAAACTAGGTTTGAACCATGGTGGAAATATAAAAACAACACCCTATATAGAAAATAAGCACTTAAGGATCTGCTACAAAAACATACGTCTAGTGACTTTCCACCACCTACATCCTTATATATGAATGAGACAAAGCCCAGTGCCTTGAGACTTACATTATCATCCAGAGACCCATGTTAAACCACACTGTGTAGGAACAAGCAGCTATATACAACACATTTGTTATATGGTGACAACGCTGATACTCCCAAGCTACGGTGCACCTACTGCCACTGAAAAGACTAAGCAGTATCAGTAGAGTGTTGGCCTAAAAAGCCAACACAACTAAAATACTTTGGGTATGTAAGGGGATGCCAAAAATCCACCAGAACAAGCCTCCATATGCACCCTCTTTGTGGGTAGTATAGTGATGCATAACATCTCCAAGATTCAACTAGCAGTTAGACGAAAACCTGAAATGAAGTCTGTAATGGCACAAAAATACAGAATTGCAACATATCCAAGGCATGCCCAAACATTACCGTGTAACTAGACAACCTGCAACGTGTATAAAATATGGTTATACTCCTGTACCAAATATTTGTTGTAGCACAAGGATAGACACTATATACAGTATCTCACAAAAGTGAGTACAGCCCTCACATTTTTGTAAATATTTTATTATATCTTTTCATGTGACAACACTGAAGAAATGACACTTTGCTACAATGTAAAGTAGTGAGTGTACAGCTTGTATAACAGTGTAAATTTGCCGTCCCCTCAAAATAACTCAACATGCAGCCATTAATGTCTAAATGTCTGTCAACACAAGTGAGTACACCCCTAAGCTAAAATGTCCATACTGGGCCCAAAGTGTCAATATTTTGTGTGGCCACCATTCTTTTCTAGCACTGCCTTAACCCTCTTGGGCATGGAGTTCACCAGAGCTTCACAGATTGCCACTGGAGTCCTCTTCCACTCCTCCATGACGACATCACGGAGCTGGTGGATGTTAGAGACCTTGCGCTCCTCCCCCTTCCGTTTGAGGATGCCCCACAGATGCTCAATAGGGTTTAGGTCTGAAGACATGCTTGGCCAGTCCATCACCTTTACCCTCAGCTTCTTAAGCAAGGCAGTGGTTATCTTGGATATGTGTTTGGGGTCGTTATCATGTTGGAATACTGCCCAGTAGCCCAGTCTCTGAAAGGAGGGGATCATGCTCTGCTTCAGTATGTCACAGTAAATGTTGGCATTCATGGTTCCCTCAATGAATTGTAGCTCCCCATTGCCGGCAGCACTCATGCAGCCCCAGACCATGACACTCCCACCATGCTTGACTGTAGGCAAGACACACTTGTCTTTGTACTCCTCACCTGGTTGCCACTACACATGCTTGACACCATCTGAACCAAATAAGTTTATATTGGTCTCATCAGACCACAGGACATGGTTCCAGTAATCCATGTCCTTAGTCTGCTTGTCTTCAGCAAACTGTTTGCAGGCTTTCTTGTGCATCATCTTTAGAATAGGCTTCCTTCTGGATATGACGCTGAGCATGTGCACTCAACTTCTTTGGTCGGCCATAGTGAGGCCTGTTCTGTGTGGAAACTGTCCTGTTAAACTGCTGTATGGTCTTGGCCACCATGCTGCAGCTCAGTTTCAGGGTCTTGGCAATCTTCTTATAGCCTAGGCCATCTTTATGTAGAGCAACAATTCTTTTTCAGATCCTCAGAGAGTTCTTTGCCATGAGGTGCCATGTTGAGCTTCCAGTGATCAGTATGAGAGAGTCAGAGCGATAACACCAAATTGAACACACCTGCTCCCCACTCACACCTAAGACCTTGTAACACTAATGAGTCACATGACACCGGGGTGAGAAAATGGCTAATTGGGCCCAATTTGGACATTTTACTTAGGGGTGTACTCACTTTTGTTGGCAGCGGTTTAGACATTAATGGCTGTGTTGAGTTATTTTGAGGTGACAGCAAATTTACACTGTTACACAAGCTGTACACTCACTACTTTACATTATAATAAAGGGCCATTTCTTCAGTGTTGTCACATGAAAATATATAATACAATATTTACAAAAATGTGAGGGGTGTACTCACTTTTGTGAGATACTGTAAATGCAGCAATATAAACTATCCTACCATCTATACATGTAGCCATGGAAGAGGTTTAACATTGGGATACAGGATAAACACCACCCAAAATGCATATGTACAACACATTATATAAAAAAATAAAAATCAAATAGTGAGGCGCTAAATTAATACAAAATGATAGAAAATATACTGTACTTAATGTGCATAAACTCTAATATAAATTAATGATAAGAATCTCAATTTATAAAGCACAAACATTTTAAATAAATGCAAAATTACATTTCATAAAAAAATCACCAACATAGTAAAAGTAGTGCATTGAAAAAACAATATTCAAATCCTATAAAACAAAGAATAAGTCCCAATTTGTGAATTCAAAAAATCTAAAAAAATAGGTAATTCATGTGCAACATCCAAAATATATACTATAAGGTGTATAGTCCCACATCCAATGCTGATCACCACAGTGATATCACCCGTCATATAAGAGAAGGTTGACTCCTTACCAGATAGTGTGGACCATATTAATTGGTCGACAGTGTATTCAAAATAACCAGGATGTCTTCCTGTCACTCCTTATCCCCTTGCTGCAAACTCTCCCAACAATGTAAGAAAAGCAAGAAATATTTTCCACAGTCAAATCGCATTAAAAGGATGCAGAGCGGTTTCCCAAGCAGGCAATCTCCAAACACCAGTGTTCCGGCAGCCAGATAGTATAAAGGCTTCATGTGTAGGTCCTGCCCAACGCATGTTTTGTCAAAGAATGACGTCTTCAGGGGAATTGGCCAAATGCATGATATCCAAAGTGGACTTAAGGTTGTAAATGTAAATTTGCTGCAACACTCCACACTAAGCAAAGCAATGCAAAGACAAGACATTCCATAAAATGTCCTAAAACATTGGAGAAACCGAATTTCTACCCATGTGCAAAGGACGCTATGAAGAGGGAAACACTGTGGTACACGATAGATACCACCAGCGCTCATAAGTAAAGCACATGTAAAGACAGAGCCTTCTCCTGCTATGCTCCAAAATGCTGGAATTCACTTCAAAAGTATGTCTGAGTCATCTTCTCTAAACTCATTTAAATCAAATCTAAAAACTTTTTTCTTTAGAAAAGCTTTCACACAATTGTCCCATTTTTTCCTTAAAGCGGAGTTCCACCCAAAAGTGGAACTTCTGCTTTAAAGGAAGGTGACCCCCTGACATGCCACAAATGGCATATCATTTTTTTTGGGGGGGGGGGGGGACCGGGGACCCTGTTTTCACAGGGTCCCAGGTCCATTTCCTCTACTAGCTCTGCGGAGTCAGAAGGAAGTTCGCCTCCCCACCCTTCCACCCGGAGATCTTCTGGGACACGTCACAGGTCCCAGAAGATACGCCGGCCATTCACAAGGTGCAGTGTGGCTTGCGCATGCGCAGTGCGCGCCCGCATTTGCAGCCAAAGCCAGGCGCCCAGACTTGTGATGTCGGCGCCGCCGAAGGGAGGGAGGGGGAGAAGAGCGAGCCCTCAGACGACTGCATCGCTGGAGCCTGGGACAGGTGAGTGTCCGATTATGAAAAGTCAGCAGCTACACTTTTTGCAGTTGCTGACTTTTGACCCCGTGGAACTCCGCTTTAATGTTATCCTGTGTATTTCTTGTGTTTTTCTTGTTAAGTGCTTTGAGAAGCTACCTTTAACCACTTGCCGACCGTATCGTGTACGTATACGGCGGCAAGTTGGCTCCACTGCGCAGATCGCCGTTTATAAACGTAGATCCGCACAGCCACAGTTGCGGGCGAGCCGGCGGCGCGCACTTCCGCCGCGTGAGTGGGCCGCGTGGACTCGATGTCCGCCGGCAACCCGCAATCGCCTGTTAGAGAGGCAGAACAGGGAACTGCCGATGTAAACACGGTGGTTCCCCGTTCTGACAGAGATCTATATGCCCCTGTCAGTCCAACCCCCATACAGTTAGAACACACACAGGGAACACAGTTAACCCTTTCCCTGCCAATGACATTTATACAGTAATCAGTGTTTTTTTTAGCTGTGATCGCTGTATAAATGTCAATGGTATCAAAAAAGTGTCAAAAATGTCGGATCTGTCAGCCGCAATGTCACAGTCCCGATACAGATCTCCGCCATTATTAGTAAAAAATAAAATCGTAAAAAACACCATAAATTAATTCTCATAGTTTGTAAATGCGGCAACTTTTGCACAAACCAATCAATATACACCTATTGTGATTTTCTTTACCACAAATAAATAGTAGAATATATATCAGCCTAACCTGATGAATACATTTTTTTTTGACATGTATAATAGAAAAAAGTAAAAAATATAGTTTTTTTTTTTTTTCAAAATTGTTGCTCTTTGTTTGTTTATAGCGGTGACCAGAAGTGATGCAGAGGTGATCAAATATCACCAAAAGAATTTTGTTTGGTTACAACGTCACACGACCGCGCAATTGTCAGTTAAAGCAACGCAGTGCTGAATCGCAAAAAGTGCTCTGGTCAAGAAGGGGGCAGATCCTTCCGGGCCTGAAGTGGTTAAAGGCTGTTAAATAAAATAAAGTTTATTACTATATTTATTACATGTAAAACGATTTAGTGTTAATGTTACACTATTAGAGTAGTAGTAGGAGTGCAGGACAAGCCCAGAACACTCTCTACAGTATATGTTCTAAACCTATGTTCTAAATATAAGACACATTCATACAAGGAAGTCATGCAGAGGTCTAAACTGTGGTCTAGGATGGAGAACAACAAAAGAGCACAGGAACACCACATGTCCTGTGGGTCCTAGTGTTAAAACACTAATTGGCTGCACAACTCTGTAAAACAAATGTTACCAAGCTGTACAAGACATTACTATAAAACTTCTGCAAAAGCAAACTATCTCAATATATAGACAGAAAGTCATGAAAGAGGTTAAAACTGTGGAATGGGATGGAAAACATCAGAAGTACATCAGTATAACACAAATCCCACCAAGGGCTTATAGTGTACTGTGAGGGAAAAAAGTATTTGATCCCCTGCTGATTTTGTACTTTTGCCCACTGACAAAGAAATGCTCAGTCTATAATTTTAATGGTAGGTTTATTTTAACAGCGAGAGACAGAACAACTTAGTACTGACTTAGTACTTGGTGGCAAAACCCTTTTTGGCAATCACAGAGGTCAGACATTTCTTGTAGTTGGCCACCAGATTTGTACACATCTCTGGATCTTGTCCCACTCCTCCTTGCAGACCCTCCCCAAGTCATTAAGGTTTCAAGGGTGACGTTTGGTAACTCAAACCTTCAGCTTCCTCCACATATTTTCTATGGGATTAAGGTCTGGAGACTGGCTAGGCCACTCCAGGACCTTAATGTGCTTCTTCTTGAGCCACTCCTTTGTTGTCTTGGCCATGTGTTTTGAGTCATTGTCAAGCTGGAATACTCCTCCACGACCCATTTTCAATGCCCTGGCCGAGGGAAGGAGGTTCACACCCAAGATTTGACGTTACATGACCCCGTTCATCATCCCTTTGATGCAGTGAAGTTGTCCTGTCCGCTTAGCAGAAAAACACCCCCAAAGCATAATGTTTCCACCTCCATGTTTGACGGTGGGGATGGTGTTCTTGGGGTCATAGGCAGCACTCCTACTCCTCCAAACACGGCAAGTTGAGTTGATGCCAAAGAGCTCCATTTTGGTTTCATCTGACCACAACACTTTCACCCAGTTCTTCTCTGAATCGTTCAGATGTTCATTAGCAAACTTCAGACGGGCTTGTACATGTGCTTTCTTGAGCAGGGGGACCTGGGTGCTGCAGGATTTCAGTCCTTCATGGCATAGTGTGTTACCAATTGTTTTCTTGGTGACTATGGTCCCAGCTGCCTTGAGATCATTGACAAGATTCTCCCATGTAGTTCTGGGCTAATTCCTCACCGTTCTCATGATCATTGAAACTCCACGAGGTGAGATCTTGCATGGGGCCTCAGACCAAGGGAGATTGACAGTTATTTTGTGTTTCTACCATATGTGAATAATCACACCAGCTGTTGTCACCCTCTCACCAAGCTGCTTGGCGATGGTCTTGTAGCCCATTCCAGCCTTGTGTAGGTCTACAATCTTGTCCCTGACATCCTTGGAAAGCTCTTTGGTCTTGGCCATGGTGAGAGATTGGAATCTGATTGACTGATTGATTGCTTCTGTGGACAAGTGTCTTTTATACAGGTAACAAGCTGAAATTAGGAGCACTCCCTTCAAGAGAGTGCTCCTAATCTCAGCTCATTACCTGTATAGAAGACATCGGGGAGCCAGAAATCTTGCTGATTGATAGGAGATCAAATACTTATTTCACTCAATGTATTAAACCTATGTAATATATCAGAACATACAGTATATACAGGGCCGCTGATAAGGCAGTAAGCCCTCCTGTACTGGGCCCGGGCACCATCAGTTCAAAATGGAGGCCCAGGCACCTGTTGAGCAGGAGGGTTGGCTGTACGGTCTTATCGCAGCCATTGATACTCTTCTGCCCCCTCCTACAGTGCTGCCAGCTTCTCTTCCTCTTTCTCCCTCCAGTTGCACCTCAGGGGGATTGGTCCTAGCACATGCGCCCCTTCCATTTGCTGTCCGGACCTCCTGTTCATCCCTTTCCCCCGCAGCACTTCCGGCATCCCTTCTGTCCTCTACCGCCGGCAGCTACTGCAAGCACAAAGCAAGATGTTTTAGGATGTTTTAGGATAGAAAGTGGGGGAAGGGGCCAGTAAAAATATAATTTACTGGTCCCTTCCTTTCCTGGAAGTGGGCGATCGGTAACAATCACCCCTGTGTCCATTCATCACTGAAGCATAGTAAACTGTGTTTAATATTCTTCAGTTTGTGAATGAGCAGGAAGCTTCAGAGCGTTTCTTATTCATTAATCTATGCTGTTGAGGCTGCAAAAAAAGGGACTGATAAATCTATGTCTTCAATCACTTTCGGCCAGTAAGAGGGGGCCTGCCAGGTAGGCTGTATGGGCCTCCATGATTTCAAACAGCAGCCCTAAGTATATATACAGTATATATAGAAATCCTGAGAGAGGTTAATATTGTGGTAAAGGTTAACCCCATTACAAAACATGTAAATTCAAAACCTAAGCCACGTAAAAAGAGTTACCCTAGGTTTACACTTCTGCGTTTTGCGTGGGCCACATTTACGCAGAAACAGCAGCCCTTTCAAATGAATGGGCTGCTGTGCCTGTGTTTTCACCAAAAAAAGGTTTATGCATTTTTTCAAAAATGTGGTCGTGTGGAAATTGCATGGTCTTTTTGACCATGCAATTTCCCTGGGGTCCCCGCACCCACAAACGCAATGTGTGATGAGATGCATGTGGTGCCTTTCCAAATGAATGGCAGCCCCACGCGTCCCCTAAGAGCAGCATGATTCCTGCACCAGCAGCTACACTCACAGATGTGAACCTTCAATATCTTCTGCTGACACTTAAATGCCATGCAGGAGACCACTGCTCCTGCCACATGGAGCCTCTTCTTTTGCATTGCCACACCTGAAGCCATCAGGAGAACTGTGCATTACATTATTTATATTGTTATTTATAAAGAAACAATACATAAGATGCCCTGATATATGCATTATCTAATAGGGACCCTCTCAAAGTAAAAGAAAACATCCACTGTGAAAGAAGTGGGGTAGCCAGGAAATACAACCACCCAGCTGTCTTAGGTGTAAGGTCAATACATCCAGAGGCCTCATTCACAAGTGGACAATGAATGTGAATCCTCCAACTTGGAGGTCATGAAAAAAACATGTGTGGCCTTAGTTATAACAGATTATCCAGAGAAAAATACAACCTTTGGATGCTTACAAATCCCAAGTGGGTGAAGGCATAGTATATCAGGTAACAAGTCCTCCATCAAAAGATGAAAAGTTTGCAATTCATCCTCTCCAGCGGGAATAGAAGGCTCTGTGAGACAGCTGGAGGTTAAACTTCTGCCAGCTGAGTTGTGTTAACAGACTGCAGATTGTACTCTGTGTAGGAAGGCAAGCTAAACACCCGTGAGGCAGCCACACCCAGGTAACAAATAATAAAAACAATTATGATTAATTAATGTGATCTGTGTGCCTACAGTGTATTGGAAAAACGTTTTTCTCTCTTTACCACTTGCTGACCGCGCTATAGCTGAATGACAGTTACAGTGCGGATGGCCAGTTCCGGGAGGGGTCATATGAAGGGCAGTGTCCTCCGGACACTGATGATCAAAGATTGGCTCTTTACCTCAATCAGCGGCTCTTTACCATGTGAGTCCACTCACAGATGATCATGATGTACACAGAAGCTGGTTATCGGCTTTCCTTTCCTCACGCTGACACCGTGAGGATGGGAGAAGAGAGCTGATAACCGGCTTCTGCAAAAGGGACATGTACACTGATAATCAGGGCACTGATTATCAGTGTTCTGATTATCAGTGCAGTACCAACAGAGCCCACCAGCGCTGCCAATCTGTGCCCACTGGTGCTGCCAATCTGTGCCCACCGGTGTCGCCTACCAGAACCAGTGATCACATTCCCTCTGTTAACAGCTGCATAAGAGCCGGGGGGAGGAGAAACATCAGGACACTGGTCTTTCCAGTTAAAGGCTGTGCAAGGGGAGCATGTCAGGACAAGTCTGTTAATTGGAGGAGAGCAAACTGAGTTCCCAGCACAGCTAGAGAACTGACTATGGTGTGTTCTCTGCTTAGTGTGGTCAGTTTTTAATAGAAAAGCAGGGGGACTGGCAGGAACACCAGGGATTTCATACAAAGGAAGCGATACAAAGAGAACAGGATACTTTCTCATACAAGTACATGGTACAGCAGGTACATATTAGGAATATGAAGTGTTGGGGTAACAAACACTTTAAGCTCTAATACATGCTAGTATACAAACACACTAGTATCTAGTATAACTAGTATGCAAAAACAAACACTTTCCCTTCATGTCAAGCCTACTAGATAGCCCTAAAAAAGAAATCCATATCTTCTAGGGATAATAACCCTTGAAGATTCAATCTACTGTGCTCTCTTACTGCCACTGAATTAGCAACTAAACTTCCCAAAAAAATCATCATCCTCTCCCCTTAAAGTGGAGGAAAATGTCCTTTTGCTGGACCTACTACATGAATGCAACTGAGGAGTAGTGTGGCCAGTAAATCATGCACAAGATCCACCTTCTGTGGAACCTCTACAACCAGCAGCACAGGAGTAGGGGATTATGGCACTGATCAGGTTAAGTAGGGGTCTCATATCTACCAAGACCCAAAGAGTGTAAGATGAAGGCCAACTCCTCTTTTCACTGTAGAGATGAATGCTACAAGCACTGGCCAATTCCTCTTCCTCTTTCAGGAGTTATATACTAAGAAATGCAGCCAAGAGGGGAAATCAGTTCCCCCACCTCCCTATCAGAAACCCTTCCAGCTGGGCAGTGGTTGTCTGCCCCATGTCTGGATCAGCCTGAGGACAGAGGGGCAGGCACACTGTCACACCGAACTGCTTTGGGCACCGCCTGCACTGCAGTGGATAGGGAGAGTCCAAAAGTGCTCTGTCACATTTAGCCCAACACCCAGGGGTCCCAGGTGACAGATTACAGGCTAGGTGAAAACCTAGGCGCAAACACAAATGAACGCAAGTAGGTACAGCAACCTCCAGCTTACCTGTGTCCTGCTGGTGCCAAGGATCCCTGTATCCACCTGAGCTTTAGTCTGTATTGAAGCATCCTGACAGCCTCTGCTGGAGGGAACCCCCATTAAGGCACCAGCCAGCCCTTCCCCTGTGCCGAAAATGAGGCTTGGAACCAGAGCCTCCAGCACCTGAAAATTACTTCACCCCACCCAGGATTAATTACTCTGCATTATCTGGTCAAAGAAGAACACAGCCAGGCCACAAACCAAAGCAGCTACCACGTGCATCCCCACCAAAACTGTCCTATAGTGCACCCAGACAGCCAGACTAGGAACCCATGCTGGTCCCTGTCAGTGTGGTGTGTCCTTTCTAGACATGGCCTTCCCCAGGCACAGAAGGAGAAAGAAAACCAAGCCACCTCCTTCCTGTACTGAGGAGGGGTCCTGGAGCGCAATCTCGCAGAACATCCTACTAGCTGCTCCCGGTGGAACCAGACAGGTAAAGTAGTGTGTGGAAGAAAAGGATAGCTAGAAAAACAGAGTCCTCCCTTACCCAGGTTCCAGGTGATGCATCTCCTCCATCCAGAGGAAACACAATAGACTGACCAGTTCAGCAGAGGGACTTCCGTTTAAAATGTATTTGGTGATACATTTCCTGTTTCTTTTGGAGGAGGTGCCTATATCTCATGAGCTGTCCTGGAAGATGATATGGGAAACCCCCTTAAATATAGATGTCCTTTCCATAACAATCCCACAATCCCAGAAAGTCTGTTTGCTAGGACTGGTAGATGAAGTAGTTCCCTCCCGAGCACTCAAAACATTATTATCCATATTGTTCTTTTATGGCAGAAAAGAAATCGTATTAAATTGGTAGAAGCCAGGGGCCCCTGGACTGGGATTCTGGAAGAACCTAGTTAACACAATGATCCACCCCTCCCGTCCGGCACAGTTAGTTCCCGGTTGGGGTGCCGGCGGGGGGGGGGGGGACCCTACTACCCCCAGGTAACCATGAAGACTGACATCAGATCCCGGTCACCTATAGGTGTCTGTGGCGGGGACAACGTCTCACAGTAGGTCAGGCACAATTAAACAAACCCTTGATTTATCGCCTTTGCCTTATATGACTATATATGTTTATGTGATACAGTATGTGAATTTCCCTTTTTTTTTTCTTTGCATTGAAAATCAATAAAAATGTATTATATAAAAAAAAAACACAAGGATCCAGTACTATAAGGCCACATACATTGCAAGAGGCTGTGAGAAAAAAATTAATAAAGTCTGGCAAGCATGGTATAACGCCACATCCACGGTCAGTTAGTGTTTGGGGGACACTTAGCAGCTGAGACATACCACCATGCTGCCGGTGAAATGAGGATTCAGTGGTAAGCTGGGTAATAAGAAGCCTGGGACCTTAGGATAAATCCAAAATCCGGTATAGGTCATATGTAACTCTGACCTTTGCAGTTTCAGTCCCTTTCAAAACCAATGTAAGTGTGGACATATTGGTTGAATAAATGGCATGACGATGTATGGGAAGGGGGAGGGGATACTGTTGGGGTGATAGTTAGAGACGATTGTTAGATGCAAGTATGGTTGTTTAGACCCTGCATGGTAAATGTGCACAAAATTGTTGGCACCAAATTATTATAAAAACAATAAAAACAAATTTATATAAAAAAAATATAGCTAGAAAGATTATCATTGTCAGTGGAAATGTATCTGAGAGGCAGAAATTGCTCCTTGCTCAAGAAACCCTCAACAACCTCTGGAGGAACCCTAGAAATGATTATTTAGCATGCATGCATCCAATGTGATAAGACATATCTAACCCTAGAATAAAGAAACAGTTTTGCTAATAGTCTAAAAGACCCCAGATCTCTCCTTAAACAGGACCTGTCGCGGCCAATGCCATCGATCATCTCTTGTGAAAGCAATAAAGTTGATAAAAAGACAGTGTAAAAACAAGTTTCAAATAAATAAAAAAAAATATATAAAATATCCCTCCCCCCGTGCTTACGCGTAAATGCGAACGCATATGTAAGTCCCGCACGCATAAGTAAATGGTGATCACACCACACATGTGAGGTATCATTGTGAACGTTCGAGCAAGAGCAATCATTTTTGCTCCAGACCTCATGTGTAACTCTAAACTGGTAACTTGTAAAGGCTTGCTCTTGATTTCAAGTAGTCGGTTCATATATTGCAACTGTCAGCCTGCTCTCAAAATGCTTTCGAGGATGCACTGTTTAGACAATGACCGATAGGGGTTTTACTCGCTGTTATTCAAATACCCTTGTGAGTATTTGATTTTTTTAAAAATAAATAATGTTTTATCGAAGACTCTGCACAGGGTGTGCTCTCTATTTTGCTTTTACTGTGCAAAATAAGTTCAGTAACTTTTTCAGCAAATAAATTAAAATGAAGTAAATGAGTTCCCCTTTAAAGCTACCCTGTTATTTAGAAAAACTAAAGGTGGATCTCCAATACCACTGCATCCCATAGAAGAAAGAAGAAGAGAAGAAAATCTTGAAAAAACATTTGTACATGTTGCATCGGTTGTGTAACAAAGTCATAGTGATTACTTTATGTTCCAAATAAGCACACAAAAGGTATAACTGATCAGTGGTTGTCTGCTGTCAGGTCTTAAAGCCCAACTACAGGCAGAAAAAAATGATCCCTTGCAGTGGGGCTGCACCCGCATTGCAAGGATTACAGCTGGGTTCACACTGATGTGTTTACAGACATTGCATGTGATTGGCACCGCATTCCTGTGCACATCACATGCGATGTCTGTGCTCTGTGAATTCAGACATACAGTTTGTATGGCTAAAATCGTATCGCATTCACACCAAAATGGTGCAGGATCCTTTTTTTTGTTTGCACTGGAATTGGACCGCATGGATGTTCAGACCCATGCTATCTGATTCCATCTGATTCCATAGTTCGTACTGCATTCTGCAAACCAATTTGGGAGTGTCATTAACTTTATATTGACATCTGCAGAGGTTCGCAGAGCGCAGTGTGAACTCCCTGCGATTCTGATGCGGCACGGGAACCTGCACAGAAATCGCTGTGGTTTTCGCACCGCATCAGTGTGAACCCAGCCTGAGCGTTCCTTTTCTCCAGGGGAGAGAAGAAATCCTTATACATACCTGAACCTCCCATTCCCTGGCAAACGACGCTCCCCCACAATCCAACAGTGGACTATTCCTGGTGTCCTCACATCTAGAGCAGGGCTATGGATGGTGCCCTGGGCTTGATTACCCCAGAACTCAAGACCGCTAGAGCACAGGGTGCAGCAGGAGGTATGTGGAGACTAGTGGAGGATCAGGTATGTATATCTCATTTCCTCTTTCCCCCTGGATTATGGGCTATAGAACAAAAATGTTTTATTGCATTTCCTTCCTCCATCATATTTAGGGGAATGTGGGTTCAGTGTGGTCACAAATCTGTTAACTACAAAAAGAAACTGACTACAAATTTCGTGAACTAAAAAAAAACAAAACAGTAAAGTTAGCCCAATTTTTTTTCATAATTTGAAAGATGATGTTACGCCGAGTAAATAGATACCCAACATGTCACATTTTAAAATTGCGCAAACTTGTGGAATGGCGCCGAACTTTGGTTATTAAAAATCTCCATAGGCGCTGCTTTAAAAATTTTTACAGGTTAGGTGTTTTGAGTTACAGAGGAGGTCTTGGGCTAGAATTATTGCTCTCACTCTAACGCACGCGGTGATACCTCACATGTGTGGTTTGGACACTGTTTACATATGCGGGCGCGACTTACGTATGCGTTCGCTTCTGTGCTCGAGCTCGCAGGGACGGGGCGCTTTAAAAAATTTTTTTTATTATTTATTTCTTATTTTACTTTTATTTTTTTTTATTTTTACACTTTCACTTTAATTTTTTTTTTTTGATCACTTTTATTCCTATTACAAGGAATGTAAACATCCCTTGTAATATGAAAAGTGAGTGACAGGTCCTCTTTATGGACAGATGCAGGGTCTATAAGACCCTACATCTCTCCTACAGGCTGGAAAGGCTGAGATCAGAAAAAAAAACAGACGATCTCAGCCTTTCCTTCCCCTTTAACGGCTGTTGTTTACTTCGGAGACCCGGAAGTGACGTCACGACGTGCGCCCGGGCCTCCGAGAGCCATAGAGATGACCGAGGGACATCCGTCCCTTGGAAATCTCTGGCTTCAAGATCCGGCGGCAGGCGATTCCTTCTCCCGGTCACCGATCGCTCAGGTAAGCCGGGAGAAGCACCGGAGGGGGGGGGGGGGGGGGGGGGGCGTCCCCTCCCGCCGCCTGTAAGAACGATCAAGCGGCTGACCTGCCGCTATGATTGTTCTTACGGTGATGGGAATCGCCTGGGAAAAAAACGATACCTCAATGATGCCTGCAGGTGCCGGCATCATTGAGATATCACCACTGAAATCCAAGGACGTCCATGGACGTCCTAGGATCTGAAGTGGTTAACAAAAACTTCTTTCTTTATGATGTTGTAGGATGTAGGTAGAATTTTTTATTAATTTTTCTATTAATTTGCTTAAAAGTGTTAGTAAACTCTGCTTTGTGATTTTTACCTACAGGTAAGCCTATAATAAAGCTTACCTGTGGGTAATATGAATATCTCCTGAGCGTGCTACACTTAGGAGATATTCGCTTGTTTGGCAGCCAGTGACATTCCCAGTGCACATGCTCTGAAGGAACGGCATACTTATCTGTCAGCTGGAGCCTGTAACCCGGAAGGGAGACCAGGTGAAGATGGAAGTCCGGTCAATGGTGACAGAATGCCTCTGGAGGGTTTCTTTTCAAGGTAATTCTTTCACAATGTGCTAGTATGTGATGCATAGTAGCACATTATAGGAGGGATTTTTTTTCCTCTTTCAGACGGGAAGCAATGTAGAAGAGTTAATACAGAAAGAAGCATCTTCTTATGTATTGTTTTGCATGAGTATTGCATGTTTAAAACATAAAGAATCATAGATTTTGTTGCCAAAGAACATTTTCAGCAATGAGATGAATATTAATGTTATAGTGATCTAAAATTCTAAACTTTGGATGCATGCCTGTTTGTTGTCTAGGTCAGTGACTGTCAAGATTTTACATTTTAATAGTCCTAAATGCTGAGCTGATACAGCTGTTGAACATTGTTTTCTCTGAGAAATCTTTTTTAGACAAAGAAAATATTATTTTAGAGGGTGATGTTTATAGAATACTTCATTTTTAGAGCCCTTTCACGCTGAGGCAGTTTTCTGCCGTTTTAGCGATATAAATCGCGCCTGTAAGGCACCTGAAAACGGTGCGCTTGCGGGACGTTAGAAAAAGTCCTGCAAGCAGCATCTTTGGGGCAACTTGGGAGCGATGTATACACGCTCGCAAACCGCCCCTGCCAATTGGAATGAATGGACAGCACTTCCGAAGCGCCTGAAAAGCGCTTCGGAAGCACTGCAACACGGGCGCTTTTAACCCCTTTTTAACCTCTTCTTGGGAGTTAAAAGCAGCCACTAGCGGCTGAAAAGTGCCGCTTAAACAGCGGTAAAGCGCTGCTAAAACGAGCGGCGCTTTACTGCTAACGCAGGGCGTCCCCGGTGTGAAAGGGCTCTTAAAGACACGCACATTCATTACAGAGTGCATACATTTTTGCATTTTGGAAACATTCTGTTGAAATTTTAAAAGCCTCAATCGAATCTACTTGAATGGCAAAAGGCAGGACAACACAGCTAGCATACAAGACTTGAAATGCTACAGTGAGAAGAGCCTCTACTGATAACAATGGATTTTCTCATGCCCGCGCATTTAGCTTGATCTTAAAGTTGCAGGAAAATTCCATACAATGCATTGTGTTTTTGAGCAAGTCCTAAATTAATACTGTCCAGCTGGTGGCCTGCAAGCTATGTTCATTCTAATGACTACTTTTTTAACCTAGAAAGAAAAGGTATTGGGAAATCTGAAAATGTCTTCCATATTGTTCAAACTTTCTAAAATAAATTGAATTGACTGGAGCCCTAAAGTGGTTCTAAAGACAGAAGGTTTTTTTATTGTAATGCATTCTATGCAGTAAGATATGAAACCTTCCGTGTGCAGCAGCCCCCCTCATATCAACCTGACCCCCATCTCGATCCAGCGATGTTGCACGAGAGTCTTAGCTGTCTGGGACTCCCACTGCTGCCAAAGTTAGTTAGCCAACAAGGAGAGAGAGGGCCGACCTGCCGCTACGTGTCTGAATGGACACATAGAGCAGAGGCTCGGCTTGGGTGCCCCCATAGCAAGCTGCTTGTTGTGGGGGCACTTGGCAGGAGGGAGGGGCCAGGAGCACTGGCGAGTAACCTGAGAAGAGGAGGATCTGGGCTGCCCTGTGCAAAGCCACTGTATAGAGCAGGTAAGTAAAACATGTTTGTTATTTTTAAATAAAAAGAAAACAAGACTTTAATATCACTTTAAACTGGCCATACAATGCTTGAAACCTGGCTGGTCCAGCAGGGATTGCCTAAATTTGAATCAGTGTTTGGACTCCCTTGCTTGACAGAAGTCAACTGTTTAATGGACTTCTGCCAAAGGGACATGAATTTTCCTTTTATCAGAGGCGACAGCCACTAATCAGTGCATCCAGACAGTGACGGGTGCAGCTGTCAGAAAACATCTCATTTGTGTGAATGGAGGAATCTGTTAAGTTAAATTTTCATTCCCGGGAAACCGCCCCAAATTCGTTCAGTGAGTAAGTGAGGGGCCCTGTTGTCCGCCTCTTGCCCACATCCCTTGATTTAAAAAAAAATTGGGCGGAAGCCAAGAGGCTTGAAAAAAGACGCAGTTACTCTCCGAAACATGTAGCCACGCTCCCCATGCTGTGGCCCCCCAAGTGTGAAGTCACTTCTGGTCCAAGATTTTCAGTTTTTTTTCTGGTGTCCTACACAGCTCCTGACTGCGGCATCTGCTTCCTGGCTCTTTAAGACACCCTGAGGCTCAACAGCAAGCCACACTGGGTGGATTAAATGCTCTTATCCTTATGCATCCAGTGAGTCGCCACTTGTGATTTTTAATAAAGTCTTTTCCTACATACTGCACTTAGTTGGATGCCCTCTGCTGTTTGCTTTATATTTTACAGAGATTACAGGAGCTGCCACGGATATCTTTGGACCTATGTACTTTTTAGTTTAACCCTGCACCCCCACAGCACATTTACGTGTATGATTATATTGTAGTATATTGTTCTCTAAGAAAATAGGTTAACCTATTATGTTTACCATAAAATATTTTGGTAAAGTTTGTTGTTTTTTATAACGAAATATATTCTATGCGTTATATTTTGTAGCTTCTCCTCAGCTGGATGTAAACCCTCACATATTCTCAGTGAAGTGAACAGCCTCAGATGATACACAGAGATGAAACAAAGCTCCCTACATAAGTTTTACACGTATATCTGCTGTCTTCAGCTTTCTAGACTCTTTAGAAAGTGCACATCATGTTAGAAAATGTTCCTCCTATTTCATGAGTGGGAGGGGAGTCTGGGCAAACACTGTGTGAGAGCTGATTGGAGGAAAGGCACACCCCCCTTCCACATAGGCAGAGGAACAAAGAAACCTCCAACCTCCCATGGCTTTCAATATCATTTCTACGCTGATGACACCCAAATCTACCTCTCCACCCTAAACTCACTCCATCAGTCTCCTCACGCATCACTAACTTACTAACAGACATATCTGCCTGGATGTCACACCACTTCTTCAAACTCAACTTGTCCAAAACCAAATTCATAATATTTCCTCCCCCACGTGCCTCTTCCCCTAACTTCTATGTCAAGAGCAATGGCACAACCATCCACCCATTCCCACATATCAGGGTGCTAGGTGTTATCCTGGACTCTGAACTCTCCTTCTGGCCCCACATCCAATCACTTTCCAAAGCTTGCCGCCACAACCATCGCAACATCTCTAAACTGTGTCCCTTTCTAACCAATGAAACCACAAAACTCTCGATTCACTCTCTGGTCATCTCTCGCCTCAACTACTGCAACTCCCTCCTCATTGGCTTACCTTTAAATAGACTATTCCCCCTTCAGAATCATCCACCTTACAAACCGCTCAGCGTCTGCTACCAATCTCTGCCAATCCCTCCATTGGCTGCCACTCGCCCAACAAATTAAATTCAAAATACTAACAATAAGTTACAATGCCATCCACAACTCTGCCACCAGCTACATCACTAGCCTAGTCTCAAAATACCAACCCAATCGTCCTCTTCATTCCTCCCAAGACCTCCTGCTCTCCAGCTCCCTCATCACCTCCTCCCATATTCGCCTCCTGGACTTCTCCTGAGCCTCTCCCATCCTCTGAAATTCCATATCCCAATCTGTCAGACTGTCTCTAAATCTATAAACTTTTAGGCGATCCCTGAAAACTTCAGAGAAGCCTATCCTGCCTCCACCTAACAACTGTACTTTTATTTTCTTCATCAGCTCATCCCCAACAGTTATTACCCTTTTGTATCACTTGACACTCCCTCCTATAATGTCTCCTAGAAGCTCTAAGAAGCAGGGCCCTCCGATTCCTTCTGTATTGAATTGTATTGTAATTGTACTGTCTGCCCTAATATTGCAAAGCGTTAAGGAGCTGCCACGGATATCTTTGGACCTATGTACTTTTTAATATAACCCTGCACCCCTACAGTACATTTACGTGTATGATTATATTGTAGATTATGTTCTCTAAGCAAATAGCTTAACCTATTATGATTACCATAAAATATTTTGGTAAATTTTGTTGTTTTTTATAACGAAATATATTCTACAAAATGTTATATTTTGGAGCTTCTCCTCAGCTGCTTAAAGTGGATGTAAACCCTCACATATTCCCAATGAAGTGAAGCTTCAGATGATACACAGAGATTAAACACATCCCTCTACATACGTTTTACATGTATATCCTCTGTCTTCAGCTTTCTAGACTCTTTAGAAAGTGCACATCGTGTTAGAAAATGTCCTGTTTCAGCAGTGGGAGGGGAATCTGGGCATACACTGTGTGAGAGCTGATTGGAGGAAAGGCACCCCCCCCCCTTGACATAGGCAGAGAAACGAAGAAACTTGCAGAGCCGTGCTGTGAATAGACAAGCTCTCTGCTTATCTTTCTTTAAGTTACCTCCCTGAGACCCTGAGACAAATTTCCAGCTGCTTTTATCTATGTCGGAGAGCTTGTCAGAAGTTATCATGCTGATAACAGAGGAACGGAGCAGCAGAAAGACACTTTAATTTAAATTTCTGATGACTATATATCCCATGGTACCTTGCTGACTGCAAGCAGTGATTCATGTACTGACTCCACCTCCTGAAAGCTATATGATACCTTATTGCACTGGTCTCGAAAATCTGTGTGCTAAAGCAAATGGCAATACAATATAGGCATCCTAAAGATGCCTAATGCTTGCACAACAGCTGCTGAAGCACATACATTTTTATCTATCTATCTATCTGTCTGTCTGTCTGTCTGTCTGTCTGTCTGTCTGTCTGTCTGTCTGTCTGTCTGTCTGTTCCCATTGAGCAACCATCATAGCCTTTGTAGGACTCTAAGATGCCAACATCAACTGTCAGAAAGCTGGGCTAATCAAAAGATGCTCAGTTAGGCTGGACACAGTTCTTTTAGATCAAAAAGAGGAGACCCAAGTTCATTGTTTTACAGGCATCATGCACACTGGGTGTTTAGCCCTGGTGCACGAGACTCTGGAGTTTAGGCGTAGGTGAAAGGCAAAGGCATACCATCCAGTCCAATTGCCAGCAACCTGTAAAAACGCTATAATGCTGACAGCTGTTGGGGCTAGACAGTTCACTGAGCAGTACAAAAGTTTAGGGCAGTATGGGCCCAGGGATGAATGCCTGGAACGCAAGCAGTCTGCATTTTGGGCTCATACTGCCCTAAAGCTTTGTACTGCTCAGTGAGCTGTCCAGCCCCAACAGCTGTCAGCATCATAGAATTTTTACAGGCTGCTGGCAATTGGGCTGGATGGTACGCCTGTGCCTTCCACCCGCACCTAAACACCAAAGTCTCATGCACCAGGGATAAACACCCAGTGTGCATGAGTGCCAAAGAAGCTATATATGGATACAATCTAGAGTGAAGAGAATAATGAAAAGTAAAGATACCCAAATAAATTCCTTTACCAACAAAAAGCATCAATTGATGGGCGCACTAATTAGCTTAGCTGAACTGAAGAGGTCTTTTTTTCTCTATAGATAGATACATACATACATAAGAATGAGTGTTTATAGTTTTAAGATATATTATAAAAATGTTTGTGCACATGTAGCACCCTCTAGCTAGTTGCTAGTGTACATAGTTGTTAGTGTAGGAAAACTTGGCCTGGCTGACAATAGAATCTGGGTCAGGGCTGAGTGACTCAGGGAGGCTGGATGACTCAGCAAGCAGCACCTCTGGTAACTCCCCCTGTTCTCTGGAACCATGGAGAAGCTTCCAGAAGTAGAGGGTAGAGTCTAGGAGGAGCTGCTTGGAGTATTGATGAGAGTCGTAGCCAATCCCCAGCAAAATGGACTGGCAGGGGGCAGGCACCTCATAAATACTCATGTGTCATGCCAGCAGGGGCAGTTGGGTGGAAGATAGAGAAGGAGTGTTGAGGAGGCTATCGGTGGCCCGAGAGGGTGCCCTCTAGTTTGGGGGGGGGTGACCTCAGGCCTGGGGCTTGGGTGTTGGAGGGACCCTTTACAACACATGGAGGAAATCCTTTCTGGAGGCACAGGAGCAAGGAGAGGACAGCAGGAGCAGGTCAGCACGTCCAGTAGTTCTCCAGAGGAGTAAGCTGGTGGGCTGGTGAATGAGCAGTCTGGAAGGACTGTGGTGGCAGTCTGGAAGGACTGAGGAGGGGTAGCCAGAAGGGCTAGTGAAAGGGGCAGTGCCTGATGAGGTGGTGCTGGGATCAGTAGCCACAGAGATGGAAGCTGGACACTGACTTTTGCTACACACTTAAAGGGGTCTTGGGTTTCTGCCTATAAAACGCTGTTGCTCTAAGATCTGACTGAGTGCTGTGTCAGAATCATCTTTTTGTCAAGTATGCCAAGTCGAGTTCTGCAAGGAGCAGAGGAGTGTATATAGACTGTATATAGGAAAGTTGTCCCTGAAGTTGTCTGAAGTCAAGTGGCCAGCCCATATTACCCCTACTTCCCATCCAAGTTAAATCCCCTCAATAAAATACAAAAAAAACAAAGTGCTGGGCTGTTTCCTGACTCTGGGAAACTGTGGAAATTTGGTGTGCCTGGCCTTGCAGGGTGGGGGATCTCATTTCACCTGCAGCTTCTACGTGGGGTGCGCTACACGCACACATTAAACTATTTCTGCAGGTAACAAACCTAACATTGGCATATGTGTGCAAATGTTAATGCTCAGTTGCTATTTCTATACTGAAGTTAATTATCAGTTATTAAAAACCTGTAGGTTGATGTCAAACATACAGAGCATGCAAAGGTAAGATGAGAACATTTCTAAACTGAAAATGTTGCTACAAGGAGGTGTGGGAAAAATCCTAAAGCAAAAATAGAAACACTGTTAACTGGCTACAAGAGACATTTAGAGCAGCAGTTTTCAAGCTGAGTGGTATAAGCAGGCTCCCTGCCTGGCCACGCTGACTGATGGCCGAATGCTGCCTGATGGCCGAAAGCTGCCTGCTGTGTGTATATTTCACTTCATATCAGGGAAGTTTGCTTTTTGTTACCATTCTAAGAGGTTCAATTCAGAACACTGGGTTTAGTTCAGCCTCAACTTGCTGCTTCTATAAAGGGTAGGGAGGGGAGTAGTAATATTATTTCTCTGGGGCAGGAGAGGTTCAAAATGAGCCTATTTATCTTGTGGGCCCAAACACTTTTGTAAGAAGGTGGACAAAAGCAGAACGAGAATACATAAGCAAGCCTGGCAGAAGATAGAGATGGCAGGAGGTGGTGAGGACAGTAAGCATAAGTCAGGAAGGACAGAGTGGGCAAGAGGCAGAGTGGACAAAGTGGGCAAAATCAGAGATAACAGACTAGGCAGGAGGTGGAGTGGGCAGTGAGCAGAAGGTAGAGAGGACAGAGTGGTCAGGGGGAGAAAAGGCAGAATGAGAGAACAAAGTGGGCTGATGGCAGTGTGGACAAAATAAGCAGAAGGCAGAGAGGCCAGAGTGGTTGTAAGGTGGAGAAAACAGAGTAAGCAGAAGGCAAACAGTATAAAGTAGGCACAAAGAAGAGAGGACAGAATGGAAAGAAAGGGGAGAGGACAAAATGGAAAGAAAGGGGAGAGGACAGAATGGAAAGAAAGGGTAGAGGACAGAGTGTAAAAAAGGTGGAGTGGACACAATAACGCAAGCCATAGATTATGCAATTTTCTTTCCTTAAAACACAGGTTGAAGGAAGAAAATCACTCAATTCCTCATTGTGACGGACTGCTGACAACCTGTTGGGTATCTCCACCAAGAAGCTGCTTCCCAAGACCTGGAACACGAGACCCGCAAGTCTGGCTATAGTTACCCCAATAACTAGGCAACACCAGCTTTGGAGTAAACCAGATATATGAACTGCTTTATTAGAGAAACACAATGAATTTATACACTTGAGAAAGACATTCCCCCCTCCTGATCAGATTACCCTAACAATACAACTCTAACCAGAAACATATATTAATATGAGCTAATTATCTAGTCATTTAACCAGCCTAGGTGACACAGAGGTTTGACCTTTTAGGTCAGACTTGTCCTCTTCTAGCTCAAGAGACTATAGCTGAGTTAATTAGCACAATAAACAATGGGTGAAAGACCCTTAAAAGCCACACTAGCCTACTTACAATAAACACTTTATAGCAGGCAATCCCAGACAGGTGGCTTGAGGAGATTACATCAACGTCTGCTTTGAGTCCCAATGTGTGGAGCAGTCACTATTGGCAGTGAGGCAGTTAGGCCTTACACAGGAACCTAAGGCCTAGAGTCCCAGAATCTGTGTGTCTTGGGGAGACATGGTCCTGAATCCAAAGTACCTTGCCAAGAGTCCCCCAGGCATACACCTCACAAAGAGTAGTGTTCCTTAAAATCCAGGGCCCATAATCAGTCGGTAAGAATCTAGCATTCAGTCCCCTACAATAGCCTCTGTCCCAGGTGAGTCTATCACACTCATCAATAAAGTCAGTGCTGATGGGGGAATATCCAAACCCACCGTCAAAATACAACGATCCCTGTTGGCGGCTATAGCTGCCGGCAGTGCTTGCATGAGAAAAACCTGACAGGTTGGTTGTACTGAATAGTCAATAGATCGACTTCAGTACAACCAGCCTGCCAATAGAAGGATTGAAAATGGGCCATCTATGGCCAGCCTAAAAAGAAAGCAAAGAGGACAGAGTAAGAAGAATGGAGGACAGAATAGGAAGAAAGTGGAAAGGACAAAATAAAAATGAAGCAAAGAGGACAGAGTAGGAAGGAAGTGCAGTGGATTGAGAAGAGAGAAAGCAATGAGGACAGAGTAGGAAGAAAGTAGAGAGGACAGAATAGAAAGAAAGCGGAGAAGTCAGAGTAGGAAGAAAGCGGAGAAGACAGAGTAGGAAGAAAGCGGAGAGGACAGAGTAAGAAGAAGCATGGAGGACGGAATAGGAAGAAAGTGGAAAGGACAGAATAGGAAGGAAGCAGAGAGGACAGAGTATGAAGGACATGGAGTGGATTGAGAAGAGAGAAAGCAATGAGGACAGAGTAAGAAGAAAGCAGAGGGGACAGAGTAGAAGAAAGCGGAGAGGACGGAGTAGAAAAATCGGAGAGAACAGAGTAGAAAGAAAGTGGAGAGGACAGAGTAGGAAGGAAGTGGAGAGGCCAGAGTAGGAAGACAGCTGAGAGGACTGAGTAGAAAAAAATTAATAGGACAGAGTAGGAAAAAAGTGGAAAAGACAGACAGACTGTGAATGGATAGAGTAGACAAATCATGGAGAATACAGTTAGTTAGGCTGGGTTCAAATTGATGCGAAGTGAATGCAGGATTCCCCGCATCCAATTTGCATGGTAGGAGAGTGTGACTGGCTCTCAATAGAGCCAGTTCACACAGCTCTAGGGTGGCCATGGTCCGCACTGGAAAAGGGTCCTGTGCATCTTTGGCTCCATTTAATGTGCAAATTCAGGCAAAAATTCAGACCTCATTCGCACCTGAATCGGCTGGTGCTCAATCAAACAAACCTGCCCCCCTCACTTGCACAATCGCTAACCCCCATGGGAGATGGACAGGAAGGCGGCGGTCAGTCCGGCCTTACCTCAGGAGGCTGCTCTTTGCTCCAGGCTCCTGGTGAAACAGGCGCTCCTTCTCCTCCTGGCCGAACGGGAAGTGGGTCCTAAAGCCCGATTGGCCAGGAGTCCTAAGACTTCCGGCCAATCGGGTCTCAGAACTCGCTTCCTGATTGGCCAGGAGGAGAAGCAGGAAGACATTAGCGAATATCAATTCGCTAATGTCACACAACTGGGTGGGCTCAGGGTGTAGTGCTCTGCGTCTCGAGCCCACCTTTTTTTGAAGCCAATTAGAGCCTCAGGCTCTAATCATGTGCTTCAAAAAAAAAAAAAACATTAAAATCCATGCGTCCGATGCCCTGCACGTAGATTAGGGCTCGGGCGCATGGATTAGGGGGGCGGCGCCCCTAATGAAGCAGCTGCCACTGCTTGAATCGGTGTACAGGGGCGCACTGGACCCCCTGCTGTGACCTGTGGCCGTATCAGTGTGAACCCAGCCTTAAATGGTTATGAAAATATAAGGAAAAAAATGACATGGTATAGTTTATAAAGAAAGGATTCAAATTTGGCAAATAAATAGTAACTCTTTATTGCAGTTTGCAGGAATATGTCCTGTTTCATACAGTACATTTCAAGCAAAGACTGTGTTGATTATTTCTCACTTTTTAAAAACAAGTCATGTAAATTGACTGCTATAATCTGCATGTTCAGTTGCTATCTTTTTCATCTTTCCGTCCTGGAGCAAATGATTGGTAAACTGAACAATGCCAACACTAGTTTAGCATGGAAGCAGTTAATTATGCGACCATAGTTTTGCACACACCTTAGCAGCTTCATTTTAGCTGCTACTTCCTCTTTATCAGGAAGCTGCAAAACCCCAAGAGCTGTATCTCTGTTCTAAATGCTCAGAAAGAAGATTTTGTGGTTTTACACTGAGAACTGATCATCCAAACTGTTGTACATTTACAGTAAGACGGAATGTTCATCAATATAAGGATAACCGTTTGTCTTAATGTGCTACTACTGATTTTCTAATCATTGGGAAATTTTTGTAACTGATTTTATATTCAGTACACAGCAAGTCTATTTCTCACAATGCTGTTGTCGATTAAAATCACCTTATGACAATTTTTCAAACAGGAGAGCAGCAAATCATTATCTATCATAAAGCTAAACTTCAGCCAAAACGCTTTCTCAGAAGCAGTGCATAAGGCGCGTGTGCTCTTTCCCCGACGCATTTGCAGTGCACGCTCTCCAGAGGCTCAGCGCTGCCGGGAAAGGAAAAGAGAGCTTTTGAAAAAGAAGCGTGCTGCCGTGATGTGGAAAACAAATCATTTAAGCTCTGCTGTGTCCTGGAAGCAATTAGGGACAATCAAGGTAAACAATATGGAAGTATATGGGGAAGGCTTTGGGGGGTCACCACCACAAGCCTACAGATATGCCAACATCATTATTATTATTATACAGGATTTATATAACGCCAACAGTTTGGACAGCGCTTTACAACAACATACCTCCCAACTTTTTGAGATGTAAATGAGGGACACCTATTAGCAAAAGTATGTATGCATCAGAGGCGGCTGGTGGGTTTTCTTTTGGAGGGGGAAAGCAAACAACCACCCCCCCCCCACGTGGCACTTAACCAGCACAACCCCCCCAAGGCACTTAACCAGCCCAACCCTTACCCCCCAGGCGGCATTTAACCAGCACCCCCCCCCGCCCCCAACCCTCCCCAGCGGCATTTTCCTCTTTCCTGATGTCATACAGCCTATGGCAATAAGAAAACATGCTCAATACTTACCTGCCCTGAAGAAACCACTGGTTTAGGTTCACTCCAGCTTTGATCAAACAACCAACACCTTGGCATTGGTCCAAAGGGAAGATTTTTAGGTGAAGCCGACCAATCAGCCGCTTTTGCTGAATATAAGTAATATCACTGGTCATGTGACCCACTGTCAGTGTGAGCCCAGAGCAATAGTCTCTTCAGCAAAGGCAAGTACCTAACAGATCCTGTCAGTGCCTAAGACCCCATACATACTATTAGATTTTCTGCAGATTTTGTCCTTCAGATTTTACCAAAAACAGGTAGTGTAAGGGCCTACCTGATTGCATACAAATTGAAACTCTTAAGCTTTGACCTCATATTATATGGTTTTGGTAAATCTGAAGACAAAAACCTGCAGAGAATCAAATAGTGTGTATGGGGTCTTAGTCTGCAGCAAGTAGGGGTTTACATTAGATGTGTATTAAAATGAGACAAAACGTCCACTTACGTCCAAATATATTTCAGCTCATCACTAAACCAATGAATGCCACCTTCCTTCCTTGATTTTTATCTGTAAAGGTTGCATATCTAAAAAGAGGTAGTAGCTCATTTTAACTCAAAATGGAATGCTTGTTTAAAACAAAAATCAGCATACATATAAATAAAACTGCATTCTTATAGCTGATAAGTCTCTTGATTAAATATAATCCCAAAACTATATTTTAAAAAGTATAAAGCAAAGCGGGATAACTGGGTACTCAAAGGTCTTGAATCAGAGCCAAGCTGCTAAACATAAACTGTTTATTCACATCTGACGTTCCGGTGAAGAATGTGTGCGGCGCCCCAGCAAAATGTATTGATTAAGCAATATTTAATTTGATACAGCTAGAGACCTCTGCAGTCCATTAGATTGCATCTATCTCTGAGACAATGAGCCACTTAAGGCAACCAAAGACTAATTCTCTAGACAAGCAAAATGACATCATTTACTTAACCCAGAGCTGGACAAACCCCAGGAGTCTGGCAGCAAATGTGCCTTAAAAAATGTTGTGGTTGTGAAGTATTCTGCTGATATCCTAGATGCACATATCATTTGGCTGATGACCTCTTTCAGACTCCAAGCTGAACTGCAGACACAATAATACTGAGTCAAGGCAGAGGGTTTATGTGTCTTACTGGACTGTGACATGGCAGATCCAACAAAGCCACCCTATAAAGCAGTGTCATTTCAAATATGGAGTTAATGAAAGGCAACAGGGGAACTGATCTGCCTTGTTACATGAACCACTATAAAAGCAGAACTGTTTCCACCATAAAAGTTTCCCCAAAATGGTAGCTTACCTTCCTGTACAGCCTAGATATGGCTTCTCCCTTAAAAATCTTCCAGAGCGACGCTCTTAGCAAGAATGCAGGGCAGTCTTTTAAGGAGCCAATGCGTGGTGCCCGGTCTTGGCATTTCAAGGAAACCGGAATTCACTGTACACACTACCCGAGGGATGATGTGCTCAAAATCTCTTAGATTGTAAGCTCCAACGAGCAGGGCCCTCTGATTCCTCTTGTAACAAATTGTAATATAACTGTACTATCTGCCTTCATTTTGTAAAGCGCTTTGCAAACTGTTGGCGCTATAAATCCTGTGTAATAATAATAATTATTATTTCCACCCAGAAATGGCTGTTCCTGAGATGCCTGTATAGACAGAGAAATGGTGTGTGCGTCTCCATACTATGCATTTACAGAATTCCCCTTTTTTGGAGTGATTTAAACAAGAAGAGGGGGGAAGTTCTATGATGGTACTGGATTCAGTACACATGGGCCTGCATTACTTCACCAATATTGAATAGCAAGCAAAAGGAAAATTCTTGTAGGGAGTCAATGTCATTTTATATAGTGCTGTGATTTGGCTTTGCTTTATGTCTGGTACAGAGTGCAGTTTTAATTTAAGGATTCTTTTTAGCTTTTTTATATAGGGTTTTCAGGTTGCTTGGATTTCATTTTTAACTTACTATAAACTGACCTTATCCTCCCTATAGTCACAGTCTGGCTTTGAGTCAATGGTCAACACCATTAGAAAGAACTACAGGGTGGGCCATTTATATGGATACACCTTAATAAAATGGGAATGGTTGGTGATATTAACTTCCTGTTTGTGGCACATTAGTATATGTGAGGGGGGAAACTTTTCAAGATGGGTGGTGACCATGGCGGCCATTTTGAAGTCAGAAATTTTGAATCCAACTTTTGCTTTTTCAATAGGAAGAGGGTCATGTGACACATCAAACTTATTGTGAATTTCAGAAGAAAAACAATGGTGTGCTTGGTTTTAACGTAACTTTATTCTTTCATGAGTTATTTACAAGTTTCTGACCACTTATAAAATGTGTTCAATGTGCTGCCCATTGTGTTGGATTGTCAATGCAACGCTCTTCTCCCACTCTTCACACGCTGATAGCAACACCGCAGGAGAAATGCTAGCACAGGCTTCCAATATCCATAGTTTCAGGTGCTGCACATCTCGTATCTTCACAGCATAGACAATTGCCTTCAGATGACCCCAAAGATAAAAGTCTAAGGGGGTCAGATCGGGAGACCTTGGGGCCATTCAACTGGATTGGTCGTCATGGGCCAGTTGAATGGCCCCCAAGGTCTCCCGATCTGACCCCCTTAGACTTTTATCTTTGGGGTCATCTGAAGGCAATTGTCTATGCTGTGAAGATACGAGATGTGCAGCACCTGAAACTACGGATACTGGAAGCCGTAAGACAACGGCCCAAAACACTGCTCAAAATATACTTGGGCATTTATGCAGAGGAACAAGGACAATGTTCTGGAATGGCCATCCCAGTCCCCAGACCTGAATATCATTGAACATCTGTGGGGTGATTTGAAGTGGGCTGTCCATGCTCGGCAACCATCAAATTTAACTGAACTGGAGATGTTTTGTATGGAAGAATGGTCCAAAATACATTCATCCAGAATCCAGACACTCATTACCGGCTATAGCAAGTGTCTAGAGGCTGTCATTTCTGCTAAAGGAGGCTCTACTAAATATTGATGTGATTTTTCTGTTGGGGTGCCCAAATTTATGCACCGGTCTAATTTAGTTTTCATGCATATTGCACATTTTCTGTTAATCTAATACATTTAATTTCACTACTGAAATATTACCGTGTCCTTCAGTTATTTGATAGATCAAAATGAAATTGCTGATCCAAACACCCAAATATTTATAAATGACAATCATGGAAATTGTCAGGGGTTCCTAAACTCTTGCATACAACTGTATACGCAGCACTGATGGGCACTGATAGGCAGCACTGATGGCCACTGATAGGTGGCACTGATATGCAGCACTGACGGGCACTGATAAGCGGCACTGATTTGCACTCATAGGTGGCACTGATAGGTGGCACTGGGCATTGATAGGTGGCACTGGTGGGCACTGATAAGTGGCACTGGTGGGTGGCAATGACAGATTGCACTGTCAGGTTGTCATTCCCTGGTGGTTCTGGGTGGCATCTGAAAAACATCCATGTTGGGCTGTGCCCCTTACCTGGTGGTCTAGGGTGGGCTCCCTGGTAAACTAGGATGGGCTCCCAGGTCATCTCCCTGGTGGTTCTGGGTGGGCTCTCCCTGGTGGTCCCTGGGCGGACTCTCTGGTGGCCCTTGGTGGCGATCCTAGGGGAGGCTGCGCTGATAAACATTCAGAGCAAACAACCCCCCCCTGTCAGGAGAGCCACCGATCGGCTCTCCTCTACTCACGTCTGCAGACGCGAGTAGAGGAAAAGCCGATAAACTGCTCTTCCTGTTTACACTGTGATCAGCCGGCTGATTACGTGGTAAAGAGCTTCTGATGGAAGCTCTTTACCGAGATCGGTAATGTGGTGGGTCAGACTGACCCATTGCACCACCGATCGCTGCGATGAATGTCCAGTTGGGATAACTGAACCACCGCCCGGCCATCATTTGTCTATAGGCCAGGCGGGAAGTGGTTAAATAAATTTTAGTGCACACAAACATAATACCCAAATGTTTTGGTAAAACATAAAAGATGTTATACTAAGTAAATAGATACCTACCATGTCATGCTTTAACAGCTTCCCGCCTACCGCATTGTAGAATGGCGGCCAGGCGGGACCGCTCTTGTTCTGGAAGGACGTCATATGTCCAATCACAGCTGATCACATGCAAACAAAAGCCAATTATCGGCATTTCCTTTCCTCAACTTGTCAGTGCCTGAGGAAAGGAAAGCCGGTAACCAGCTTTCCTATGGTAACAAGAGTATTTACACTGATAATCAGGGCACTGAACATCAGTGCAGCCCCATTAGTGTCCATCAGTGCAGCATATCAGTGTCCATCAATGCTGCACATCAGTGCTCATCAGTGCTGAATATCAGTGCCCATCAATGCTGAATATCATTGTCCATCAGTGCAGCCTCATCATCGCACATCAGTGAAGAAGAAAAATTACTTATTTGCTAAATTTTACCAGAGCCAGACCTGAGGAAGAGGGGATTGCCCTTTAAAAAGTGTCAGCCGCTTAGAAGGTCCTCTGGTGTGCTGGACATAGTCCTTGTGACCCTGACATGCTGTTTTACACTCATTTGTTTGTGAGTATGTTTTCTACCTTTTAATTTCAATAAATATACTTGGGTAATGCGCAAGGCTGATTCATCCTCTTGTTTCTTTTACAGCGTTGAAAAGTGGCCTGAGTAGGAAAGGCGTGAAAGTGCCTTGTATTGAAGTGGTTAAAATTGTGTACACCCATGGAACGGTACCAAACTACAGTAACTAAAAATCTCCAAAGATGACGCTTTAACAGCATTTACAGGTTATCAGTTTAGAGTTACACAGTAAGTCTTGCACTAGAATTATTGCTCTTGCTCTGACGTTCATGGCGAAACTTCACATGTGTGGTGTGATCACCGTCTACATATGTGTGCAGGACCTACATGCGCACATGCTTTTTTGTGTGAGCACGGGGAGACGCATTCAAATTTTGTTTTATTTACATTTTTTACACTGTACCTTTCCTTTTTTTTTGAATGAGCTTCATTGCTTTCACAAGGGATGAACAACATGCCTTGTGGTAGAATGGAAAATGACAGGTACTCATACTTACCCAAGCTTGATTTCGATCCAGCAGCAGCTCTCCCCGCTCCCTCCTTACTCAGAGACAGTAGCGGGAGCCATTAGCTTACAATGATGCCTGCACAGCAGCTAGCAAACCTACGGTGAAAGTCACAAAACACAGATTTGCAAGTACAGTGTGCATGCATGCGCCATTTTTAACATAGAATTTCAGTGTGTTTGCATTATAGAACTTTAAATTGTAGTCCCGCTTAAGCTATTCTGTGGAATTGTTTTCTTTTGATAAAATAGTATCACACAAAATGCTACTATTCTCAAATAATGCCCCACCACATTTACAACTGCTCACATCGCTGATAGCCTTTTCTCTCAGCATTACAAAGCTAAATTGCCACCATATAAAGTGTACTCTTATTTTTAAAACTATTTTATTCCATTATAAACACCCCCTGCTGAGGCCTAAGTAGTTATAATGGCCAGATCAACAGCTGTTCCTGCAAAAGTAAACCGCCTCTGCCTTCTCTAAATCATTAAACATGAATACTTTAATCAAGTATAGCATGCACGGCAGGGAGCACCCCACTGTTTAGGCTTTAAATCATCCAACCTTTTTCAGGAAACAGCATATTATACAAATGATAATGCAAACTACAAGTGCCATGTTTATGAGAACTTTTGCTCCTAGTGGTCCCAGTACGATTACTTCACTGAAGGCTAATTACGCCACAACATCACATTATCACACGTTTACGCAGCCGTCGGTATGTTGCTCAGACTAGTCTCTGGACAGTGTGACCTGCAAACACATGTAATCCTGTTGTTTCATATGGATGATCAAATCAAATGTAAGCTGCAGAGAACCCCTACCCCCACCTCCACCACCAAGCATAGCAAAGTACCAGACTCAGGCTTTTTCTGCAGCTGACAGTATATGTTGTTGTGGGAGGGCTGATCAATCACAAGTAGCAGGATCACTAAAGGCTGCTTGTCTGTGCCTATGGACAGCTGAGGCAGCAAGCTGTTGCTTTAATATTGCTTCTTGTATGTCAGCTATGCATGCTACAATCTGACTGTATAATCTCCTATCTGTAGGTTAAATGGACCAAAACTCAAATCATCCTGCAATGAAAATTACATTTTAAAGATGGTTGATTAATTAAAAGTGTGTTTTACCCAAATGTTGCCTCCACAACCAGACCCTACCTGGATCTAATTTGAGCCCCAAAAAAATGTAGATAACCTTCTAATGCTATCCAAGCATAGTAAATATTAGAATCAGATTACCTACATGACCCATTTTGGGCTAAAAATGTATCTTACTGGCCATCACTAGGGATGGGCGAACGGTTCGGGCCGAACTTCCGTTGTTCACCTGAACCCCGAATTTAGAACATTATGGGGTGTTCGGCGTGACTTTGGCACGAATGCCCCATAACGCATAATGCGTAGATGGCGCGCACAGCTCCTCCTCCATGGGAGGGCTGCCACCGTCTGAGCTCGGTTTGTTTTGACAGTTTAATTATAGTGAAGGGCGGGGCCACCTGGTGACGTCATGTGATGTCAGAGGGGCGGGTCACTCAATTACGTCACCGGGTGGCCCCGTCCTTCACTATAAATAAACTGTCAAAACAA
The DNA here is from genome assembly GCA_018402905.1 of Glandirana rugosa. Taxonomy (NCBI): domain Eukaryota; kingdom Metazoa; phylum Chordata; class Amphibia; order Anura; family Ranidae; genus Glandirana; species Glandirana rugosa. The sequence continues at coordinate 847,770 of BLSH010431951.1, forward strand.
ACCAAGCTCAGTCGGCGGGAGCCCTCCCATGCTGTCGCAGATTTTTTTTTCCGGGTCCGTCTCGCGCCATGATTGACGATGGAATACAACGGTGCACACTTATTTTTTTTTTTCTTTTTTAATAAAGGACTTGTCCCTAATTGTCTCCTGTGTTTTTTTCTTTTTTGACACTTTTTGGTGAATTAGTAGGGGTATGATGTACTCGATAATGGGGGCACCATTATTAAAGGGGGCTTTCAGATTCTGATAAGTCCCCCGCCCGCAAACCCCCAAAACCACAGCCCAGGGTTGTGGGGAAGAGGCTCTTGTCCCCATCAGAGCCCCCCCCGCCCCAAAGTACCTATACTCCCCATGTTGAGGGCATGTAGCCTGGTAAGGTTTGGAGGGGATATGCTCGGATAAGGGTCTGGTTTGGATTTTAGGGGGGACCCCACATCAATTTTTTTTTTTTTACATTTTGGCGTAGAGTTCCCCTTAAAATCCATACCAGACACGAAGGGCCTGGTTTGGACTGGGGGGGGGGACCCTACGTAAATTTTTTCAGTGATTTTTTTTTTGTATATTACATAGAGTATATGTATAGACGGCAATACATTACAGCCGTGATAATAAATTACAATTTTTCCTTTACAAATGTCATTTTGCAGTGGCACTGTTCTAAACATCACAGAGGTGTGCCCTTTTACAGGCAGACTAAGGGGACCCTCCAGACACATTATTTGAAAGGAATATTGAATTTTTATTGTTTCACTTTAAGCATTATTAAAATAACTGTTCCCTAGGGCAGGACCCGGGCCCCCATACACTTTTTATGGCAATAACTTGTTTATAAGCCTTTACAATGAGCACTTTCGATTTTTCATGTTCAGGTCCCATAGACTTTAACAGTGTTCGAATGTTCGGACAAAATTTTTTGCCATGTTCTGGTGCAAACCGAATCGGGGGGTGTTTTGGCCCATCCTTAGCCATCACCATACAAGCCAATTTTCCTGACCACATTTGGAAACTAGACCCATGGCTGGCCCAAGACATTGTGCTGCCTGGGTCCAAGAATGAAATGCTGCCCCTCATCCCCCCCCAAAAAAAAAATCATGCCCACCAAAAAGCCCCCACATCCAGTATTTTATCTTGTGATGATTAAAACTAAAATTGAATTTATAAATTTATCAGGAAGTCAGATTTACATGCAACAGCAACTTGTCTATATGCAAAATTATATGACATACCATTATGTTCAATTCCAAGGGACGGGCTAGGGTAGTATATGGACAGGCTAGAGTAGTATATAGACCGACTAGGGTAGTATATAGCCAGGCTAGGGTAGTATATAGACAGGCTAGGGTTGTATATAGATGTGCTAGGTGTTGTAGAAACTTAGGATGTGTTTATTATGCATTGTCACAGTGTCTCCCAGTGTCGGTTTAACGATATTCTTTGTGTACAGCGAACATGGCTTTAACCGATATTGAGGAAAGGCCATTTACAATGGAAACCTTCCATTATTTGATAACTACACACTACCCGCCCGATCATCCCGGCCAGCAGGCGCCCTGAGCGGTTAACACTGGAGCAAACGCCGGCCCGGATCTTTGAGGTGCAATGCACGTTCTGTGGCGCGGGTGTATTACCGTCAGTCGGGGGGCCCCTGTATTATGTACAGATTGATCTGCTTGGCAGCGATTTACTTGCGTTATGAAATCAGTATTGCCTTTTATGTAAGGATAATGATCTGTAAGCTTTCTGTCGCATCTGATCAATGTGACAGAAATCTACAGCTATTTTCCTTTGTGCATAATTTACCCTTTAATGGAACAGTAGTTTAATCGCTATGGAGTATAGTTCATAGAGCTGTATTTGATAGTGGTTCATTGTAATGGCAGTTTGAGGTTTTGCATGTATGGCATTTTGCTTGGAGGGCCTCTGTGAGAAAGCGCATTGGTTTCAATGGAGGCCATGTCTCCACATGGCTTTCATTGTTATCTGGAGACAGCTGTTGCTCATACAGGCCGGCCAATCCCCATGCATGCACGCCTCTTCTATTGTATCGTTTGAATATAAACAAGTGTGTCATTGGTTGGTGTTTGGTATTGAGCTCATGTCATGTGACTGTGCCTTGGAGGCTGATTGTGAAGCCACCAAGTCTCTTTGTTACCCCTGTCTGATTCCTATAAATAAAGCCTGAAAGCTCGGCCACCCAGGACAACCCTGCGAGCTTGCCATGTGAAGAACAGCTATTTGTGTTTGTCTTACTTGCTTTAACACGAATGCACTCAAATGCATTATGCAAAAGAGCTGAAAAGTGCGCTTATTAGCGCAGGCAAATTATAATGCATACAAGGTATTATAATTGCCCTTACATAGGGCAGTATATGGACAGGCTAGGGTAGTATATGGACAGGCTAGGGCAATAAAGGGGCGGACTGGGGTAGTATATGGACAGGTTAGGGTAGTATATGGACAGGCTAGTGTAGTATATGGACAGGCTAGGGCAGTATATGGACAGGCTAGGGCAGTATATGGACAGGCTAGGGAAGTATATGGACAGGCTAGAGTAGAATACACAGGCTAAGGCAGTATAGGGGCAGGCTAGGGTAGTGTATGGACAGGCTAGGGTAGTATAGGGGCAGGCTAGAGTAGTATAGGGGCAGGCTAGGGTAGTATATGGACAGGCTAGGGCAGTATATGGACAGGCTAGGGCAGTATATGGGCAGGATAGGGTAGTATATGGATAGGCTAGGGTAGTATAGGGGCAGGCTAGGGTAGTATAAGGGCAGGCTAGGGTAGTATAGGGGCAGGCTAGGGTAGTATAGGGGCAGGCTAGGGTAGTATATGGACAGACTAGGGTAGTATATGGACAGGCTAGGGTAGTATATGGGACAGACTGGGGTAGTATATGGACAGGCTAGGGTAGTATAGGGGCAATCTAGGGTAGTATAGGGGCAGGCTAGGGTAGTATAGGGGCAGGCTAGGGTAGTATATGGACAGACTAGGGTAGTTTATGGACAGGCTAGGGTAGTATATGGGACAGTCTGGGGTAGTATATGGACAGGCTAGGGTAGAATATGGACAGGCTAGTGTAGTATAAGGGCAGGCTAGGGTAGTATATGGACAGGCTAGGGTAGTATATGGACAGGCTAGGGTAGTATATGGACAGGCTAGGGTAGTATAGGGGCAGGCTAGGGTTCTATAGGAGCAGGCTAGGGTAGTATAGGGGCAGGCTAGGGTAGTATATGGACAGACTAGGGTAGTTTATGGACAGGCTAGGGTAGTATATGGGACAGACTGGGGTAGTATATGGACAGGCTAGGGTAGTATATGGACAGGCTAGTGTAGTATATGGACAGGCTAGGGCAGTATATGGACAAGATAGGGTAGTATATAGACAGGCTAGGGTAGTATATGGACAGTCTAGGGTAGTATATGGACAGGCTAGGGTAGTCTATGGACAGGCTAAGGCAGTATAGGGGCAGGCTAGGGTAGTATAGGGGCAGGCTAGGGTAGTATATGGACAGGCTAGGGCTGTATATGGACAGGCTAGTGTAGTATATGGGCAGGCTAGGGTAGTATATAGACAGGCTAGGGCAGTATAGGGGCAGGCTAGGGTAGTATATAGACAGGTTAGGGTAGTATAGGGGCAGGCTAGGGTACTATATGGACAGGCTAGGGTATTATAGGGGCAGGCTAGGGTAGTATATGGACAGGCTAGGGCAGTATATGGGCAGGATAGGGTAGTATATGGATAGGCTAGGGTAGTATAGGGGCAGGCTAGGGTAGTATAAGGGCAGGCTAGGGTAGTATATGGACAGGCTAGGGTAGTATAGGGGCAGGCTAGGGTAGTATAGGGGCAGGCTAGGGTAGTTTATGGACAGGCTAGGGTAGTATATGGGACAGACTGGGGTAGTATATGGACAGGCTAGGGTAGTATATGGACAGGCTAGGGTAGTATAGGGGCAATCTAGGGTAGTATAGAGGCAGGCTAGGGTAGTATAGGGGCAGGCTAGGGTAGTATATGGACAGACTAGGGTAGTTTATGGACAGGCTAGGGTAGTATATGGGACAGTCTGGGGTAGTATATGGACAGGCTAGGGTAGTATATGGACAGGCTAGTGTAGTATAAGGGCAGGCTAGGGTAGTATATGGACAGGCTAGGGTAGTATATGGACAGGCTAGGGTAGTATAGGGGCAGGCTAGGGTAGTATAAGGGCAGGCTAGGGTAGTATATAGACAGGCTAGGGTAGTATATGGACAGGCTAGGGTAGTATATAGACAGGCTAGAGTACTATATGGACAGGCTAGGGTAGTATATAGTCAGGCTAGGGTAGTATATGGACAGGTTAGGGTAGTATATGGACAGGCTAGTGTAGTATATGGACAGGCTAGTGTAGTATATGGACAGGCTAGGGTAGTATATGGACAGGCTAGGGTAGTATATGGACAGGCTAGGGTAGTATATGGACAGGCTAGGGTAGTATAGGGGCAGGCTAGGGTTCTATAGGAGCAGGCTAGGGTAGTATATGGACAGACTAGGGTAGTTTATGGACAGGCTAGGGTAGTATATGGGACAGACTGGGGTAGTATATGGACAGGCTAGGGTAGTATATGGACAGGCTAGTGTAGTATATGGACAGTCTAGGGTAGTATATGGACAGGCTAGGGTAGTCTATGGACAGACTAAGGCAGTATAGGGGCAGGCTAGGGTAGTATAGGGGCAGGCTAGGGTAGTATATGGACAGGCTAGGGTAGTATATGGACAGTCTAGGGTAGTATATGGACAGGCTAGGGTAGTCTATGGACGGGCTAAGGCAGTATAGGGGCAGGCTAGGGTAGTATAGGGGCAGGCTAGGGTAGTATAAGGGCAGGCTAGGGTAGTATATAGACAGGCTAGGGTAGTATAGGGGCAGGCTAGGGTAGTATATAGACAGGTTAGGGTAGTATAGGGGCAGGCTAGGGTATTATAGGGGCAGGCTAGGGTAGTATATGGACAGGCTAAGGTAGTATATGGACAGGCTAGGGTAGTCGATGGATAGCCTAGGGTAGTTTATGCACAGGCTAGGGTAGCATATGGACAGGCTAAGGCAGTATAGGGGCAAGCTAGGGTATTATATGGACAGGCTAGGGTAGTATATAGACAGGCTCGGGTAGTATATAGACAGGCTAGGGTAGTATATGGACAGACTAGGGTAGTATATGGACAGGCTAGGGTAGTATATGGTCAGGCTAGGGCCGTATAGGGGCAGGCTGTGGTAGTATATAGACAGTCTAGGGTAGAATATAAACAGGGTAGGGCAATATAGGGGCAGGCTAGAGTAGTATAGGGCTGGCGGAGTGGCCCGGAGGGCAGTTGTCATCACAAAACTACTGGAAAATAAATCTTTGTCGTCAATTTGCTGGGTAAATAGAAGGGAAGGAGTGGCGGCCATGTTTCAATTTGCTGCCCCTCTCAAACTGCTGCTTGGGTCCAAAGGACCCACTGGGACCCATGGTAGGGCCGGCCCTGACTAGACCACAGGTACTAAATTCTTTTTGCCCTTTCTTTAACTTCTATGAACCCAGGTGAGTTATTACATCCCTATTCAAGAAATATTTTAAACTTTTTAGGCTTTTTTAGTTTTTATTGTGGTCTGTATCCCCTTTGAAACAATTTTCCCTCACTTCCCATTCCAGTGACAGAATATCAGAGGACAGGAAATTATAGAAAATCTTTCCAGTAGGGACAAACTCACCAACCAAAACTGTCCTTATAGCAGAGTAAGAAAAAGTTGTTGGATGTGTTGAATTTTTACTGCTGTCTTTGCCTGTTTTGTTGACATCCATTTTATTAATATTTACGTGTCCCAGTATCACATATACAGGAGTGAAGGGTAAACCTCCCCAACACCAGTAAAACCTGATAGATGTTGTAACCCATTCCCATGTTATTCTAAGCTAAAAATCAGAAATAGATGTGTTTCTAAATGCCTTCATAGATCTTTATGCCAAATTGCCTAATGCTGAAGGGTTGTATCATTTTACCTTTCCAGATGAACTGACACATTGAATAGTTGGTCAAAATTTAAAAAAAGGAAGAGAAGTGCATTTTTAAGCAACAATTATACAAAAAAAAAGAAAAGAAAAGATTAAAAAAAAACAACCATGTTCTACTACAAAATGTGTTCTTTTAAAACAACTTTAGATTCAATATGAAGTTCTGTGTAAAAAAAAATCAAATTCTTTTTGTGATCTTTGCATGAATTATTAACCCATAAGGATGAAAATTAAGATTTCCTAGGAGACACGTCCTTAAATAAACTGCATTAAGGAAACTCATTGCAAACCGAGTCTTCAATTAAATCGTCCCCACATAGAGTACAGGTGCAGCCTCTGAATAGACAATGTTCTGTTCTACACAGAAATATAAATAATTACTGCTGCCTAATGACATCACATACAGCTACATGACATTTAGTACCCCTCCCCCTTGCAATAGCTGGGGTGAATTATGGAAACTGCAACTGGGTGCAAGAAGGTGACCAAGCTGTATCCACCCTGCACCCTGGCAATGCCATTTACATCTCAGGTAGTCAAAATTACAAACGCTTTGTCAGGCAACAGCTCCCATATTTGCATTCCAGCTGTGTAACCATTAGCCTGGAGCTCAATTTTTAGCTTGTGCTTCTTTGTGAACAAAAGCTAAAAATGAAGTCATTTGTATGTCCAAAGGCTGTATGTTCCTGGCAGGGATTCTCTGTACTCTGCTAAAAAGTGCTTTTATTTTATTCTGCATCCAAAAAGTGCTTTTATTGCTGCCACGCACAAGATGTGAGAAGAAATATCCCCACAGGGAACACAGCGGCAAAGATCTGAATGGTGTTCTAATCCTTACTCATTCTATCCAAACAAAAAAAGAAAAGTTGCTACAGTTGTCTTTTAACTACGCTGGATACAAATATAGCACTTACTATTGGATGCATTGAATTTAGCATTATATGTAGTTCCAACACAGATGTTTTATTGCATGTCCCAAGTCTACTAGCTTTTCCCCACATCCAATTCGCATAGCAAGACATTGTGACTGGCTCTCTATGGAGCCCTGTGCATCTTTTGGTCTGTTTCAGGTCCGAATTCAGCCCAAAATTCAGGCTGAAATCGGTCCTGAAACGGTGAATGGAGATGCATTGGACTCTGCTGCGATCTCCAGTGTGAACCCAGCCTAAATCAATAAACTATCTCCTAACACACACAGCCTCACAGTATCTACAATATACCCAACTGTGTAATTTCTTGATATTTTAAAATATAACTGAAGGCTCCTGTATGAGTGCCTAAACAAGTCCCACAATGAGTTACTATGTGATGCACAAGCTTCATAAATCAAACAAAAATGTCCTTTATCCTCCCCGACTGAGCAAAATGTTCCTTCATTTGTGTCTCCCATGCTTCCCCTCCCAGACGCCGCAGATCACAGTGGGAGGGTTTTAGCAACAGAGGAAGTGCTTTCAATCCAGAAAGCAGCAGGCAGGACTAGGCGCAGCCAGGTGTTGATTGATAAGCTACAGGCTTGTGCTTCAACAGGGACAATGCGAACAGCCATGCCCTGCAATATTTCCGCACAGTCTAAATTAAAGCCTAGTACACACCAGGTACCAGGCGGCTGGTGCTCCATTAGTCGGGGGGGGGGCAGCAGACGGACCTGACCACGGACCCCCCCGTCGCTTCAGCCCACCACCGTGCACACACCCCGCCCTGCTGGCTTACCATATGACTGTGGTCATGGCTCAGCAGACAGATTGCTGGTGGTGTGATCAGTGCAGGGAGCTCCCTCCATCAGTGCACATCGCTGCCTGCTGCTGAAAGTTGCCGGGCACAGCAGGGAGTGGGAGAGCAGCTCTCCCCCTGGTTTGAATTCATCCGAAGGCAGCTTCCCACCTCCGTGTCCTGGCTTCCGTGTCCCCCCCATCTTATCCTCCTGGCCAATTGTGTCTTCGGACTCCCGGACAATGGGGTCTCAGGAGCCGATTCCTGATTGACCAGGAGGAGAAACAGGAAGATATTAACAAATATTCATTTGCAAATGTCACACAACTGGATGAGACAGAACGAGCCCACCCTTTTTTGAAGCCAATTAGAGCCTCAGGCTCTAATCATGTGCTTCTAAAAAAAAAACCCTATTGAAATCCACATGTAGATTAGGGGGCTGCACACATGGATGGAGGGGCAGCGCCTGTGTCGTTTTTTTCACTCACCCCAACTGGTATTTGTGGGGGGGGGGGTCTAAAAGAAATCTGTAAATGCAGATGTACAAGTGCTGCAGCACTTATTTTTTTAATAGACTAAGTTCTTCTTTAAGCAACTTCTTTCTAAGATTTTAAAGGTCCCAAAAAAGGCACAGTAAACCTATTATCCAATAAAATATATAATCAATGGACTCTCATCAATATGTCTGGTGCTCTCTTCACAAATGTATTAAGTGGCCCTTTGGAGCATAGAATCAACTGCACTGCATTGCAAACAATAATTTGGAATTAAGAGACAAGATCCAGAAGATTCAGCAAATGTATCTTCCTATAAGATACCCATAGCTATTTCATTTGCTCATAATCTTTAATCAAATCCATTAAACACATTATGTACATAGGTCTGTCAGGGCTATAAAGGGACTATGTAACTCTTCACAGCTGTGACTGAAGAGCAGATCAGGATATTATCTTCTCTCACACAAATAACAGCATTACGTCCGGTGGGATTCTGCAAATAATTTTTAGTATCATTGTTTTGCATCTGTGATTTGTAAGAAGCTATGATTCGATTCCTTCCATTGTCTACCTCAAGTTTCAAAATTCAAGTGCAGTGCCAAATGTCGGCATTTATCAGACTGAGCCATATTTGTTAATGAACAAACTGAGTAAAAACCATTATGTAAAAAGATCAACAAAAATGGAGAGAGGAAATGGAGAAAAAAAAGAGGCACTTATGGTATAGTAATTGTTTTTTAAAAAGCACATTATTAGTACAGTTGGCAAGTTTGTTTTCTTTGCAGTTACAATGGCAAGCTTAGTAGAAAAAGAATCATGGAAGCTGGTGAATTGCCTGCAGAGAATGTTTCTGTCTCCAAGTAGACATTGGTGAAGGTTTGGTCACTCTCAATGCTGATTGGGAAAACACCGGGATCTGTTCTCTTTCAATGGTGTGACGCTTCTGTAAAGCCTGAATATTAAGGACAGTACCCCCCCAAAAAAAAAAATTCTAAATGAGGAGTGATTAGATATTGGTTGAATTGTGTTAGATTGATTGGAATTCCACACTAGAACTAACTAATCTTAAAATTGCTCCCATAACGACCCCCCCCCCCCAAAATCTATACTAACTTACCAATTCTCAGAGTGATCCGTGCTGGTCACATGATCGGCTCTCAGAAGTCGGCTTCAGAGGAGAGGACGGACAGTCGGAAATAGATAGCCAATAGTAAGCCTATGGGTGACGTCACTGCCTAGGCATTCCACCCATTGTCAGCTCTCTCTCCTCTCTCCAGAAGCCAGCCGCTGAGGAGATCACATGACCAAACCAGAGCACTCTCACAATAGGTAAGTATATGCATCTTCCTTATACAGGGTAGATAGTATAGGTGTTAGAAAGGGGGGGGGGGTAGTTTTAAGCTTAGTTAAAGTAGAACTAAGGGCAAAACTTTGGATAGAGTAAGGGAGGGTTATAACCCGTCAGATTTTTTTTTGGCAATCTCTTTCCCATTGCAGAGATTTCGCTTCACTTTCTGTCCAATAGCCAAACAGGAAGTGAGAGGGAATCTCTGCAAATTAAAGGAATTTCTTGGGGACCCCCAGCTCGCCAGAACTAGTGTCCCCATTGGAAGATTTCCCATCTATTATTTTTTGGCCATAACCCAAAATTCGGGGTTTTCTTTTTACTTTCAATGATTATGGTAAACAGGACAAATAGAGCGGGTGAATCTCCTTAACAGGGTCACAGACGGCAATAAAAATTGACAGGGGCTCTAATTCCTCTCCACTCTATCCAAAACTAAAAAAAAAGTTTTGCCTTTAGTTATACTTTAATTTTAACTTTAACTTCCACTTTCATATCAAAATGAGGATCAGTTGAAATAATTTTTATGTAGGTCTATACATCAAACCAAAGAAAGAGGAACAGAGGAATTTAGTTCTAAAGAGGAAAAATGTCTCCAAATGACTGTGTGATCTGATATTGGTGGCACTGCAGAGTGGCATGAGCAGGCAGCTTTGCAAGTATTTGTTATATCTGCTACTATGTGATCAGACTGCTTTTGGGCTGTGTGCGTACATATGCAATTGTGGGGTATCGTAATGTTAGAAGGACATGTAGACTTAGTTCACACCTATGCAGTTATCCCGCAGCATCGTTTGTTCAGGCACAGCAGCCCAGTCATTTGAAAGGACTGCTATACCCACAGAAAACACAGGAAAAAGGTCCTTGCACCTTTTCAGAAAATGTGGCCACAGGGAAACTGCATAGTGCAGTGCGATTCCCAGTGCAGGAAACCCTGCTGAGGTTTCCAGTGCATGCAGATGCCATTAGGATTAATGGTACCCCACACATTTACTAAACTGCATTGCGTTTTTTCTGTGGGTGGGAGAAGGCATGTGATTAAACGCCTTGCCGCAGTAATGTGAACCTAGCCTAAAGAGAAAGTATGGACAGTGTAAAAAACTGTACAGTTAAGGACTATTTGGAAACAAATGCAGTACATTAGATATGTGGATGAAAGCATACAGTATATATATGGTATATGGGCAAAAGAACATAAAACTGGAAAAAAATAGGGTGTAAACTAGGATACATTTAGAGGTAAAAATTGAAACAAAAATTAAAGCACTGATCTCCCCTGGGCCTCATTCGCCTGCATTCTCTGGTCACATTTAATGGGTTCAAAGCATTTTAAAGCCTGAAAGACGACCACATTTACCAAACACTGTAATATTCAGATACTTTCAGGTTAATCATTTTCTCCTGAGAAAATCCTATACTGCAGCAATCACCACAAATGAGTAATAGTGGTGAAGAAGACCCTCACTCCCGTGGCCTAATATCTTCAATATACTCTATGTTGCTAGAGCAATTCTCTGCAACCCCTCCTATCTACTAACATAATTGATAAATAGATGCTGGCTTAACATTAGTGGTGAAGATTGGGTTCAGATTTGGCTTACAATGAAAGCCTGCCCACAAAACATTCTAGCGGTGGAAAGGAATTATAAAATGTTTACACTCTGTTAACTGATCCCAGACTGCCTAGACAGCTTCAGTCCAAAATATCCATTTACCTGCTTTTGGCGTTTCATAGAGGCAGGTACATTTCTTCCTATATGGCAAACCTGCTTTACAGTGTGGAAATTCTGGGCAAACTATACTGTATATGCTCTATGGTCACCATGTACACAAAAAAACATATAAAGCTCTTTTAAATTGCAAGCCTAACAACATTGATACATGCATACAGTACATTTCACATTCTGAATCACCTGTCACTGTTGCTAAACAATTGCCAAATCTGGGAAGTCGTAAAACCTCAGAATTTATAAAGTTAAAGCCAGTCTATCTCCAACTATGGTCTACAAAAACTGATAGCCAAACTTAATGACAGACGCTGCCCACCCCTCTCTTTTCCCCCCTTTTCTACCACTTACACAACCGCCTATGTCTGTCTCTTGTGGTGACCTTTCTTTTCAATACATTCTTCAAGGTGATATCATCCACCAACCAGATTGTATTGCTACTTCACACTAGAGCTGCACGATTCTGGCCAAAATGAGAATCACAATTTTTTTGCTTAGAATAAAGATCACGATTCTCGCGGTGTAACATCTTACATATACAAAAAAAATGGGCTAAAAGCACTGTTTTTTTTTTTTTTTTGAAAGTGTAATTTTTCCAAAAAAATTGCGCTTGAAAGACCGCTGCGCAAATGTGACATAAAATATTGCAACAACCGGCATCTTATTCTCTAGGGTCTCTGCTAAAAAAAATATATAATGTTTGGGGGTTCTAAGTCCTTTTCTAGCAGAAAATACTGGATTTTTACTTGTAAGCAGCAAATGTCAGAAAAGATTTAGCCTTTAAATGGTTAAACTAAACTCTTCTATACAAGAGAGTTCAACCCTTTGATCATTTGAAATATAGTATATTTTTACTTCTTTTATCAACTTGACTTGGCTCTCTGCCCAGACTTAGCAGTCTGCCCAGATAAGAGAGACACAAGTCGCTCTGACTTTAGAAAAAGATTCCTGGGGGAGACTTCAGGCGACTTGCATTGACTTTTATTACAGTCATGTCGCGCTGAGTCGCCCCGCAAGTCGGACTCCATTAACTGCATTGAAAATCGTGGTAATGCCTGATGGAGATTGCGATTACTACGATTAATCATGCAGCTAAGGTATAAACTGTCATAAGGCAATTACTATTGTTATGTAAAAGTGTTGTATCCTGTACGTTGGTATTACTATACCAATGAATGGGACTACTTTTGCTCTTTGTAAATTGTAAACCACTTTCTAGTAAACAAACTATTGAGCAAAAATAATAGAAACAAAGTAAAAATATAAATATAATATGAATAAAATATAAACCTGATCATTAAATAGTGGTAGACACAGGGAAATAATGATATCCAGCTGCATTCAATGTATGTAGATGTAAAGCTATTTGTGATTAACCATTAAAGATTGGGATAAATATGATGTGGAGTTATAATGGGCTTATCTAATGGGCTTATCTTTCATTCATGCGGGATATTCTTATCCTTCTACAACAATGCCTATTTAATTTGCTCATAATATTTAATATAATCCAACCAATTTATTTACTTACATAAAACCATAACATCTGTAAGAGCCGTTCCCACAGGGGCGACTTGCGCTCCAACTTGAGCCGCCTCAAGACGCCCCAAGTCGCTTGACATTTGAAATCCCATTGAAGTGAATGGGAGCAGTCTTAACCACTTACCAACCGGAAGGTTTTCCAGCTTTAGGACCAGAGCACTTTTTGTGATTCGGCGCTGCGTCACTTTAACTGACAATTGCGTGGTCGTGCGACGTTGCACCCAAACAAAATTTGCGTCCTTTTTTTCCCCACAAATAGAGCTTTTCTTTTGGTGGTATTTGATCACCTCTGCGTCATTTATGATCGCCGCTATAAACAAAAGAAGAGCGACCATTTTGCAAAAAAAAAAAAAAATTCTTACTTTTTGCTAAAATTCTAATCCAAAAAAAAAAATATAAAAAAACAATTTTTTTCACCGGTTTTGCCGATTTATATTCTTCCTCATATTTGTGATAAAATAAATCACCATTGGCGTTTATTGATTGGTTTGCGCAAAAGTGGCCGCGTTTGACAGGGATCAGTAGATCTCCCATGCCTGCACTGTCAGAATGGGGAACCGCCGTGTTTACATCGGCGGTTCCCCGTTCTTTGCCTGTGGCCGCTCATCACGGCTCGCCGGCGGACATCGGGTCCGCCCGAGCCGCGGGCACACTCCTCCGGAGTGCAGCGGGCGCCCCCTAGCGGCCGTTAGTCTTTTTACGGCGATTCGCGTACAGCAACCCGACTGCCGCCGTGAAAACACGGCAGGCGGTCAGGAAGTGGTTAATGTACACTACTGAAGTCGCTCCAACTTCAGAAAAAGTTCCTGTACGACTTCAAGGTGACTTCTATCCAACTTGTGCCCATAGAATTGAAGTCGCCTCCAAGTCGGATTCCCCATCTAAATGAAAGCAACTTTACAGTGAAAAGAAAATAATTTATCCAGGGCAACCCCTCTCTCCCTTCTCTGATTGGCCACAGACAAAGTCACCTGGCATGAAGTTGTGTTTTAAGTCGCGCTGAAAGTCGCCTAGCAAAGTCCGCAGAAGTCGGATCGCCCCTATGTGAACGCAGGCTAAGGGCTGTAGAGGAGCACATAAGTTATGGATTATTTTAAGATTGTCATAAATAACCAGATTGAGACTTTTGACTTGAGTGTTGGGTGGCCTAATATATTCGGTGTTGTTCACTAATTTATACCATGTCAATCATTACATGTGGCTAAATCCAAGAGATGCTGACATTTGGCATTTCACTGGTTCTGCTGTGTTCATCCTGCTCCTACCTTCACTACTTAGTAAGTTAGTGACCTGGAACAAGTATGCAGGAAGGAAGATGAGAATTATCAGACTTCACTGGTTGCAGGCTTGTTCCAAATCAAGGAAAGATGAAAATAAAATTATTTTAATCTCTTCTAAATTTCTATTGCTGTCTGTGACCCTGATAGGGACACTTTGACTCACTTCCTTATCCTGTGACAGCATGGCAAGCAATGAGGTAAGTTGTATTTCAGGGAGATAAAGGCAATATTAATATGTAACCTGAAAGAATTTCTAACCCTTCCCCATGTTGCAAAAATATATAGTGTTTTTGTTGCAGTCCCCACTGGGGAGATTTCCCATTACTTCCTTGACTTAAATCGGAGGTCCGCCGCCCCTTTAAAAATTAAAAGTCAGCAGCTATACATACAGTAGCTGCTGACTTTTAACTTGTGGTACCTCGGTTCACAAACGCTTCTGTTCATGAACGGCTCGGTTCACAAACAGAAGAGTTCACAAAAATTTGCTTTGGTTCGTGAACACCGCTTCGGTTCACAAACACGATTTCCCCTGCTCTGGTGAGATCGCGGGTCACAGAGAGACACTGAAAGTGTAGAGTACTGTGAAGACACAGGACAGTATTAGCTCCAAAGAAAATGCAGAGCAAGCATGGTGGCAGGAAGAAAGTGGGGAGCAGTAATGCAGGTGACAAGAATGTGCAAGGTTAGTGTTCTCTCTCTTCATACTGTACTGTCCTTTTTTCATAGCTTTGTGGTTCAAAAACAAAAAAAAAAGCTCAGTACGGATTAACCTGGTTTACATTGAACCCTATGGGAAAATTTGCCTTGGTTCGCGACCGATTCGGACCACAGATGGCCATACACGGTTCGAATCTCGGCCGGTTCAGCAGGGACCGGCCGAGATCCAAACCGTTAATGGGCAGGCTGAATGTACTAAGTTCATTGATCGATCAACTTTGGTACAACCAGTCTGTCAGATTCTGTTGCGATAATTGCTAACAGCTGCTATAGCCACTAGTGAAAATCACTGCCTTCTCCCGGCGGGGGGGGGGGGGGGGGGTACAGGGGCGGGCAGGGGGACCCGTCCCCGCTGGGAAAAGATAATTGCTGATTCCGATGTCAACACTGTCTGCGTTGATGGTGGAATTGTGCGGATCGTGGTTTCAGGAAAGAAATTTGCACAGTATATGGCCTGCTTTAGTCTTGTTTTAGATCAAATTCAAGTCGATCAGCCCGGGTGGAAAATTGTTGATTGCTTTGCATCAATTGGCAGCACTGAGATGCTTTGGTCATGAATTTGATCATATTTCAATCAATCGGACTACGAGATTGCATAGTGAAAATAGGATCTCTATCTTTCAACCATCAACCAGAATCCAGTTCCCTGTGTGTAGCATATCATTTGAATAGGTTGTACACTATAAATCGTTTATTCCCACTGAGAGAGATTGATCAGAAAATTCAAATCGATCATTTATCGAAGCATGTATGGCCATCATGGCAGGCCTAAACCTGGTCCTGAACCTAGCCCCTTGCCATGGTCCTATCTCTATCTCCATATGAATAGTACACCAGCCCAGCCTAGAATTAAAAAAATAAATAAAAACTGATTTCACATTTATACCAGAATTATACAATACATTCTGATTAAAATTTGATACTTTTCATGGCGACAATGATAACGTAATGTGGGCATTTATCAGTTTTGTGGTTGTTTATTCATATTCTATGAATTCACGTAGGATGCCTGCACAGACAACGTAATGCAGAATGTAGACTGTTTACAATTGTCCTGTCCTAGATTCTAATTTGTAGAAAAACTATTTTCCATTCCACCGCTATTGCAGTTCTTTACTATGCATCCAAGAGGAAGCTGTTTTATTACATAACCACATCCCCTGATGTTCTTGTCCTATTTGTCACCATCAGCTCCTAGGAATAAAGACAGCCACCATCTTTTCTGAGCATTCTTCTGTCCCATTCAAAAAATGGAGCCGTGTAAGTAAGAAACGTGTTTTTTTTTTTGCAAAATTGTCGCTCTTCTTTTGTTTATAGCGGCGATCAGAAATGACGCAGTGATGATCAAATACCACCAAAAGAAAGCTCTATTTGTGGGAAAAAAAGGACGCAAATTTCGTTTGGGTACAATGCCGCATGACCGAGCAATTGTCAGTTAAAGCGACGCAGTGCCGAATCACAAAAAGTGCTCTGGTCCTAAAGTGTGAAATCCTTCCGGGGCTGAAGTGGTTAAAAACCAGTTCCATTTCCGACTTGTGCCGGAAATGTAACACTCTCATTGGTTGTCCTCTAAACCAAACTGTCAAACCATCCAATGGCTGGTGTCATAGCTGATCACATGTGCAGCATCATGGCAGTTGCATATTAAAATAAGGCCAAGATGCAGCTTCCTTGGCTGAAAATGATAGGAGGGTATACTACCACTTTAAGGTTTGCATTTGTGGAAGGCACCAATAGTTATCCAACCTGGGTCAGTCTTTTGGGCATAGTCTAGAGAGCGTTGTTACAACCACTGTACTGAAGACCTATTTTCTATACTTTCATGATGTCTCCACCCAGCAGAATCATGATTATGGCATCATTGTCAAGTGGTGGGATGCAGTCAGCTAAATGGCTTAAGTTTACAGAGTGCTTCTTCTGGTGTAGAAATGTCCTCCTTACCACTAGACAATTGACTGCATTTGATCAGTATAGGAAAAGGAATCCACTCAGTTCCTTCTATGAGCGCAATAATGAAATCAGAAGTATATGTTTTTTTCCTGAAATTTCCACTGAGCCAGCATGTTTGCAGTGTATAAGACAAAACATTTCCCCTTATGCTAAACAAGTTGAACAATTTTGAAGTTGCAAGTGAACGATTGCTTTGGTCATTCAAGAGAGCATATATTTTAACTACTTTTTTAGGTTTTCTTGGGGGGAATACCATAACAAAACATATTTTTGCATGAGTCTTCCCCCAATGTCCCCCATCAAGTAACTCACTACATATCAATGTGACAGTCACAGATCATTGTTCATGTCTCACCTGCCAAGATTTTAACCTGGCTGAGAAGTCTTTAGTGAACACTGAAGTGTCACTTTTGTACACTTTGAATAAAGTTCAGCGCTGAATCACGCACCACACCTCCCTTTACCACAGTTGGAATTGTCGTCAACAACAGAGAAGCTTGGCTCATTCTTGGCCTTAGCTACTGTATATATCAGATGAACTCAGAGAAAAAGGAAAAGGGTAGAACTTGCTATTGCTCACATTTTGTGAAGACAGTAAAGCTATTTTGCCACCACTGGGTTTACAATATGTGCAGTGCCTAGGTAGCGAAGGCCTGGGTAAGTGTGGCCCATTCTTTGCATTTTCCAGTTTAACAAGAGAGAAGATCCTGGAACTTGGATTGTCCCTGATAGATAATTTAGTAAAGTTCTGTAAGCACTTGAATAAAGCAGGTTCAATGACTTTAAAGCTTTAATCTCTTCCATGAAAGATTAAGACATTGTCTTGTTCATGGGTGTGAACAGTTTTTAAGTCTATTAACAGTCCAAATATTGAGGGCCTAACCATCTAAATCAGGCATCCTCAAACTATGGCCCTCCAGCTGTTGCGGAACTACACATCCCATGAGGCATTGTAAAACTCTGACATTCACAGACATGACTAGGCATGTTTGGAATTGTAGTTCCTGAACAACTGGAGGGCCATAGTTTAAGGACCCCTGATCTAAATCAAGAGATCACACTCTTGCATTGATGGGATGCCAAGGTCTTAAACTACTGACTTTAATGTGGACCTCCAAAAAAAAATTGATATATCTATTCTCTCTGGCCTTGTCACCATAGTTGTTTATTCATTGTTGCTGTAAATAGTGATAGTGGCTACCTGATGTGTTGTAGGAAAAAAAAAAGTAGGGGATGGGTTCAGCCCAGGCAAAGCTTTTGCATGTGGGGGTCTTGTAGCATGATGCTCAGGACTCATACACCTAGTCCCAGGAGATTTTGAGACAATCTGCTGATCTAGGTTTAGGAGGCCCCATGATGGTTGACTGCTGCAGCAGCTTGCACCGATGGATGTTCTGTCGCATCATATGTAAGATTAGAAGCATTCTGTGTGATTGCATTGTCATAGTTCTGGCTTAGATCACATTGCAAAGTTTGTTCTGCAGGGAGCATCAGAGGTGGTCAGGATAGAATTATGGACTTCTTTTTCTGCAGCTTGTTCCAAAACTCTTAGCTCATCTATGGCTGCTGCTTCCTGCCTTTTTTTCTAAAGAACTTCTAGCTGTGGCTCTGCCCAAGGTGGCCATGCTTTTGCCTGGGTAGCTTGTGATTAAAGGACAGCTTACTTCTTGCTTCTTGATGCAATAAGGTTTGCTGCTTCTACCTTTGCATGGGTTAACATCAGCGGATTACTCAGAGATGAGCAGGACCTTAGTGATCTAGAAAACCCCTTGGAGAGCATGGAGGAAGTGGAGTACCAGGATGCAGTTTCATGCACTTGTAATATCCTGCCTTTTGTCCATGACTTGGCTTCCAGAAATGTCATGTGTAAGTGATGGTTAAGGACTTAGCTCTTGCATAGACTTTTCTGTATTAATGTGTGATAAATGAGATTACTTTCAGACAGTCTCTCATTAGCTTTCATTGGCCCGTGCCACTTTGCAAGTGTACCGTTTTGTTGCTCTACATTATTTCAGGATTTCATCAGCAAAGTTTATGCACAAAACTCGACAGTAAACAACGTGGACTGCTAGCTGCAGCACGTTAAAAAATGAATTTTCACTTTGCAAGGGAATTTTCCTGAAAACTAATTTTCCAATCACTGGGAAAAAAACGGATGATTAAATTCTATAAAGCTTCTCATTCACTAAACTAAGGGAAAATTCTCTTGCAAAGAGAAAATTCAGCTTATAATATACCCCAGTATATCAAAATACAGATGTTTAATCTGATAATACCCTGGACTCAGAAAGTGTTAAATAATACAAAAAAGTTGTCACTGAACCACAAGTAGAGAAGACATTTTTTAAATGTCACATTGACAATTGCCTACAAGTACATTTTCCTCCACTTTGGAGGGAGTCCTTCTCAATGCTTGCATATTATCGAGTCTCAGGGAGCATGAACATCGTTGATTGGAGGAGGGGGCATGCCAGTCCTCTGCCCTCTGTGTTGAGACCTCGTCCCAATCTGCAGCATGCTGCTAACACAGGTAATTTTAACAGCACACTAGTACATTTAAAACGATTTAAATAAAACTGACACATCCATGTTTATGCAGTCTGACTATAGTAAAAATGTAAAAAAATGAATTAGGGTTTTAAACTGGGGTTGGGAAGGCATTCTAATATGTGCTGAGCCTTTCTGAGACACTGGTCTGGTATATACAATGCAGCAGGTGAAGGCATAGCGAGTCAGGCACTCAAAGTACTGAAGTCATTGGAACAGTGTCACAGCCAAGAAACTAGTATTTTCTGAAAGAAAGCTCAGCCTTTGTTCTACTCAGCTCAAGTTTCTTTTATGGAAAACACATGCGTATAAAAATAAGCCTACTCTTTATCAGGAGCACTACAATAAACAAATGAGCGTGCTGAACTCTTCCACTACAATGGCAGGCTGCACTCTAAGGCCTCATCCACACAGGTGCTGAGGCCCATAGTCTGTAAACAGGTCCTTTGTTTTTGCAGCTTGAGCCACCAGGTGCTGCATGCAGGCAGCCCATGTAAGTGTATGGGGACATAGCAGCTGCACAGAGACAGAAGCTCATTCTAATTTGACAGGTATGCGTCTAGGCAGGCGGAGTTAGGTAGAGGTCCCCTTAATGATAGCTCCTTCCACTGTCTCTATATAAGGTGGGTGGAGCTTTGGCACAGGGTCAGTCTAGGCTGAAGACCAGCAATAGAAGGAGTAGCTGTCTGGGGTGTCTGTGCTATTTCCTTTGGGGGAAGGGCTTCTGGAGGTCATCTTCACTCATTACCACCATCTTACATTAAAGTGATTGTCAACCCATGACAACCCCTTTAACCTACAGGTAAGCCTATAATAAGGCTTACCTTTAGGTTCCCTGCATATCTCCCAAACCTGCATGGTTTAGGAGATATGCAGTGTAAGTCATTGGGCACATGCGCAGTGAAGAAACGGCCTCCGTGCCGTTCCTTCACTGAGATCGTGCCGTGACTGGCGGCTCCCGCGCTTGGGAGTGACGTCACATGACTCCGGACAGTCACAGAGCCGGAGATCGCGGCCCCAGAAGAAAGAGGGGCAGAAGATGGACGCGGCCTGGAGCGGGGACATCGCGGGGCTTCCAATGCAGGTAAGTGGCACATAATGGGCTAATATGCGATGCATACTAGCCCATTATGCTTTTACATTGCAGGGTAACATAGAGGAAGTAAACCCCCATCAGGGTTTACTTCCTCTTTAAGGGGCTACAGGAAGGGGCAACAGGAGAGAGCGAGTGGGGCAGAATTCTGCAGAGAATCAGCGTTTGGTGTTTCTTCTTTTCCTCCCCCCTGGGTTGAAGTAGCTTAAACTGTGCAGGGAACACATCAGGGGACAGCTAGCAGAAGCCACAATGAACCTGATGCATCTCTGACCTCAAGCCTTTTTTGGGATAATGTTAATGCCATTATCTGGATTCTTATGCTTGAGGTATGCAAGTAAAGAAGTTGGACTTCATCTGGAAGCCTCTGTGTGATTAGCTGATCGAGTAAATTGCCTTAAACAGCCAATACCTGGGAATGGAGCAAGAGCTGTACTTACTTGTACAAACCTGGACGTCTATGTCCCAAAGTGTACATTTGGACGAAGTGTATGAGTGCTCCCAAGGAAGTGGGGTTGACTGTACAAGGGCTAGGAGGATAGGAAGTTTAAGCCTAGGTCACCATTCGTGCATGGGACAGTATTGGTTTGGGCTGAACGATCTATGACAACCTGCACCTAAGGGCTGGCGTCTGGCTGCATGTGAGGATGAGCTCCAGCCCCACCATATATACGGGTGTGTGTGAGCAGCCTTACAATGTACGTGTAAACTAGCCAGACCACTAAATCGTTTTTGAGCCAAGCTTATAAAAAAAAAAAAAAAAGCTTTGCATTCAGAGAAAAAAGCCTCATGCTTAATACAACACAATACATATTAAGACTTTTACCATTTTAAGAATACAAAGTGCTCTTTCAGATGGATGATGTGGGGTGGATGCTGGCAAAAATCAGAGATTCTTGCCATCAGGCATGCACACAGCCTTGGCCAGCGGCCTGTACAAATCAATGACTGGCTGACAGGGGTCGCCACTGTTTGCATACTGCTCATCCAAGCAGTTACCAGAAATTAGGGATTCTGAGTGGCCCTTCTGCATCCAGAGACAGAGTTTGGCCACCTCTGAACGCAGCAGCCTATCACCTGTTTGAATGAACCCATTGGAGCAGAAACTTCTGCTAACAATTGGCAGGCTTTTAGGATCAAACAGTGAAACAACATTTGCAGGAGCACAGTGAGATTTACAGCGGCAGAAACACCTCTGAACTTGAAGACCAAATTGTATTAGCAAAAAAACGTAGTGACCAAACCACACACTGAATGTCAGGACTCATCTAGTTAGACAGACACAGGTAGTTCCACAGGTACATGCACCAGATGGGAAAAATATTAAACAATACAGCTACTGCTGGACTGAAAAAACACGCTAAGTGCTCAGCTAGCAAGAATGTTTTATATAGATGTTACCAAAATGAGAGCTCTGTGTGCAACAATCCAAAGTCCCATCTCAAGTATGAAAAGCTCTTCATTCAGCTTTCCTTTCCTGTCTCTTACATTATGCTCAATTCACTCTGTTCACACACCATAAGTGTACTGATTTTCAAAAAATTATTAGTTATTTTCAACTGATTCAGGAGGCCGGCTGGCTCTTTTGGGTTCTTGCAGCCAGACCTTAATACCCATAATACCCATGCACCACAGTGTGTCATTGGTGGGCAAGCTGCTAGTAACAGAAAGAAACAGTTGCCCCCCTGATGTTTTGCAGTGGTGCATGCGCTGTAGAGTAGCCCAAGACCTCCTGGGATGTAGCACGCCAGTATTATGAAAAAAAATGAATGTCACATTGTGTGAAAGGAGTACAATGATGGAATGATGAAAAGTGGGTGGGGTGAAGGTTTTCAGAGCACCTCAAAAGGCCCAAAAACTAGCATGCCTTGTTATGCAAACTGTAATCATGGCATGCATGGTGACACTGAGCCCCAATCCCCTCCACACTACATATCTTGCTGGGGGGTCAAACTGTCCAGAAGGGAGATGAGTGAGAAGGCCACAGCATGACCATGCAATGTCTGATTGCAAATTACATAACAGAGTACCCTGTGTTTTGGGCCTCCTAAGGTGACCAGATTTTCCAAATGAGGGGGTCACCCTACTAAACACGTCCATTTTTAATCACATCCACAAAACCATGCCCTTATTTCAATTAATATTTAAAGCAGAATTCCCAGATTAAACTTAATCAGTCCTAAAGCGGTAGTAAACACCACTTGGTGACTGTTACCTACAGGTATATTTATAATAAAGTTTACATGTAGGTACAAATATTATATTCTAAATGTGTACCGTTTAGAAAATAAACAATATTTTTGCAGTTGGTGACATCACCATTGCATGTGCACTGCACCCTGAAAGGATGGCATGATGAGTAAGCCATCCCTTCAGAGCTTTGTGTCTTGATTGTGGCTCATGCCATGCACATGAGCAGGAGTGATGTCATCGCAGCTTGGCCGTTCAAACAGCCAGAACTCGCAAACCCAGAGGGAAGACCGGATGAAGATAGAAGCCCTGTCAGTGGTGACAGCGCACCGCTGGAGGACTTAAGCCTCGTACGCACGGGACGACGATCGTACTTACGATCGTCTCAAATCGTATGTTGGATAATGTAACTTGCATACTGACTGCACTACACGATCACCACAGAAAGAACGTTCAGGTGCATGTAATTAGCATCCGGCCGTTCCTGACTTTGGAGCATGCGTGTTTTGCACAATACAACTTGTTGTATCAACTTTTCTGTACACACGATACAACGGTCGTATGACCGCTTGTTTGGTACGACCAAGTTTTCTAGTCGGCTCATACAACTCCCCTTGTACGACCGTCGTATGTTCGGCTGTTCTAATCGTGCATACGAACGATCGATTTCGCATACAATGGTCGTTAGTACGACCTGTTGTATACGATCGTCGTCCCGTGTGTACGAGGCTTTAGTTTTAAGGTAAGTCTTTCATCATGGGTAAGCTTCTTCTTTTTTTGTAGACTTCATAACCACTTTAAATATGCCCCCTCCCTCTCAAAACACCTATGTTGACTAACCTGTCTAAGAAAGACTAACCTGTCTTGTCAAATCGCAAGGTTTGAACATCCCATAGATTTGCTTTAAACGGGCTCAGTCTATTACTAGAGAAAAAAAAACAGTCCGGTTCTATTAATAAAGGAAGACCTTACAGGCTTTGTAGTAACCTCACAAATCTTCTGAGAGGATTTCAGACAGAAAGCCTTGTGAAAAATACTTCTGAACAGCAGAGCTTTCCAGAAACAAACTATACACTGTACATACCCAACATGATGGAAAACACAGAAGTAGAACGATTTTCCTACATTCATTTCCTGACATCCTTACAAGGATGGGATACGAATACTCTTCAGACAATTCTGAAAGCATTTTTGTAGTATGCAGTGTATTTTGGCACACATACTGTATTTGTAAATGTATACAACACATAAATAACTTACAGGAAATTAACAAAATAGATGCATTTTCAGAATTTCATAGAAATGTTTTATAGGTTACTAGTAGACATGGGCCGAACACCCCCTGTTCGGTTCACAGCAGAACAAGGGAAATGTTCTAATCCGAATGGCGAACCCCATTGAAGTCTATGGGAAACATCAAAAGTGCCCATTTTAAAGGCTTATATGCAAGCAATTGGCCATAAAAGGGGTATGGGGGTCTGGGTACTGCCCTGGGCGACATGTATCAATATATATATATTTTTTTTAACTTGTTTTTTTCAGGAGCAGTGATTTTATTTATACTTAAAGAGGAAGTAAACCCTAATGGTTCTATATTCCCCTGCAAAGTAGAAGCGATGCATAGTAGCCCATTATGTGTCACTTACCTGCGATGTCCCTTGTGCAGGCAGCGTCCATCTTCAGCCCCTCTTCCTTCCGGGGCCACGACTCTGGCTCTGTGACTGTGAACCCCACGCTAAAATAAAAGGGGTGGGGTCCCCCCAAAATCCATACCAGACCCTAACCCGGGCATACAGCCTGGCAGGTCAGGAGGGCGAGCGAGCGACTCCCCCTCCTGAACCATACCAGGCCACATGCCCCCCTGCCCCAGAGCACTTTGTCTGTTGATGAGGACAAGCGCCTCATCCCCACATCAAAAACACTGCCGCCTCCTGGGACGGCCACCCGCTGAATGCCTCCTCTGCACTTTGACATTTCTTATATAGGTAAGGGGCGGGGCCATCGGGCTACGTCGCCCAGTGGCACCGCCCCTTCTGATGTCACGGACTGATGCATGCAGAAGGGGTGGTGTCACCGGGCAACATAGCCATGCGGCCCCGCCCCTTACCTATATACAGTCAGGTCCATAAATATTAGGACATTGACACAATTCTAATCTTTTTGGCTCTATACACCACCACAATGGATTTGAAATGAAACAAACAAGATGTGCTTTAACTGCAGACTTTCAGCTTTAATTTGGTATTTATATACAAATCAGGTGAACGGTGTAGGAATTACAATGGTTTGTATATGCGCCTCCCACTTTTTAAGGGACCAAAAGTAATGGGACAGATTAACAATCATAAATCAAACTTTCACTTTTTAATACTTGGTTGCAAATCCTTTGCAGTCAATTACAGCCTGAAGTCTGGAACGCATAGACATCACCAGACACTGGGTTTCATCCCTGGTGATGCTCTGCCAGTCCTCTACTGCAACTGTCTTCAGTTCCTGCTTGTTCTTGGGGCATTTTCCCTTCAGTTTTGTCTTCAGCAAGTGAAATGCATACTCAATCGGATTCAGGTCAGGTGATTGACTTGGCCATTGCAGAACATTCCACTTCCACTTTCCCTTAAAAAAGTCTTTGGTTGCTTTCGCAGTATGCTTCGGGTCATTGTCCATCTGCACTGTGAAGCGCCGTCCAATGAGTTCTGAAGCATTTGGCTGAATATGAGCAGATAATAT